>JAVIAB010000139.1:14932394-15532394 GCA_032433765.1 Megaustenia siamemsis | reverse complement strand
ATAGAAATAATAAAAAAAATATTGAATGATATCTACAACAGCGGGTATGTACCAGACGACCTGCTCAAATCAATATTCATAGCCCTACCAAAGAAATCGGGTGCGATTGAATGCGATGATTATCGCACAATAACCCTTATGAGTCATATGACTAAGATATTACTAAGAATCATCATGCGAAGAGTGTGAAACAAAATCAGTCCAGAAATTAGCTATGAACAGTGTGGTTTTGTTAGAGATAAAGGAACAAGCAATGCCATTTATATCATAAGATCTTTAGTTGAAAGAGCCATAGAGGTGAAAACAGATCTATACCTATGTTTCATAGATTACACCAAGGCATTTGACAAAGTAAAGCACCAAGAAATAATCAACATTTTAGAAAGCACAAACATAGACAGCAAAGATTTAAGAATAATAAAGAACATGTACTGGCAACAAACAGCGGCCATAAGAACTGGAAACCAATTGGGAATGTATCAACAAATAAAACAGGGTGTTAGACATGGTTGTGTGCTGTCACCAGATTTGTTTAATATTTATAGTGAGATTATTTTAAGATACATAAGGGACATGCCTGAAATAACAATTGGAGGTCATAACATAAATAATCTAAGGTATGCTGATGATACAGTCTTAATATCTATCTATCTATTGACCTTTCGAGCCGTAACCGGCCCATAGGGCGTAGACCAAGATACACCTTCTCCTATATGAATTTTTGTTCTAGCAGTTTTCTTTTAAAGATATTTTATTAAATCTCGCCATCTGTCTCTGTTCTGTGCAAGCAGTTCTATCTCATTGAGGGAGCCGATTCCTGCTGCTCTTGCCTCTCTCATCAATGTTCTTCTCAGTGTCTCCCTGGGTCTTCCTCTTTTTCTTTTACCTGTTGTTTCCCATATGAGGGCTTGCTTCGCTATTCGATTATTATCTCTTCTCATCACATGTCCAACGTATGACCATCGTCTTTTCTTTATTACTGAAGATATTAGTGGTTGATTGGCGATTTCTCTAATTTCCTCGTTTGTTTTGAATTCGTTCCATTCTATACCAAGTATTTTCCTTAGACATTTATTTTCGAATGCGTTCAACTTTGTTTCTATATCTCTTGTTGCTTTCCAGCTTTCACACGCATACGTAAGGGTTGATAGTACATTTGATTTGAATAGCCTAAGTTTTGTGTTTGTGCTAATGAGTTTTGATTTCCACAACTTTTCAAGGCTTCTGAAAGACATTGCTGCTTTAGCCAGTCTGATTCTAATTTCTTTGCTCGTATCCCCTTCTCGATCAATGTGACTTCCAAGATAGATAAAGTGATCGATCTCTTCTACTGGTTTGTTTTCCATGTATATTTTGTCACTTGTTGGAATTAAACTTTTCATGACTTTAGTCTTTTCATGATTGACCTCAAGCCCAATTTTGCTGGCTATTGATGATAGTTCATTTGTGTTTTCCTGCATCGTCTTAATAGTCAATACAGTCTTAATAGCTAAGAGTGAAAATGAGTTACAAGAAATGTTGGTTGGACATTATAGTGAAAGAAAGCAAAAATAAAGGACTCATTCTTAATAGCAAAAAGACAGAGGTAATGGTAACAACAAAGAAAAAGACATCACCTCAGTGCAAAATAAAGACAAATGGAACAATATTAAAACAGGTAAATGAATTTAAATATTTGGGAACTTTGTTAACCTCAGACGGAAGATGTACAAAAGAGGTGAGATGCAGAATGGCTCAGGCAAAAGCAGCTTTCCCAAAAATTAGGAAGATACTATGCAATCCATTTTTGACAATAGAAACAAGAAAAAAAAGAGTTCTTAAATGTTACATAGAGCCAGTCTTAACATATGGATGTGAATCATGGACAAGAGGACAACAGACAAGAAAATCACTGGAGTCTGTAGAAATGTGGTTTTACAGAAGAATGTTGAGAGTACCATGGACAGCTAAGAAGAGTAATGAAGATGTTCTGAGAGAGGTCAAAAAAAAAGAGAGCTAATTTCCAATATTAGGAAGAAACAATCATCATTTTTTTTTGCCATGTAATGAGAAGAGAACAACTGGAATATATTGTAACAATTGAAAAAATTGAGGGATGAAGAGATAGAGGAAGCAAAGAGAAAAAATAGACAGCTTAAGAGATTGGCGTGGCAGAAGGTCAACAACAGAAATGATAAATAGCTGCCGAGATCGAAAGTTGTGGAGAGACATGATCACCTATGCCAGCAGGCCCGGTACTTGATGATGATGATAGATATTAGAACTCTATAGATATTGGTACTCTATAGATATTGGAACTCTACTCTATAGATATTGGTTCTCTATAGATATAGGTACTATATAGATATTGGTTCTCTATAGATATTGCTTCTCTATAGATATTAGAACTCTATAGATATTGGTTCTCTATAGATATTAGAACTCTATAGATATTGCTTCTCTATAGATATTGCTTCTCTATAGATATTAGAACTCTATAGATATTGGTTCTCTATAGATATTAGAACTCTATAGATATTGCTTCTCTATAGATATTAGAACTCTATAGATATTGCTTCTCTATAGATATTAGAACTCTATAGATATTGGTTGTCTATAGATATTGCTTCTCTATAGATATTAGAACTCTATAGATATTGCTTCTCTATAGATATTAGAACTCTATAGATATTGGTAAAAACAGAGGATGTACTGACGCACTATTCACATTAAAACCCTGCAGAAAAAACTACAGAACACAATCAAAACTTATATATAGCCTTCACTGACCAGGAAAAAGCATTTGACAGAGTGAATAGAGAACAACTGTGGGAGATAATAACAACATACGGAGTAAGACAACATCTAACCAACCTTATTAAAAGTCTCTACATCAACAGCAGCTGCAGGGTCAGAACAGCAGCAGGCAACACAGACCACTTCGAAGTTAGATCAGGTGTAAGACAGGGGTGCATACTATTCCCCCTACTGTCTCTTACATACATGGACCATATATGCAAGTTAGCCAATCCATCAGAGATAGAGGAGATCAACGAGCTTTTATTTGCAGACGACCAGGCACTAATACATAAAACAACAGAAGACCTACAAGAACACTTAAACAAACTCAACATCTCAGGCACAAAATACAACATGAAAATCAACAAAACAGAAGTCATGAATGTCGCCAAAAATAAACAGAACATGAACATAACTATAGAAAGCAGACAACTAAAACAAGTAAAGGAATTCAAATACCTAGGAAGTCTAATGACAAACGATAATTCTCAAACAGCAGAGATAGAATCAAGATGCAACAAAGCTTGTCAAATCATTGGACAGTTATCACCACTATTGTCCAACAAGGAAATAACTCTGGAGGCAAAATGAGCACTATACAATACAATCTTCATCCCAATGTTGTGCTACCAATGCCAGACCTGGACCCTAGATGCAAGAACAATAAGAAAAATAACCTGTACATAAAACAGGGAGATAACAAGAGGGAGAGAGAAGGGTAGAATTGGTACGGGTCAAGGGGAGATAAATAGGTCAGAGAATATTAGTAAGAGGCTTCAGGTCCACGGGGAAAGCGGAGAAGATGAACACATCGTGAATCAGGGAGAAAGCGTGTAGGGCGATCAAAAACGAGGCAGGGGAGAGTTAAGTGAGACAAAGGAGTTTAAGTTAGGAACATTCGATTGAGGGCGAGCAGTCAGTACGGGCGTCTGGGCTTGTTGGCTAGACGATACCGGGGACCATGAACAGTAGAGTTGCGACAGCAGACAGGACAGGTTAGTTAAGCTAAGGTAGTCAAACTAGTAGGACTTAAATTCGAGTGAGAAGTGTCAGTATTAAGAAGCTGTTAGCTTATTCATGTGAAGAGACTTTTTAGTATTGTGAATTATATCACTAGTGCTCATTTAGCAGAAGCCATGCTGAGCCAGTTGTTAAGAAGCTGTTAGCTTATTCATGTGATGAGACTTTTAGTATTGTGAATGGTATCACTAGTGCTCGCTTAGCAGAAGCCATGCTGAGCCAGTTGTTAAGAAGCTATTAGCTTATTCATGTGAAGAGACTTTTGGTATTGTGAATGATATCACTAGTGCTCGCTTAGCAGAAGCCTTGCTGAGTCAGTTGTTAAGAAGCTGTTAGCTTATTCATGTGAAGAGACTTTTAGTATTGTGAATGATATCACTAGTGCTCACTTAGCAGAAGCCATGCTGAGTCAGTTGTTAAGAAGCTGTTAGCTTATTCATGTGAAGAGACTTTTAGTATTGTGAATGATATCACTAGTGCTCGCTTAACAGAAGCCATGCTGAACCAGTTATTCAGAGGCTGTTAGCTTATTCATGTGAAGAGACTTTTAGTATTGTGAATGATATCACTAGTGCTCGCTTAACAGAAGCCATGCTGAGCCAGTTATTCAGAAGCTGTTAGCTTATTCATGTGAAGAGACTTTTAGTATTGTGAATGATATCACTAGTGCTCGCTTAACAGAAGCCATGCTGAACCAGTTATTCAGAGGCTGTTAGCTTATTCATGAGAAGAGACTTTTTAGTATTGTGAATGATATCACACTGTGCTTGTGATCCATATGGGAGTATGCCTTTGTGAGTAATAAACGTGACATGTGTGAGTTCAACGGTGTTACTGGCTGCTTTGTTTAAGCTAGCTGTGTTTTATCTGACCTCAGCGAAGAACGGAGACTGGGGTTGTCATAAATTGTGGGCAGACAGTGCGGAGTATGGCATAATGATCACTGGCAAGGGTGAATGCCACGGGCTTATGGTCAATCGGGAGGCAGCATGGGTAGCAGTGGCCTCCAGAAGCAACACGGGGCTGATCTGCATCCCTAGGCAGTTCTTGACGTCGGTGTCAGTCAAGGGGCTGACCTACACGGTGACTGGAGGAGTCGCCGAATTCAGCAACCAGCGGAGGGTGCCTTCGATGTCAGGGGCCTAAGGGTCAATTCTTTAAAGAGCTGCGGCAGCTGTCGAACAGAGGCCAATTCAATACAACGAGAGCAAGGGAGAACTAGCTCGTCATACATTCAACTACACAGCTCAACAGCGTTAGGCACTACCAGACAACAGTTGAGGGTGCTGAAGGATAGTGACAGCTTGAAAGCTGTGTTCATTACAAGTGGTGCCTAAGGGTGTGCACCTCGTTACAATTACGTTTTACAATTGGGGTTGTGTAATACATCGTTACAAGCCCGTTACATACAGAGATGAAAAATGTGTTAGACGAATGACAGGAAACAGTCTGAGAGATAAGATCAGAAATGAAGAACTGAGAAAAAAGCTAAGAATAGCCCCTGCCATAGAATACATAAGGAAACAACAGAAAAAATGGTTTGGCCATGTGACAAGGCAGAGAGAACAAATCACAACACAACAAGCCTTCAACAAACGTTGTGAGAACACCAGACCCAAATGTCGACTACGAAAAAGATGGGTCGATGGAATATTAGAAGCACTAGGAAACATAACAGCAGCAGAGGCGAACAGAAGAGCAAAAGACCGCAAATTATATCTCCCCTCCACACTGAAAGGCAGATGAGGAAGGGAAGAAAAAGAAGATAGATATTGGTTCTCTATAGATCTTAAAACTCTATAGATATTGGTTCTCTATAGATATTGGTACTCTATAGATATTGGTACTCTATAGATATTGGTTCTCTATAGATATTGGTACTCTATAGATATTGGTACTCTATAGATATTGGTACTCTATAGATATTAGAACACTAGAGATATTGGTTCTCTATAGATATTGGTTCTCTATAGATATTGGTACTCTATAGATATTAGAACTCTATAGATATTGGTTCTCTATAGATATTGGTACTCTATAGATATTAGAACACTAGAGATATTGGTTCTCTATAGATATTGGTACTCTATAGATATTATAACACTAGAGATATTGGTTCTCTATAGATATTGGTTCTCTATAGATATTGGTACTCTATAGATATTGGTACTCTATAGATATAGAACACTAGAGATATTGGTTCTCTATAGATATTGGTACTCTATAGATATTTGTTCTCTATAGATATTAGAACTCTATAGATATTAATTTAACCAAGAGATAGATAATCAAGATAACTGACATCTTGTACCCAAAGTTTGTCTATAAAGATGGGTCTAGTGTGTCCAGGCAAGTGCTGAATGCCCTGCTAGCTGACCTTATAACCTAGTCATTATTACACATAACAGAGCAATACAAATCTGAGAAGGAAACACACACAAACACTGATAAAGCAATTGTGACAAGTGTTTGACACATAAAGTGTACACATCAACAAATGTGAAGACTTGTCACCTACAAACATAGCATCCACAGGGGCAGGTGTCAGCATCTCACATATTTCTCACAGATACTATATTTAATGCAGTCTCCACAACACACACACAAAATACAGGACAAAGTTGATGTCCAAACTGTCCAGTTAGAGCACACACCGTCGTAGGAGAGTGAGGCTGGGTACAATTGGGGCCATCATTTGTTGAGTCAACAGGAGATAGTCAGGTGGTGACTGAGTCATCAAGTTATTATTGAACCATCAAGCTATTATTGAACCATCAAGTTGTTATTGAACCATCAAGTTTTAATTGAACCATCAAGTTGTTATTGAACCATCAGGTTATGACTGAACCATCAAGTTGTGATTGAACCTTCAAGTTGTAAGTGAACCATCAAGTTGTTATTGAACCATCAAGTTGTAATTGAATGATCAAGTTGTTATTGAACCATCAAGTTGTTATTAAACCATCAGGTTATGACTGAACCATCAAGTTGTTATTGAACCATCAAGTTGTGATTGAACCATCAAGTTGTTATTAAACCATCAAGTTATTATTGAACCATCAAGTTGTTACTGAACCATCAGGTTGTGATTGAACCATCAAGTTTTTATTGAACCATCAAGTTGTAACTGAACCATCAAGTTGTTATTAAACCATCAGGTTATGACTGAACCATCAAGTTGTTATTGAACCATCAAGTTGTTATTAAACCATCAGGTTGTGATTAAGCCGTCAAGTTGTGATTGAACCATCAAGTTGTTATTAAACCATCAAGTTATTATTGAACCATCAAGTTGTTACTGAACCATCAGGTTGTGATTGAACCATCAGGTTGTGATTGAACCATCAAGTTGTTACTGAACCATCAAGTTGTAATTGAACCATCAAGTTGTTATTAAACCATCAGGTTATGACTGAACCATCAAGTTGTTATTGAACCATCAAGTTGTGATTAAGCCATCAAGTTGTGATTGAACCATCAAGTTCTTATTAAACCATCAAGTTATTATTGAACCATCAAGTTGTTATTAAACCATCAGGTTATGACTGAACCATCAAGTTATTATTGAACCATCAAGTTGTGATTAAGCCGTCAAGTAGTGATTGAACCATCAAGTTGTTATTAAACCATCAAGTTGTTATTGAACCATCAAGTTGTTGCTGAACCATCAGGTTGTAATTGAACCATCAAGTTGTGATTGAACCATCAAGTTGTTATTAAACCATCAAGTTATTATTGAACCATCAAGTTGTTACTGAACCATCAGGTTGTGATTGAACCATCAGGTTGTGATTGAACCATCAAGTTGTTACTGAACCATCAAGTTGTAATTGAACCATCAAGTTGTTATTAAACCATCAGGTTATGACTGAACCATCAAGTTGTTATTGAACCATCAAGTTGTGATTAAGCCATCAAGTTGTGATTGAACCATCAAGTTCTTATTAAACCATCAAGTTATTATTGAACCATCAAGTTGTTATTAAACCATCAGGTTATGACTGAACCATCAAGTTATTATTGAACCATCAAGTTGTGATTAAGCCGTCAAGTAGTGATTGAACCATCAAGTTGTTATTAAACCATCAAGTTGTTATTGAACCATCAAGTTGTTGCTGAACCATCAGGTTGTAATTGAACCATCAAGTTGTTATTGAACCATCAAGTTGTTATTGAACCATCAGGTTGTTGCTGAACCATCAAGTTGTTATTGAACCATCAAGTTGTTATTGAACCATCAGGTTATGAATGAACCATCAAGTTGTTATTGAACCATCAAGTTGTGATTGAACCATCAAGTTGTGATTGAACCATCAAGTTGTGATTGAACCATCAAGTTGTGATTGAACCATCAAGTTGTTATTGAACCATCAAGTTGTTATTGAACCATCAGTTGTTATTGAACCATCAAGTTGTTATTGAACCATCAAGTTGTTATTGAACCATCAAGTTGTTATTGAACCATCAAGTTATTATTGAACCATCAAGTTGTTGCTGAACCATCAGGTTGTAAATGAACCATCAAGTTGTTACTGATCCATCAGGTTGTGATTGAACCATCAAGTTTTTATTGAACCATCAGGTTATGACTGAACCATCAAGTTGTTATTAAACCATCAAGTTGTTATTAAACCATCAGGTTATGACTGAACCATCAAGTTGTAATGGAACCATCAAGTTGTTATTAAACCATCAGGTTATGACTGAACCATCAAGTTGTTATTGAACCATCAAGTTGTGATTAAGCCATCAAGTTGTGATTAAGCCGTCAAGTTGTGATTGAACCATCAAGTTGTTATTGAACCATCAAGTTGTTACTGAACCATCAGGTTGTGATTGAACCATCAAGTTTTTATTGAACCATCAAGTTGTTACTGAACCATCAAGTTGTAATTGAACCATCAAGTTGTTACTGAACCATCAGGTTGTGATTGAACCATCAAGTTGTTACTGAACCATCAAGTTGTAATTGAACCATCAAGTTGTTATTAAACCATCAGGTTATGACTGAACCATCAAGTTATTATTGAACCATCAAGTTGTGATTAAGCCGTGAAGTAGTGATTGAACCATCAAGTTGTTATTAAACCATCAAGTTATTATTGAACCATCAAGTTGTTGCTGAACCATCAGGTTGTAATTGAACCATCAAGTTGTTATTGAACCATCAAGTTGTTACTGAACCATCAGGTTGTGACGGAACCATCAAGTTGTGATTGAACGATCAAGTTGTGATTAAGCCGTCAAGTTGTGATTGAACCATCAAGTTGCTATTAAACCCTCAAGTTGTGATTGAACCTTCAAGATGTGATTGAACCTTCAAGTTGTGATTGAGCCGTCAAGTTGTGAATGAATTGACTTTCACTTTATCATAAAGTTAGCACACTAACCTCTATCATCATCAAGTATCGCACCTGCTGGCAGAGATGGCCATGTCTGCCCACAACTTTCCATCTCTACATTTGTTGTTGACATCGTACCAATGTATTCCTTGAAGCTGTTTGATATATTTTTTCTTCTATTTGTTCCTCCCTCAATTTTTCTAGTTATCACAATTTACTCCAGAGTTTCCTTAACCTAAAATGACAACAAATGTGTTCATTGTTTGCATCTGATGTTGGTCTCTCCTTCAAATCATCCTCATTCCAGCAGTTAATGGCATCCTCAACATTCCTCTGTATAAGCACATCTCCATGGCCTCAAACTTTTTTTTGTCCATTGTTCGATTGTCCAGGATTTACTTCCGTAAGTCAAGACTGGCTCCATATAAAGAGTGTTCTCTTTATCTCCATTGTCTATCTATCTATCTTTCGTTCGCCTGAAGTAGTATTGTCTATATCTGCAATGTCGTTTCCTGTATAAATTTTACTGTCTTTTGTAATTCTTGCAGTGGCCCATATAGTTTGTCTCCATTGTCAAATTTTGCTTGAATATTATAGTTCTCATTCTTTGGAAAGCAGTCATTGTGTGAACTTCATGCCAGCTCTGCTGCAAGTTTAGTATCTAAGTTGTTCCCAGATACATGAACCCACTGACCTGTTTGGGGTTAAGGGGGGATCTAGAGATAAGGCGTCAGCCTCTAGAAGGTCCCAGGTTCAATTCCTACCACAGACGGTGGAAGATAAATAGATAAATAAATGGATAATTAAAAATCATCATCATCATGAGCCATACCGGTTGGCATTGGCGATCATGTCCTTCCACAATCTTCTACCTACAGTGCATCGTATCAGTTCTGTTGTTGACTGTTTTCCAAGCCATGACACCAAGCTATCCAGTATTTTCTCTCTTTGTTATCCACAATCTCTCTTTCCTTTTATTTTGCCAGTTGTGACCAAGTATTCCAACTTTCCTCTTCTCATGATGATGTGCCCGAAAAATGTTGATTGTTTCTTTCTGATGTTTTTTAGGAGCTCCCTTTTTGTGTTGGTCTCTTTGAGAATTTCCTCGTTAGTATTTTTAGCTGTCCTGGGAACTTTCAATATTCTTCTGAGAAATCCCATCTCTGTGGCCTCTAATTGTTTTGTATTTATTTGTCTACTGTCCATGATTCGCTACCATAGGTTAGAACTGGATCTATATAACATTGATGAACTCTCTTTCTCACTTCTATTGACATACACTTCTTGGATACACGGTTTCTCATTTTCTGAAATGCTATTTTGGCCTGAGCTATTCAGCTTTTTATTTCTGTGGTGCATCTTCCATCTGATGTTATTACTGTGCCAAATTATTTAACGCGTTGCACTTGTTTCAAATTTGTCCTGTTTATTTTTATGCTGCATGATGGTGATGATTGTTTCTTCGATATAACCATTACTTCTGTTTTCTTACTATTCAGACTGAGACCTTTCTTGGTTGCTTTCTTTTACTATTATGTTTATAATTTCTTGTAGTTCATTCTCTGTCTCTGCCATTAAGACTGTCATCCGCATATCGCAAATTGTTTATGCTGTGACCATTGACTTCAATTCCATTTTTGTCTACTATTGATCTCATAATATGCCGGTTTAAAGTGAAAACAAATCCGGCGACAGAACAGCCTTGTCTGACTCCTTGTTTTATATATTGGAATTGTCCTGTTTGGTTGTTAATTCGTATAGCTGCTGTTTGTTGCCAGTACATGTTTTTTATGATTCGCTGATCCTTGCCATTAATATTTAATTTCTCCAGCATATTTATTATTTCCATATGCTTTACTTTGTCAAATGCTTTCGTGTAGTCTATAAAGCACATAAATAGATCTTTCTTTACCTCTATAGATCTTTCTTTATTTCATACTTCTTTATATCAATGTTCTCAGGATGTATATTGCATTATTGGTGCCCTTTCCTTCCACAAATCCACATTGTTCCTCACTTATTTCTGGTTTTATTTTGTTCCTTACACGTCTCATGATGATTCTTAGTACTATTTTCGTCATATGGAAATGGCTCATAAGACTAATAGTGCGATGGTCTTCATAATCAGTGGTGCCTGACTTCTTCGGTATGGCTACAAAGATAGATTTTAGTAGATCTTCAGGTATGTGTCCAGTGTTATATATGTCATTGAGTAGTTTTGTTATGACTTGTACTCCCAGCTCTCCTAATGCATTTACCTCTTCGATTGTTATACTGACGGGACCTGGAGCTTTGCCTTTTTTCATGTGTAGAATTGCCTCCTCCACTTCACTCTGCATTATTGGTGGTCCTGTGTCTTTGTTGGAATTGTTTAGCTCTGGTCTTTCAACATCATAGAGTTGACTGATATATTTTGTCCACCTTTCCATTATCTTCTCCTGTCCCATTATTATATTTCCTTCCTTTGATTTCATACATCCTGAAACTTTGACTTCTTTTCTTCCTGTTAGTTCATTTAACTGATTGTGCATAAATGTTGAGTCTTTCTGTTGTTGTTTTTTCCATTTCTTCACATTTCTGCTTTAACCATCCTTCCTTTGCTTCTCTTCTATTTTGTATGTCCATTCTTCTTTCTTATGTTTTCATCTTTCGTCCATTAGTTCTAGTATTTCTTCTGTCATCCATTTCTTTTTGTTGATTCTTTTAGTCACTGGTATTACTTCTTTTGATGTTTGTTGAATTGATTGTTTGAGCATTTCCCACTGCTCCTCGATGTCCTGTATTTTCTCAATAGCATTATATCTATTTTGTACTATGGAACTGTACTTATCACTCGTCTGTCTATCTACTCTAAGCATATCTAGTTCTAATGTTATATTTCTTGGGCATTTTTGTGTTTCCCACAGTTTTATTCTCATTTTTCCAACTTCTGGTACATGGTCACTATTGCAATCTGCTCGTAGCCTTGTTTTAACCGATGTTAGCCCATTCCTGAATCTTCTCTGTACCAGTATAAAATCAACTTGTTTGTGTACTTTTTTGTCTGGGCTTTACCATGTCCATAGTCATCTAGGGTGTTGCTTGAACCAGGTGTTACCTATATTATATCATGTGTCTTTGCCCAATCTATCCATCTATCCCCTCTGTCATTCGTCTCTCCAAGGACATGTCTTCCAGTCACATTTTACAAACTCAGCTGTTCCTACCTTTGAATTGAAATCCCCTAATATAAAAGTTATTATTGGGATTTACACTGTTACATGGTCATCTCTAGCTCATTGTAAAAGTGTCAATGTCTTCTTCTTCGCTATTACTTGTTGGTGCATAAGCTTGAATTATGTTGATATCCATTGGTCTACCTCTCAGTTTTACTAGCAGAATTCTACCTGATACTGGCCAAAATAGGAGCTGCAATAGCTCAGTGGTTAGTGAAATGGACTACAAAAGAACAAGGGGTAGGGTTCGATCCCAACCGACGGCTTCCGGGTTCACCCAGCCTTAAATGGGTACTGGATTTTTTCTGGGAAAGTAAAGCAGCACGGGCATAATACCGACCACATTACCCCAAAAATCATGTGCTGAAGGTCTTTAAAATATAGGGTCACTAACACCATATTTCCCTAAACGCCACTTGGCGTGACGGGGGTACTTTACTACTTTTACTGGCCAAAATCCTTTCACTGTTTTATTTATTTCTCTTTAACTACTACTATCATGTGTCTTTAATCACTACACTACTATTATAATGTGTCTTTAACCACTACACTACTACTATGTGTCTTTAACCACTACACTATTACTATCATGTGTCTTTAACCACTACACTACTACTATCATGTGTCTTTAACCACTACACTACTATTATAATGTGTCTTTAACCACTACACTACTATTATAATGTGTCTTTAACCACTACACTAATACTATCATGTGTCTTTAACCACTACACTACTACTATGTGTCTTTAACCACTACACTATTACTATCATGTGTCTTTAACCACTACACCACTACTATGTGTCTTTAACCACTACACTACTACTATCATGTGTCTTTAACCACTACACTACTACTATCATGTGCCTTTAACCACTACACTACTACTATCATGTGTCTTTAACCACTACACTACTACTATCATGTGTCTTTAACCACTACACTAATACTATCATGTGTCTTTAACCACTACACTACTATTATAAATATACACAACCTGAAAGCCACTGTCAACAAACATCAGCAATAGTCTGAATATACATGATGTGACTATTCACATGTGTTGTATTTTGGCTCTCCACAAGTGTCCATTCTCTTTGTCAAACTTTCAGACGTTTCTTTTTTTCAAACAAACCAATGAATATTTTCCAGTTTCTTTGTGGTGATTTATTTTACAATTAAAATAAACCTGAAATTGAAACCTCCATAAAACATGAATAAGAAGGTGTGATATCTTTGGTTAAGCCTTTTACTCAACTGGAAGTTCTCAAGTGATTCATGTTCATGAATCAACTCCTGAAGGAGCTGAATCAGAGAGAATCATCTATCTATCTATCTTTCGTTCGCCTGAAGCATTGTCAATATCTACAATGTCGTTTCCTGTATAAATAACCTCATCAAGGCCAGCTCCTTGTCGTGGGGATGAGGCTAACAGTCACCAGGGACTGAGAACCAAGACTGGCCAGGCCTTCCTACACCCGAGCAAAACCACAGTCTGCTCTAGCAAGTTTAAGTGCTGAAGTCGAGGCAACCAGCCAAAAGGCGCACTACAACAATCAGGATGCCACGCACTCACGCCAATGGGAAGAGAGAATCATGAAGGCCATCTCTGCTATAGCACCAACATAAATACAAATCATAATGGTTTTCCTATTGTGTACAAGATACGTTCTCTCAAGTCTCCAAACTGTTGACTGGCTTTGGTGTCTAAGATATACATTATTATTATTATTCCTAACTAGTAATCAAGTGTGTTACCGGGGTCTCATTATGTGGAAATTAAAGAATAGTGACACTGTGACCTTCCAGGCATGTCGTAAGAGGTTGATCGATGGCTTGACAAGCTGTCATTGTAAAAAGTATTGTTATTGAAACAGAGCCATAGATTTTAGAAGCAGTGATCTCTGCAATATGTGCCATTTTAGGCATGCAAAGTTTCTGTTTTTGAGATTGTGGTTCTGCCCTATGTGCCGTCTTCGGCTCGAAAGGACAATAGATAGATTGTAATCAAGCCATGATTTGTTGATTACCTACTGACTACACTACATTATTACTATAATATAATATAGGGATCACAGGCACGTTGATTTGTGCATCAGGCACGACAACACGACGAAGTAGGAGGTAACTTTACATAACTGTTTAAAACACTCAGTGTTTAATAATAATGTCTGTGAGTAGCTTGGCTGCTACTAGTACAGTGAGTTGTCTCTGCGTGTAGTCATGGTACGGTTCCACATTGATGATATCAACAAAACAAGCGACTTGTTTACACAACAACGTCAACATCGATGTTAAGAGAAAGTCTTACCGAAGCGGTGGCCTTGTCTTTGGGTTGAACTTTCACTGGAGGACTCATGTGAGACGACGAGCTGGCTCCCATATACAACACCGACGTTAGACCTGCAATTAATACAATCAATATTACACAATAGGGCCGAATGTAATTATAATAAGATGAGCTCATGGGCTATCTTCGAAGCGGTAAACCATGATGTCCGTACGTGAGAAGGCGAGCGTGGAGGGGCCAGTCCTGGGGAGCAACAAGGAGGCGGTCATGGCTGGCCACCGCTCGATTACTGCATCGCCTGCTTTACTTTCATAAAGTGCTAATTACTCACCAATCAGGATAATACTGTGCAATACATTTTTGACAATGGGAACAAGAAAAAAAGTTCTTAAAAAATGTCACGTTGAATCAGTCTTAACATGTAGATGTTAATCAATGACAATGGGCGAACCGATAAGAAAATTACTGGAGGCTGTAGAATTGTGATTTTACAGAAAAATACTGAGAGTACGATGGGCAGCTAAGAAGAGTAACGAAAACGTTTTGAAAGAGGCCAAAACAAACAGAGAGATAATTTCCAATATTAGGAAGAAACAATCATCATTTTTTGGCCATGCAATGAAAAGGGAGCAGCTGGAATATATTGTGACAACTGGGAAAATTGAGGGAGGAAGAGATAGAGGGAAACAAAGAGAAAAAATACCAGACAGCTTAAGAGAATGGCTTGGCAGAAGGTCAACAACAGAGATGATAAATAACTGTCGAGATTGAAAGCTGTGGAGAGACATAATCCCTTACGCCAGCAGATATGGTACTTGATGATGAATTACTCTCCATTTTCCAACTCTTTCCTTCCTCATTTTCCTTTCAGCGTCGAGGGGAGAAATCGTTTGTGGTCACTAGCTCTTGTGTTGGTCACTATCGCTATTATGTATCTTAGTGTTTATGATATTCCACACATTTTTTTTATGGTAGGTCCCTGAATCTAGTGTTCTCGTTTCTTTGTGGTATTTTAACTTAACAATTTCATCTCAAACCATTTGTTTAAAATATGTTGTTTCTTTGTGTTTACAATGGCAGTAAACATTCCTCGCTTTTATTTATATTTTTTGCTTGTAATTTTCTCCCTCATGTTATCTCCTGCCTTTGTCTAGCAAATTTCATATTTCTTGTTTTAGTACCTCATCGTCTGTGAATACAAGTTCGGTGAATGTGAGGGTCACTGTAGTAGACAGAATGGCTTATGATGTGAAGGTCATCGTAGACAGACTGACTTATGAGGTGAAGGTCATCGTAGACAGACTGGCTTATGAGGTGATGGTCATCGCAGACAGACTGGCTTATGATGTGAAGGCCATCGTAGACAGACTGGCTTATGATGTGAAGGTCATCGTAGACAGACTGGCTTATGAGGTGAAGGTCATCGTAGACAGACTGACTTATGAGGTGAAGGTCATCGTAGACAGACTGACTTATGAGGTGAAGGTCATCGTAGACAGACTGGCTTATGAGGTGAAGGTCATCGTAGACAGACTGGCTTATGAGGTGAAGGTCATCGTAGACAGACTGGCTTATGATGTGAAGGTCATCGTAGACAGACTGACTTATGAGGTGAAGGTCATCGTAGACAGACTGGCTTATGAGGTGAAGGTCATCGTAGACAGACTGACTTATGAGGTGAGAGTTATCGTAGACAGACAAGCTAATGCGATGAAGTTCATCGGAGTCCCCATACTTGTGATGTCTGTTGATGTAGAAGACCTAGTAGTTCAGTCTCAAGGGCAAGCTTCAGACCAGGACAATTACTAGAACTACCCAACGTCGAGGGAGACATCGCTGTTGTCATCAAAGGAGTGCATGGGCATTTACAGCACGCTCGGCAGGCAGAATAGTCAAGGAAGACCGTAGTGCATACGTTATAACCACGTGCAGCATGTCGATGGAGGTGATGGCAATGACCAAGACATTCATCTGGTCAGAGTCTCAAGACTACACCCACGCCTGTATACTGAGTGATTCGATGAGCATGATAAGAAAGTGGAGACGGGCTTTGTACGTATGCAATTGGTAGAGTCATTGCAGAAGTCAAAAATACGTAAGGTCACCTTTGTCTACGTCTCAGGATATGTTGGAGTACGGGGAAATAACAGAGCAGACAGGTTGACTAGCTGAGCTATTGTTGAGAACGGTCAACCAATGGATCGGGCGGATAGCAGCAATGCCCTCCTGGAAGTGGGAAGGGCACAGAACTTCGATAACCATGAGTCCACGCCACTCCTTCGGATGAAAGAGATGGGAGTTAAGATGGGCACAGACAGAAGCGAGAAACTAAGAGGGCGTGTAAGAAGACTTATTAACCAACACAGAATTTGAGTCGTCAGTCGCTGGACACTGTAAGATTGCTTGAGGAGGGGATCTGAACACCTATGGACATGTTCGGAGTGCAATGATGATGACCCACTAATAACTCAATGATGATGACCCGCTAATATAACTCACTCGCTTTAATCAACTAAGTCTCTACATCAACAGCAGCTGCAGGGTCAGAACAGCAGCAGGCTACACGGACCACTTCGAAGTTAGATCAGGTGTAAGACAGGGGTGCGTACTATCCCTCCTACTGTTTATTACATACATGGACTATATATGCAAGCTAGCCAACCCATCAGAGACAGAGGAGATCAACGAGCTTTTATTTGCAGACGATCAGGCACTAATACGTGAAACAATAGAAGACCTACAAGAACACTTAAATAGACTCAACAGCTCAGGCACAAAATACAACATGAAAATCAACATCAACAAAACAGAAGTCATGAATGTCGCCAAAAATAAACAGAACATCAACATAACTATAGAAGGCAGACAACTAAAACAAGTAGAGGAATTCAAATACCCAGGAAGTCTAATGACAAACGAAAATTCTCAAACAGCAGAGATAGAATCAAGATGCAACAAGGCTTGTCATATCACTGGACAGTTATCACCACTATTGTCCAACAAGGAAATAACTCTGAAGGCAAAATGAGCACTATACAATACAATCTTCATCCCAACGTTGTGCTACGAATGCCAGACCTTGACCCTAGATGCAAGAACAATAAGAAAAATAACCTCTACAGAGATGAAGTGTGTTAGACGAATGACAGGAAATAGTCTGAGAGATAAGATCAGAAATGAAGAACTGAGAAAAAAGCTAGGAATAGCCCCCGCCATAGAATATATAAGGAAACAACAGATAAAATGGTTTGGCCACGTGACAAGGCAGAAAGAACAAAACACAACACAACGAGCCTTCAACAAACGTTGTGAGAACACCAGACCCAAGAGTCGACCACGAAAAAGATGGGTCGATGGAATATTAGAAGCACTAGGAAACATAACAGTAGCAGAGGCGAACAGAAGAGCAAAAGACCGTAAATTATATCTTTCCTCGACGCTGAAAGGCAGATGAGGAAGGAAAGGAGAAGAAGAAGCTTTAGTCAACACCAGAATCTGGGAGGTGTCGCTCTAACCAACTTCCCTCGACCCTCAACATTCACCTCATGGTGGTACCTGACCTCTTGGACATCTGCTGAATGTTTTTCCATATGCAAGCAACACGGAATTAGGAACAAGAAACAATACTAGAATAAGGGGATTGGTCATTTGTTGACTTTCGCCATGTTGACATGCACATTCATGAGCATGTGTTTGTATGTTTTTGTTTATATGTGTGCATATAGATGTGAGTTTTTTTGTACTGGTATGTATTGTGTGCATGCTAGTAGTTGGTTATGTACTTGTGTAGTTCTATAGTATGATACGTACGTGTGTATGTCTCCATATATATATATATATGTACTTGTATATGTGCATGTGTGTGTATTTACATACAGAAATACATCCAAGTGTGGATGTTTGTTTGTATTATGTACACATGTTTGTGGATGTGTGTCAGTTTTGCGTACAGGAGAAAGAGAGATGGCCATGCAACCAACTATATCATCCATAATCGAGAGAAAAAAGATGGTCATATGTTGACCATTTGATGAGAATAAGGCATCGCGAGAGGTATAGCCCTCATGTGGGAAACAGCAGGCAAAAGAAAATGAGAAAGAAAAAAAAATACGGTGCGGTTAAAGCTTCATGTAAAAAGTGGACACCACAAACCAGAATGACGTTTCGGTGAAGTGGGCCTTCAACAGGAACAAACATACAACACACATACAGATATGTATTGAAACTATTTTTTTAAAATGTTCAATATTTATTTGTAAGTGTGTTATATGTGTGTTCCTGTTGAAGGCCTTTGCGTCGAAACGTTGTTCTGGTTTGTGGTGTCCACTTGTTACATGAAGCTTTAACAATACCGTTTTTTTTCTTATTTGTTTGTTCATTTCTAGTCCCTGTTAGATTCATTGCAGCTTCATATTTTAATACATTTCTTTGCCTTGACCCTACAAAAAAAGTCGACCTAGAGAAACACTAGTTAGAACTATGGTGGTAGCGGCGTGCATTCGTTCCCTTGACTAGATTGAGAGATTTGCACAGAACAAGGACGTGTGATGAGTCGAGGATCCAGTCTTGACGTAACCGACAGTTACTACCTAATCTTGTATGACGTGCTCTCCCAGTGTCCAGTATTGACGTACCCTCCAGGTACTACCTAATCTTGTATGACGTGCTCTCACATTGTCCAGTATTGACGTACCCTGCAGGTTCTACCTAATCTTGTATGACGTGCTCTCACAGTGTCCAGTATTGACGTACCCTCCAGGTTCTACCTAATCTTGTATGACGTGCTCTCACATTGTCCAGTATTGACGTACCCTCCAGGTACTACCTAATCTTGTATGACGTGCTCTCCCAGTGTCCAGTATTGACGTACCCTCCAGGTACTACCTAATCTTGTATGACGTGCTCTCACATTGTCCAGTATTGACGTACCCACCAGGTACTACCTAATCTTGTATGACGTGCTCTCCCAGTGTCCAGTATTGACGTACCCTCCAGTACTACCTAATCTTGTATGACGTGCTCTCACATTGTCCATTGACGTACCCACCAGGTACTACCTAATCTTGTATGACGTGCTCTCACAGTTGTCCAGTATTGACGTACCAGTATTGACCAGGTTCTACCTAATCTTGTATGACGTGCTCTCACATTGTCCAGTATTGAGTACCCACCAGGTTCTACCTAATCTTGTATGACGTGCTCTCACATTGTCCAGTATTGAGTACCCACCAGGTTCTACCTAATCTTGTATGACGTGCTCTCCCAGTGTCCAGTATTGACGTACCCTCCAGGTACTACCTAATCTTGTATGACGTGCTCTCACAGTGTCCAGTATTGACGTACCCACCAGGTTCTACCTAATCTTGTATGACGTGCTCTCACAGTGTCCAGTATTGACGTACCCACCAGGTTCTACCTAATCTTGTATGACGTGCTCTCACATTGTCCAGTATTGAGTACCCACCAGGTTCTACCTAATCTTGTATGACGTGCTCTCACAGTGTCCAGTATTGACGTACCCACAAGGTTCTACCTAATCTTGTATGACGTGCTCTCACAGTGTCCAGTATTGACGTACCCACCAGGTACTACCAAATCTTGTATGACGTGCTCTCACAGTGTCCAGTATTGACGTACCCACCAGGTACTACCAAATCTTGTATGACGTGCTCTCACAGTGTCCAGTATTGACGTACCCACCAGGTACTACCAAATCTTGTATGACGTGCTCTCACAGTGTCCAGTATTGACGTACCCACCAGGTACTACCAAATCTTGTATGACGTGCTCTCACAGTGTCCAGTATTGACGTACCCACCAGGTACTACCAAATCTTGTATGACGTGCTCTCACAGTGTCCAGTATTGACGTACCCACCAGGTACTACCAAATCTTGTATGACGTGCTCTCACAGTATCCAGTATTGACGTACCCACCAGGTACTACCAAATCTTGTATGACGTGCTCTCACAGTGTCCAGTATTGACGTACCCACCAGGTTCTACCTAATCTTGTATGACGTGCTCTCACAGTGTCCAGTATTGACGCACCCACCAGGTACTACCAAATCTTGTATGACGTGCTCTCACAGTGTCCAGGGATTTGGACAAACTTTTTGTTTTCATTAAAGTAACAGAACGGTCCAAATAGTTACGCGTAACGACTATGCACAATTCTCGTCCCCAAATCTCGCGAGATGTAATATTGATCGAAAATCAAGAGTGCCGTCCCTTTCTAAGGTCAATGTTGTGGATTCAAATGAGCGGGGACGTTCATTTCCTGCATAATCAAGAGGTGACGGGGGCGGGGCATGCAGCAGCCAGCATGAGCGGCCGGCTCTCAACAACAATGTTGTAGACCCGCAGGGGGAGAGGTCAACCAGAGATCAGGTTAGATGTCGTCCTCACACATAGTGCTCTCGTCTGTGCTGCTGACAGCGCCTGTCAATTAGATCTGTCCACTTTTTGTGTGTAAGCACTGACTTAAATTGTATTATACATCATACATGATACAGCAGCTGCTGCCATAGCAACATGAACATCTAACCGAAACGCTTCCATCTCTTCCACCTCTACAGCCCACCAATCTATACCTCCTATTTCAAAAAGGACTGGTACATCAGTACAACATCAGTGCAGTGCAATTACATACGAACATTTTACAGCGCAAGTTTTCATTAAATTACACATGAACATATGGGATCGATATAAAGTCCTTTTTTTTTTTTAGACGTGCACCTAATAACATGAGCAATGAACAACCGATTAGTAATTATATGTACACAAATATATGCTTCTTTTAACTTTAAATACGTTTCAAATATGATACTATATAATATAGGCATGACTCTCCAAATTAGCAATTCAATGATACCTTCTATCTATCTATTGTCCTTTCGAGCCGAAGACGCAGACGGCACATAGGGCAGAACTACAATCTCAAAAACAGAAACCTTGCATGCCAAAGTGGCACATATTTGCAGATATCACTGATTCTAAAATCTATGGCTGTTTCCATAACAATATTTTTTACAATGACAGCAATGATACCTTACTTTGCTATAATTACAATTTTTAAAAAATGAAGATAAAAGTGGTATGGTGAGAGCTTTACGTGGTAATTAACAAAACAGAAGTCGGCGTTTTGGCCAAGTAGGCCTTCAGCTGGAACAATAAACAACAACACACAAAATATATATAAGGATATATACACAAATCAAACTCATCATCATCATATGCAATACCGGTTGGCGTTGGATAATGTCCTTCCACAATCTTCTATCTACAGTGCATCGTATCAGTTCTGTTTTTGACTGTTTTCCATGCCATGACACCAAGCTATCCAGTATTTTCTCTCGTTGTCGTCCGCGATCTCTCCTTTTTTTTGCCAGTTGTAACCAGTATTCCAACTTTCCTCTTCTCATGATGTGCTCGAAAAATGTTGATTGTTTCTTTCTGATGTTTTTTAGGAGTTCCCTTTTTGTGTTGGCCTCTTTGAGAATTTCCTCATTGGTCTTTTTAGTTGTCCAGGGAACTTTCAACATTCTTCTGATAAATCCCATCTCTGTGGCCTCTAATTGTCTTGTCATTTGTTTGTTTGCTGTCCAGATTCACTTCCATAGGTCAGAATTGGTTTTTATATAGAAAATCTAACTACATGGCGATAATATGCTTGATACTCAAGAAAGGAAATAAAAAAAAGGTCACTTCCCTGTGGTCCAAAGCATGGTCAGCTTCTGAATGAACTAAAATAAGTGGGCGGGATGACCAACTATATATCTCACTGACCAGGCAGTCAGGTGAGAAGACAGAAGGGTTCTAATAATATGGGTAGGTGGGTACAAGATACATATAAACTGTGTATATCTAACTGTGTGTGTGCACAATGAACCGATGTGTAAAAAAACATGGATACATAACCATACATGCGTACAAGCATAAATAGTTATGGTAAAATGGTTATGTACACATGCTTTTTTACACATCGGTTCGTTGTGTGCACACACACAGTTAGATATACACAGTTTGTACACAGTTTTATACATATCTTGTACCCACCTCCCCATATTTTTATAACCCTTCCGTCCTCCCACCTGACTGGCTGGTAAGTGAGATATATAGTTGGTCATCCCATCCACTTATTTTAGTTCATTCAGAAGCTGACCAAGCTCTGGACCGCAGGGAAGTGACCTTTTTTTATTTCCTTTCTTGAGTATCTAGCATATTATCACCATGTAGTTAGATATGTGTATATATCCTTATATATATTTTTGTGTTGCTGTTTGTTGTTCCAGCTGAAGGCCTACTTGGCCGAAACATCAACTTTTGTTTTGTTAATTACCACGTAAAGCTGTTACCATACCACTTTTTTCTTCCTTTTAAAAAAATTTTCGTTATCATCAGCTTTACAGCAGCTTCGCATCTCTATGCATCTTGGTGCATCTTGGTACATCTTGATGCCTTTAACCCTTTGCTATATCTAATCTTCTACTTCTATAGGTAGAGCTAATTATTGGTCTGGACAAAGTAAGAACTAAGGTCTAACACTGCTTCTGAACATTTTACAAGACACGTTACTGTTTTTGTTTTATTCAGAATTTGGTTTTAGGAAGCTGTCTGGCCGTTTGTGGAAATGTCCTCATTAGCATTTCACTCAACTTTCAGGTCAGTTGTACCTAAATCTGTAATAGTATTGGGTAGGGTAAGACAACTGAGAAAGGTCCCCGGGGAATGAGTGCAGAAATGCAGTAGGCTACTAAACACTTCTGGACTTCACAAGCAAACAGAAGCTCTACACTTTCTCGGAAACTTTTCAACTTTCGGTCAGAAAGATAGATCGCTGGGGCAAATATCTGGCCAGGCGATGAGATGTCAGGCTAGCGACGTCCTGTCGAGAGCTCAAACTTGCAGGTGGACAGGCAGGAAACAGCAGATGTTTGACACTTTAGATTCCATGGACGAACATCCAGTCAGGTGGCAAGATGAAACAGTAACAACATCCAGTCAGGTGACAAGATGAAACAGTAACAACATCCGGTCAGGTGACGAGATGAAACAGTAATAACATCCAGTCAGGTGGCAAGATGAAACAGTAACAACATCCAGTCAGGTGACGAGATGAAACAGTAACAACATCCAGTCAGGTGGCAAGATGAAACAGTAACAACATCCAGTCAGGTGACAAGATGAAACAGTAACAACATCCGGTCAGGTGACGAGATGAAACAGTAATAACATCCGGTCGATTAAGATGGCTCGTCCATCTGCAATGTAGAATGCTGTATATATAGAGATCCCCCATGAAAGACAAGTGAGTCAGAATCAGTAAGAGATAGGGACTCAAGAAAGGTAGTTAAGAACAGGGAGCCAAAGATGGCCAGTCTAACACCATAGTTAACACCAGATCTTAGTAGTAAGATGGTCCATGGAAATTTAAAAGTATATTAGCTAGAGTCCTCATCTCATGATATCTCTCTCTCAACTTAGGAAATATAGGGACAACTAGTCCGTTTGATAAGATATATTTAAGGTCAGACTTATGTCGTCAAAGTTGGAATCTAGTAGTTTGCAAAAGGAAAATGACACTATACAAACTTTTACCATTTTTTTTACCATTGCCTATGATTGTAACCAATCGGCCTGACATAAAAACATGTCACAGAATATACGACGGGAGAACGTATCAACATAACTTTGCTAGAGATGAAATATTATTCAAACAAAAGTTCACATGATGATGGTTTTATGTGATTAAAGAAACTTGATTGATGACCATTTTACAACAACAATAAATATAGAATCAGTATCATCGGGTTGTTCTTCATGGGGCCTTGTTTTCTATATATGATGACTACTATAGTTCTCTCCTTGAAGATAACTCTGTGAGCACAAATTATCACGCTACAATGCGGCAATTGGGGCTAACCCAAAATGTAGTAAAAAAAAAAACGACTCAAAATTCCTTGTTACTTTGCATGTTTTTGAATTTGTAACAAGAAAAAACTATCTGGACTAATAATTAAATCTACGACTCATCATTCTGTGAAGTATCACCGCTGACAATCTTCATTTAGGTTCAGAAAAAAGGTTGTCAACAAGTCACCATCGATCACAATGATTGCCAGTAAAAAGTCAACATGACCCGCACATTTAAACATGATTATAACGAAACTGCGCTGCCGAGTGATTACAAATAATGTCTTTAATAACACGGGTCACAATTCATTTACACTTTAAATTGTGCCTTGCCTGTGCGTAGATATTTTTTTAAAACATTAATTCTTTTTCCCAATATCAAAGTAGTAATACTAGATATCTAGGTCAGACTAATTGTGCTCATGTGTGCACAGATCAGCTGCTCTCTAAAAATGGCATTATAAATTATGATTAATTTATGTTTTATGTTATAAAAGAGAATATTTAAGAGAATAGCATAAAATTGTCAAATTAATCTAATTAAATTCTGTTTGAAGTGCTCGCAGAAGATGTTTTTTTAGAAAACATTTAGGAACTATATTTTACCAAGCAGTAAGTAAAGTAAAGTGCCCCCGTCATGCCAAGTGGCGTATAGGGAATACGGTGTTAGTAACCATAAATTTTACAGACCTTCGGCACATGATTTTTAGGGTAATGTAGTAGGTATTACGCCCGTGCCACTTTACTTTCCCAGAAAAAAATCTGGCACGCATTAAAGGCTGGGTGAACCGGAAGCCATCGGTTGGGATCGAACCCTACCTCTTGTTCTTTGTAGTCCAGTTCACTAACCACTGAGCTATCGCGGCTCCCTTTTTACCAAGTGTGTAGTGATAATATCATTGTTATTTGATCATCAGCCTTTCTGCACTAAAACAAGGGATAATTAAAAAATCTGTAACAAAGTCTTGTGTCTTGATCTTTCATATTCAACTGAATATCGTGTCCTGAAATCTTCATAAACACTTTTAATTACCACAAAAGTTAACAAGAAACTGACACAATATTTGGTACCTCTACTCAAGATGATAGTTTATCAGGATAACAATTCAACCTATGACATGGACACTCTCATCTCAACCTATGACTTAGTAACTCTCATCTCAACCTATGACTCAGTCACTCTCATCTCAACCTATGACTTAGTCACACTCATCTCAACCTATGACTCAGTCACACTCATCTCAACCTATGACTTAGTCACTCTCATCTCAACCTATGACTTAGTCACTCTCATCTCAACCTATGACTCAGTTACACTCATCACAACCTATGACCTAGTCACTCTCATCTCAACCTATGACTTAGTCACTCTCATCTCAACTTATGACTTAGTCACTCTCATTTCAGCCTTTTACTCAGTCACTCTCATCTCAACCTATGACTCAGTCACACTCATCTCAACCTATGACTTAGTCACATTCATCTCAACTTATGACTTAGTCACACTCACCTCGACCTATGACTTAGTCACTTTCATCTCAACCTATGACTTAGTAACTCTCATTTTAGCCTATTACTCAGTCACACTCATCTTAATCTATGACTCAGTCACACTCATCTCAACATGTGACTCTGCCACATTCATCTCAACCCATGAGTCAGCCTTATTTGTCACAACACATGAGTCAGCCTTTATATCTAATACACACCTTCAGGGTGAGATATTTACAAATGACTCGAGGAACACATATGAAATAGCAGCACTTGGAAAAACTGACCGGCAAACTAAATGTTGATATTAGCATACTACCTGTTGTGGCAAACTAAATGCTGACCATAGCATACTACCTGTTGTGGCAAACCACTGTGCTCTCACTTCTCTTGCTAATTCTTCTTTCAGTCAACCTATTATTCTCTCTGTCTCTCTTTTATTTCCAGATTTCATCAGCCAGTGCCTTTAATTATGTCCTTTGTAGATGCTGAGTTTGTCTTCTGACAAACAGTCATTTTGTTTCATACAGATCCTCATTGCTCTGTCAAAGCAGGCAATATCCCCCATGTAATTCTTCTTCTTCTTCTTTCCTTCCTCATCTGCCTTTCAGCGTCGAGGGGAGATATAATTTGCGATCTTTTGCTCTTCTGTTCACCTCTGCTGCTGTTATATTTCCTAGTGCTTCTAATATTCCATCGACCCATTTTTTTCATGGTCGACCCTTGGGTCTGGTGTTCTCACAACGTTTGTTGAAGGCTCGTTGTGTTGTGTTTTGTTCTTTCTGCCTTGTCACGTGGCCAAACCATTTTATCTGTTGTTTTCTTATATATTCTATGGCAGGGGCTATTCCTAGCTTTTTTCTCAGTTCTTTATTTCTGATCTTATCTCTCAGACTGTTTCCTGTCATTCATCTAACACATTTAATCTCTGTAGAGGTTATTTTTCTTATTGTTCTTGCATCTAGGGTCCAGGTCTGGCATTAGTAGCACAATGTTGGGATGAAGATTGTAATTTATAGTACTCGTTTTGCCTCCAGAGTTATTTCCTTGTTGGACAATAGTGGTGATAACTGTCCGATGATTTGACAAGCCTTGTTACATCTTGATTCTATCGCTGCTGTTTGAGAATTATCGTTTGTCATTAGACTTCCTAGGTAAGGACTTCCCATGTAGTTGATGTATGTATTCTGTCTGATAGTAAAACTGTAGGTTCATGTATCATTGATCACTCTTTATTATTCTAGCTATTATGGGAAATCTGTACATGAATTATTAGACTATATTTGTGTATGTGGTTCTGTTCTACAGAAATATGTGCACTTGAGGAATGCATCCAGGCAGACACAGGCTCAAAAGCATTATACCAGGGAGGCATTCTGGTGGCTGGGCTTAGTGTTGATGGGTCTGGAGAGCTCTTCAACTTTGTAGCTTATGGATTTGCTCCAGCATCGGTGGTAGCCCCACTTGGAAGTACAACAGTTGTTGGTAGTAACATAACAGATGTTGATAGTAACATAACAGTTGTTGGTAGTAACATAACATAACAGATGTTGATAGTAGCATAACAGTTGTTGGTAGTAATATAATAGTTGTTGATAGACCTACACAATTGCTTAATGTGATAAACATAACAAGCAAAAAATATGGACTATATATGAATATCAAAAAGACTAAAGCTATGATCATAAACAAAGAAAATTCTCAAGACCTACAAATAAATATCACAGTTGAAGGAATACATCTGGAGACAGTTCAGGGCTACAGCTACTTTGGACATACTATAACCAATGATGGAAAATGTACAACTGAAATAAACAAAAGAATAGGTATGGCAAAAAGTAATTTTAATGCCATGAAAAATATACTAACAACAAAACAAATAACAGCAGGGCTAAAACTAAGAATAGCAAATATTACATCTTCTCAATATTCCTGTATGGTGCAGAAACATGGACATTAGACAAGAAAACAGAACAGAAAATTGAAGCCTTTGAAATGTGGATTTACAGAAGAATAGGTAGAATTGGATGGAAAGAAAGAAAACAAACAATGAAGTTTTAAAATAACTAAAAATAAAAGAGAACTACTAAATACAAGTAAGACAAGAGAAATGAAATTTTGGGACACGTTAAAAGACACAAAAGCCTACTAAAAGTAATATTGGAAGGGAAAATACACGGTAAAAGAGGAAGAGGCAGACCAAGACTAACATGGATGAGTAACATCAAAAGATGGACAAGTCAATCTATGACAACCTGCACCATCAAGCAAGAAACAGTGGAATGGCGATCCATGGTAGCCAACCTTTGTTGCGAAGACAGCACTCGATGATGATGTTGGTAGTAACATAACATTTGTTGGTAGTAACATAACAGTTGTTGGTAATAACATAACAGTTGTTGGTAGTAACATAACATAACAGTTGTTGGTGGTAACAAAATAGATGTTGATAGTAACATAACATTTGTTGGTAGTAACATAACAGTTGTTGGTAGTAACATAACATAACAGTTGTTGGTAGTAACATAACAGTTGTTTGGTAGTAACATAACATAACATTTGTTGGTAGTAACATAACAGTTGTTGGTAGTAACATAACATAACATTTGTTGGTAGTAACATAACAGTTGTTGGTAGTAACATAACATAACAGTTGTTGGTAGTAACATAACAGTTGTTGGTAGTAACATAACATTTGTTGGTAGTAACATAACAGTTGTTGGTAGTAACATAACAGTTGTTGGTAATAACATAACAGTTGTTGGTAGTAACATAACAGTTGTTGGTAGTAACATAACAGTTGTTGGTAATAACATAACAGTTGTTGGTAGTAACATAACAGTTGTTGGTAGTAACATAACAGTTGTTGGTAGTAACATAACATAACAGTTGTTGGTGGTAACAAAATAGATGTTGATAGTAACATAACATTTGTTGGTAGTAACATAACAGTTGTTGGTAGTAACATAACAGTTGTTGGTAGTAACATAACAGTTGTTGGTAGTAACATAACATTTGTTGGTAGTAACATAACAGTTGTTGGTAATAACATAACAGTTGTTGGTAGTAACATAACAGTTGTTGGTAGTAACATAACATAACAGTTGTTGGTGGTAACAAAATAGATGTTGATAGTAACATAACATTTGTTGGTAGTAACATAACAGTTGTTGGTAGTAACATAACATAACAGTTGTTGGTGTTAACATAACATACTAGTTGCTGGTGGTAATGTAACAGTTTGAAGGTGTCCCTTGTAAATGTTACTGCTATTGTCTTCTGTTGCAGTCTTCTTGACTTAAATCTTCTCTTCTTGTCTGCCCACTAACAAGGTCCAGGAACTGTCACTCTACGGTAGTAATGCCAGTCGGTAGAAGTTGCCTGTTTGTTTGGGTTGCTGTAATGTCCCCCAATAGAAAGTGTTGATGATAGAGGGCTGTGACGAGATATCAGAGTCAGTGAGAGCACAAGTTATCAGAGTTAGTGAGAGCACAAGATATCAGAGTCAGTGAGAGCACAAGTTATCAGAGTCAGTGAGAGCACAAGATATCAGAGTCAGTGAGAGCACAAGATATCAGAGTCAGTGAGAGCACAAGATATCAGAGTCAGTGAGAGCACAAGATATCAGAGTCAGTGAGAGCACAAGATATCAGAGTCAGTGAGAGCACAAGATATCAGAGTCAGTGAGAGCACAAGTTATCAGAGTCAGTGAGAGCACAAGTTATCAGAGTCAGTGAGAGCACAAGTTATCAGAGTCAGTGAGAGCACAAGATATCAGAGTCAGGGAGAGCACAAGTTATCAGAGTCAGTGAGAGCACAAGTTATCAGAGTCAGTGAGAGCACAAGTTATCAGAGTTAGTGAGAACACAATATATCAGTCAGTTCTAGAATTATTGCTTGGTTTTCTGCTGGCGTCATGACCCAATGTCATCTCATTGTATCATCAGATGTGTTTTATTCTGCTCTTGTTTGCATGTGTCACAGAGCCATTAAGATACACTCTCAACTATTTCTGCAATAGCTTTCATTGCAAGTTTTGTTGGGACCCTCCTTTCATATTGGCTGCTTGAGTAGATCGTACACGGATGTGTCACTCTACATTTGTACCCACTGTCACCACACTTATGTTGGTGCTCCCTGCTGTTCTAGCTCCATTTACCATAGCTTCATATCTGGCTGGCCATCTTGATTGAGTATCATCCTTCTATTCTGAGCATTCATCCATGCTAGCCAACTATCCTTTTATAAAAAGTTCATTAATACAACTATTATTTGCTGTAAAGTTAATGACATTTTTCTTTGTTTTCTTTTCAGCAAATTTGTTTTTATCAGCAATCTTTTTGAAAGAGAAGATTCGGTCAGAAAATATGTTCGGTAAGTTATTTAATGACATTGTTATCAACATTTCATTGATAACAATGTGTCACATTTTTTGTGTGTTGCTTCATGCTGCGAAGTATCTAAAATAAAGAGATGTAGTGAGAATGTCAATAACTTTCTTTATTCATCATCAACTTTTGATAGACATCGGGACAGGTAAGGATCACAAATAGAGCAGCGATCATTTTTGTATTATATATCAAGACTGGCAGGGGTCACAAACATCTTGAGTTATATATCAAGACTGGCAGGGGTCACAAACATCTTGAGTTATATATCAAGACTGGCAGGGGTCACAAACATTTTGAGTTATATATCAAGACTGGGAGGGGTCACAAACATCTTGAGTTATATATCAAGACTGGCAGGGGTCACAAACATTTTGAGTTATATATCAAGACTGGCAGGGGTCACAAACATCTTGAGTTATATATCAAGACTGGCAGGGGTCACAAACATCTTGAGTTATATATCAAGACTGGCAGGGGTCACAAACATCTTGAGTTATATATCAAGACTGGCAGGGGTCACAAACATTTTGAGTTATATATCAAGACTGGCAGGGTCACAAACATCTTGAGTTATATATCAAGACTGGCAGGGGTCACAAACATTTTGAGTTATATATCAAGACTGGCAGGGGTCACAAACATCTTGAGTTATATATCAAGACTGGCAGGGGTCACAAACATCTTGAGTTATATATCAAGACTGGCAGGGGTCACAAACATCTTGAGTTGTATATCAAGACTGGCAGGGGTCACAAACATCTTGAGTTATATATCAAGACTGGCAGGGGTCACAAACATCTTGAGTTATATATCAAGACTGGCAGGGTCACAAACATCTTGAGTTATATATCAAGACTGGCAGGGTTCACAAACATCTTGAGTTATATATCAAGACTGGCAGGGTTCACAAACATCTTGAGTTATATATCTAGACTGGCAGGGTCACAAACATCTTGAGTTATATATCAAGACTGGCAGGGGTCACTAACATTTTGTATTATATATCAAGACTGGCAGGGGTCACAAACATCTTGAGTTATATATCAAGACTGGCAGGGGTCACAAACATTTTGAGTTATATATCAAGACTGGCAGGGGTCACAAACATCTTGAGTTATATATCAAGACTGGCAGGGGTCACAAACATTTTGAGTTATATATCAAGACTGGCAGGGGTCACAAACATCTTGAGTTATATATCAAGACTGGCAGGGGTCACAAACATTTTGAGTTATATATCAAGACTGGCAGGGGTCACAAACATCTTGAGTTATATATCAAGACTGGCAGGGGTCACAAACATCTTGAGTTATATATCAAGACTGGCAGGGGTCACAAACATCTTGAGTTGTATATCAAGACTGGCAGGGGTCACAAACATCTTGAGTTGTATATCAAGACTGGCAGGGGTCACAAACATCTTGAGTTATATATCAAGACTGGCAGGGGTCACAAACATCTTGAGTTATATATCAAGACTGGCAGGGTTCACAAACATCTTGAGTTATATATCAAGACTGGCAGGGTTCACAAACATCTTGAGTTATATATCTAGACTGGCAGGGGTCACAAACATCTTGAGTTATATATCAAGACTGGCAGGGGTCACAAACATTTTGGGTTATATATCAAGACTGGCAGGGGTCACAAACATCTTGAGTTATATATCAAGACTGGCAGGGGTCACAAACATCTTGAGTTATATATCAAGACTGGCAGGGGTCACAAACATCTTGAGTTATATATCAAGACTGGCAGGGGTCACAAACATCTTGAGTTGTATATCAAGACTGGCAGGGGTCACAAACATCTTGAGTTATATATCAAGACTGGCAGGGGTCACAAACATCTTGAGTTATATATCAAGACTGGCAGGGGTCACAAACATCTTGAGTTATATATCAAGACTGGCAGGGGTCACAAACATCTTGAGTTATATATCAAGACTGGCAGGGGTCACAAACATCTTGAGTTATATATCAAGACTGGCAGGGGTCACAAACATCTTGAGTTATATATCAAGACTGGCAGGGGTCACAAACATCTTGAGTTATATATCAAGACTGGCAGGGGTCACAAACATCTTGAGTTATATATCAAGACTGGCAGGGGTCACAAACATCTTGAGTTATATATCAAGACTGGCAGGGGTCACAAACATCTTGAGTTATATATCAAGACTGGCAGGGGTCACAAACATCTTGAGTTATATATCAAGACTGGCAGGGGTCACAAACATCTTGAGTTATATATCAAGACTGGCAGGGGTCACAAACATCTTGAGTTATATATCTAGACTGGCAGGGGTCACAAACATCTTGAGTTATATATCAAGACCATTAAGGTTCACAGGCAGGATGGTGTGCTTGAGGAGATCTGTTCTGCTTCCCCACAGTCTGTTGTGTAGACTAGGTTCTGTAGGTCAGACTAGCTTCTGTAGGACAGACTAGATTTGTAGGTCAGACTAGCTTCTGTAGGCCAGAATAGCTTCTGTAGGCCAGACTAGCTTCTGTAGACCAGACTAGCTTCTGTAGGACAGACAAGCTTCTGTAGGTCAGACTAGCTTCTGCAGGCCAGACTAGCTTCTGCAGGCCACACTAGCTTCTGTAGGCCAGACTTGCTTCTATAGGCCAGATTAGCTTCTGTAGGCCAGACTAGCTTCTGTAGGCCAGACTAGCTTCTGTAGACCAGACTAGCTTCTGTAGGTCAGACTAGCTTCTGTAGGCCAGACTAGCTTCTGTAGGCCAGACTAGCTTCTGTAGGCCACACTAGCTTCTGTAGGCCACACTAGCTTCTGTAGATCAGACTAGCTTCTGTAGGACAGACTAGCTTCTGTAGATCAGACTAGCTTCTGCAGGCCAGACTAGCTTCTGCAGGTCAAACTAGCTTCTGTAGGCCACACTAGCTTCTGTAGACCAGACTAGCTTCTGTAGGTCAGACTAGCTTCTGTAGGCCAGACTAGCTTCTGTAGGCCACACTAGCTTCTGTAGGCCAGACTAGCTTCTGTAGGCCAAACTAGCTTCTGTAGGCCAGACTAGCTTCTGTAGGCCAGACTAGCTTCTGTAGGCCAGACTAGCTTCTGTAGGCCACACTAGCTTCTGTAGGCTAGACTAGCTTCTGTAGGTCAGTCTAGCTTCTGTAGGCTAGACTAGCTTCTGTAGGTCAGTCTAGCTTCTGTAGGCCACACTAGCTTCTGTAGGCTAGACTAGCTTCTGTAGGTCAGTCTAGCTTCTGTAGGTCAGTCTAGCTTCTGTAGGACAGACTAGATTCTGTAGGTCAGACTAGCTTCTATAGGCCAGGGTTTTTTGTATGCAATTAAATTATCATGATTATGAGTGGTTTGGTGTTTTTGGCTTATAAAATAAACAGAAATGGTATGGAGCAGCTGAACTGATAGAAAGACCAGACAAACCAGAGCATTTTGGCAAAAACCTTCATGAGATATAACAAAGAAAACATTTTTGGCTTCGTTCATTCAACTCAGGCTTATTTGGCATACCAACCATAACTGTTGATTTCTGAGAAGAATTGTGATCTGTTTCAAGTTTTTCACATTTTGGTTTAATTTTCAGGATGTGCTTTGGCCATCATTGGAGCTTTCTTGTTGGTAACATTTTCAGCCAATGTAAGTGCAACTTATTCATTTTTTTTTTTGCTGATTAGATTGTATGATCATATTGTGCCAATGTTACATAATGGTTGCATATGTTAGATAGGAGAATGCTGGTGTCAGGCAAATGAAAAAAAAAAAAAATTCAATTACAAAACAAATAAAGAGCAACAAAAGATATAATAATAATAATAATAATAATACTTTCACAGAAAATAAATATCAAATGGTTTTAAGTAGCTAAATCTAGAAAGAGACAAGACAAACCATGACGGGCCGTGACCTTCATCAGACACAAGACAACAAATGTTAATCTGACAAGAAAATTACACAAATACTTCATTTGCAGCATGTTTGCACTTTCTCAGTCCATCTGCAAACATTGTCATCAATTTTCATCAAGCATTTCACAATCTTATCATTCAATCTTATCAATTTAGAAATGTGATGTTAGGGCTCATATTATTTTTTAACTTTATGCATATTTATTTTTTACTGCTGCAATCAGCACATCAGCAATCTAGTTTTTTTTTGTCAGAAAAAAATTCTGGTACCCATTTACGGCTGAGTGAATCTGGAAGATTTTAGTTGGGCAAACGAACCAATCCTCTTCATAACAACAGAGCAGCTCATTAACCACTGCTTTACCTTGGATTCTCTTGTACTGACAGGTTCTCCAGACATTCTTCGTATTCACACAAACTGTTTTGGTTTTGTTCCCCCTTTCATTGATACTTCCACTGTCTCCCCGTCTGGTGTTACAGTCATCATCATCATCAAGTACCAAGCCTGCTGGGGTAGGTGATCATGTCTCTCCACAACTTTTGATCTCAACAGTTTATTTATCATTTCTGTTGTTGATCTTCTGTCAAACCAATCTCTTTAGCCGTCTGGTTATTTTCTCTTTGCTTCCCTCTATTTCTTCATCCCTCCCATTTTCCCATTTGTTGCAATATATTCCAGCTGTTCCATTCATACCACATGGTCAAAAATGATGATTGTTTCTTCCTAATATTGGAAATTAGCTCTCTTTTTGCTTTGGCCTCTATCAGAACGTTTTCATTATTCTTCTTAGCTGTCCATGATATTCTCAACATTATTCTGTGAGACCACATTTCAACAGCCACCAGTGATTTTCTTGTCTGTTGTCTTATTGTCCATGATTCAAATCCATATGTTAAGACTGGCTCTACATAACATTTAAGAACTCTTTTTTTCTTGTTTCTATTGTCAAAAATGGATTGCACAGTATCTTCCTCATTTTTTGGAAAGTTGCTTTTGCCAGAGTCATTCTGCATCTCACCTCTGTTGTACATCTACCATTTGAGGTTAACATTAATCCCAGATATTTAAATTAATTTACTTGTTTTAATATTGTTCCACTTTATTGTGCATTGCAATGATGTCTTTTTTCTTTGTTGCTACCATTGCTTCTGTCTTTTTGCTATTAAGACTGAGTCCTTTATTTTTGCTTTCCTTCACTGTAATGTCTAACATTTCTTGTAACTCATTTTCGCTCTTAGCGATTAATACTGTATCATCAGTATACCTTAGATTATTTATATTATGACCTCCAATTGTTATTCCAGGCATGCCCCTTATGGATATTAAAATAATCTCACTATGCATATTAAATAAATCTGATGACAGCACACAACCTTGCCTAACACCCTGTTTTACTTGTTGAAACATTCCCAATTGATTTCCAGTTCTTATGGCCACTGTTTGTTGCCAGTACATGTTCTTTATTATTCTTAGATCTTTGATGTCTACGTTTATGCCTTCTAAAATTTTGATTATTCCTTGGTGCTTTACTTTGTCAAATGCTTTGGTATAATCTATGAAACATTGGTATAGATCTGTTTTCACCTCTATGGCTTCTTCTACTAAAGATCTTATGATGTATATGGCATTGCTTGTTCCTTTACCTCTAACAAAACCACATTGTTCATCACTAATTTCTGGACTGATTTTGTTTCGCACTCTTCGCATGATGATTCTTAGTAATATCTTAGTCATGTGACTCATAAGGCTTATTGTGCGATGATCATCACATTCAATCGCACCAGATTTCTTTGTTGGACTATGAATATTGATTTGAGCAGGTCATCTGGTATATATCCGCTGTTGTAGATATCATTCAATATTTTTGTTATTATTTCTATTCCAAAATCACCCATGGCTTCAATCTCTTCTTTAGTTATATTATCTGGTCCAGGTACTTTTCCTGCTTTCATATTGTGCAAGACGTCTTCCACTTCGTCTTTGAGTATTTCTTGTCCTTCTCCATTATCCTTAATATTTACCTCTGTTTGTTCATCATTATAAAGATCTTTAATGTATTCTGTCCATCATTCCATTATGCTTTCTTGTTTAATCAACAGTTCTCCTTCCTTTGATCTTAAACATCCAGTTTTTGATTGTGTTTTTCTTCCTGTTAATTCTTCAATTTGTTTGTATATAGCTTTGGCATCTCTTTTTTGTTGCGTTTCAATCTCTTTGCCTCTCTCTTTTAGCCATGCTTCTTTTGCTTCATTGCATTTTATTACAATTTCTTTATTTAATCTCGTATACTCATCTTTGTTTTCTTTATTTCTTCTTCTTGGGTCCATTAACTGTAAAATGTCATCTGTCATCCATTTCTTTCTTGAATTTGCTGGTACGAACTCTTTTGATGTTTGTTGCATTGATTCTTTTAGTATTTCCCACTGTTCATCAATGCTTTGTATCTTCTCTATTGCATTGTACCTGCTCTGAATTGTGATGTTATATTTGTCTTGTAACTTCTTATCTGATTTGAGTAAATCTAAATTAAACTTGATGTTAACTGAGGCTCATTTTGCTGCTTTTAATTTTACTCTAAGCTTTTTCACAACTGGTACATGAACACTATTGCAATCTGCCCCTGATCTAGTTTTCACACACACCAGGCTGTTTCTAAATCTGTTGTTTATCATTATATAATCAATTTGATTACGTTTGTTGTCTTCTGGGCTTTTCCATGTCCACAAACGTCTTTCATGTTGCTTAAACCAGGTATTTCCTATCATCATGTTGTGTATTCTTACTCAGTCAGTAAGTTTGTCACCTCTTTTATTTCTCTCTCCTAAGCCATAATGACCAACTACTTGCTCAACTCTTAGATACGAAAGAAAAGAGTTGAGGAAATAGTTGGTGTTACAGTACACCCCTTTCTGCTACTATCTCATAGACTCTACTGATCTAGGCTTTCTTAAATTGTGTACTTGAATTCAGGCTCTTAAAATTGTGTATTATTTCCTTGTCCTAGACAGGGTCCTATTATTCTATCTTTCATAGTGTGTCTGTCATTATCACTTGTTCTGTTGAGTTATTTCACTTGTTTTGTTGAATTATTTCATTTGTTAGGCAGAGTTATTCCACTTGTTCTGTTGAATTATTTCATTTGTTCTGCAGAGTTATTCCACTTGTTCTGTTGAATTATTTCATTTGTTAGGCAGAGTTATTCCACTTGTTGTGTTGAATTATTTTAGTTGTTCTGTTGAATTATTTCATTTCTATCTATCTCTCTTTCATTCGTCTGAAGTATCGTCTATATCTGCAATGTCGTTTCCTGTATAAATGTTACTGTCTTTTGTAATTATTAGTGGCCCATATAGTTTTGTCTGTATTGTTGTATCTATGGGCCAATGGATTTTCCTCAGTCTACTATATTCCGTGGGAGCCGCGATAGCTCAGTGGTTAGTGAACTGGACTACAAAGGACAAGAGGTAGGGTTCGATCCCAACCGACGGCTTCCGGGTTCACCCAGCCTTTAATGGGTACTTGATTTTTTTCAGGGAACGTGAAGCGGCATGGGCGTAATACCGACCACATTACCCCAAAAATCATGTGCCGAAGGTCTGTAAAATATATGGTCACTAACACCATATTCCCTATACGCCACTTGGCGTGACGGGGGTACTTTACTTTTTTTACTTTACTATATTCAGTGCAGTCTTGAAGTATGTGTTCAGCAGTCTGGAGTGCCTGTCCACATGTACATGTAGTTGAGGTGCCAATCTTGAATTTTGTATACATGTGACTGTGGAGTCAATTGTGTCATGTTCTGAGGCATATAATGATAACTTGTTCACATTTATTCATATTATGAAAGGCATCCTGATGTGGGACTTGTGGTCTTCTGATTGATTTGATTATCTGTTTCTTATGATGGGATGTAACCGCTACATCTGGTTGTGTGCCTGTTGCACCTTCCTTTGACAGCTGATCTGCTCTCTGTTTCCTGGTATTCCACAGTGAGATGGGATCCGCTGCAGAGCGACCGTGTGGTGCTTGCAGAGTTTAGTCAATAATGTCTGCAAATGTGGCAATTTTCTGGATTGTAGTGCCTGGAGTACTGATCTTGCATCTATCAAAAACACTACTGGCTGTGGGCTAAGATTACTGTTCAGCAGTTTTTCTATTGCCAACTTTATTGCTTGTATTTCTGCATCATAATTGTGACAATATTTCCCTGTTGCTATTTTATTCATATCCCTAGTTTTATTTGGGTACTCTATGTAAGCACCTGCTCCCCAACTCTTTACTGCATTCTGTGCTGATCCATCTGTGTACACACGGATCCATAGGTCTTGTGGGTATTCTTCATCCAAGAAACTGAGAGTTATTGTTTTATGCTGTAGACTAATCTGTTCCTCTTTGTCAACTATTCCTTTCACTTCTGTCCGTATTTGAACTGATAATCCTGATTCTTCTGTCCAAGACTATGTTCTGGTATGGACAGTAGGGGGCTGACAACTTATGACATGTCTGGTGTTTGTCTACAAATTCGTTTGGCTTTGTGGATAAAACTGCTTCTCTTAATCCATCCCAAAGCAAGATTTTGGAATCGGTCCTTCATTGGATGTCTCGGCATACATGAAAATTTGTCTGCCTGTATCAGCATCTCTGTGTCCCTCCATTCTCTCAGTGCTGGTATCGTCCACAATATCTACATCTCCAATATTGGTGTTGATTTCATTGCTCCTGTGATGACCCTAAGTGTCTGGTTTTGTACTTTATCCAGCTCTTGCAGTGTGGTGTTTGATGCTGAGCACCATGCAGATGATCCATATTCTAAATATGGGCGTATACTCTGTTGGTAAACTTTACTGAGTATTTTCCAACTCACACCCCACGTGGTTCCACACAGCTTTCTTAGAATAGAAAACTTTCTCCTTGTTTTTTTTGGGTTGCTTTATTTATCTGCTGTTTCCAAGATAGTTTGTTGTGAAATGTAACTCCGAGATATGTAGCTTGTATGTCTTCTTTCACAGGCTCATTGTTTATGTAGATGGGTCCTGCTTTTTGTTTTGGGGAGAGAGTGAAAAGTGTAGTACTGCATTTGTCTGTACTGATGCTGATACACTATCTATTTGTCCATGAGTTCAGCGCACTCATAGCTCTTTGCAACAATTTGGAGGCAACTGTTGCATATTCCTCTGTGCACCACATTACCAAGTCATCTGCGAACATTGCCACTTTGATAACATATGGTAGTTCAGTAACTAGGTCATTGATGTAGACTAGAAAAAGTGTTGGGGATAGTACATCTCCCTGTGGGACACCCTGGTGCAGTAAGACCTTCTTACTCTTAAGACCATCCAGTTGCACTCTGGCTCTACTGTTATGCAGGTATGCTTTGACCCATTTGTACATCCTGCCATTTACTCCGTAATTTCTCAGTTTCTTCAAAAGCCCTTCCTTCCATACCTTATCAAATGCTTTCTTTAGGTCTATCCATGCTGCTAGTACCAGTTTCTTTTCTTGGAATGCATCCTCAATTTTCTGGGAAAGATAGGTTGCCTGATCTTCAGTAGAGTAACACTGTCTAAAGCCTGCTTGCTGTGGCACAAGAAGGGTGTCACTTTCCAGGTACCACTGTAGTCCGAGATTGATTATATATTCCATTGTTTTACACAAACAGCTTGTAAGGCTGATTGGGTCTATAGCTGGGTGTCGTTGAACCATCTTTTCCTGGCTTTAGTAATGGTATCATAGTTGCTTCTCTCAATGCCTGTAGCACTCTACCTGTGATCCTGCAAATATTGTAGATCTGCAGTAGTTTTGCTTTAGCTGCAGTTCCCAAGTTCTTAATCATTTCATTGGACACTCCATCACTGCCTGGTGACTTTTTAATTTTTAATTTGGATATTGCCAACTCTAGCTCTCTTTGTGTAATGGGTATTTCCATGACTTCGTGTATGGCCTCTTCTTGTCTTACATTTGTTGCTTTAAGTTGGTTTCTTGTCATTTCTCTAGGTTAATTTCAATATTATTGTCATTTGCAAAGGAGTCTGCAAAGTGATTTGCTGCCTGCTTATCTGTTAGGATGTTTCCATCCTTCTTCAGTGTAATTTTGGTGTTCCTTTCTGTACCCTCATCATTCAGCTGTTTTACAAGCTTCCACACTTTTCTTGTGTCTCGTTCAAGATTCAAGGACTCTGTTTTTTCCAGCTTCTCCATCTTGCTTGTAGTTTAGCCCATTGAAATTTGGTCTACACATGCTGATAGTTATTGTGGTGTTCCTGGCAAGGAATATTTTCTGCTTGCTTTTGAGATGTTTCCATGTCATTGTGCAGTTGCTCTAGTTCACTACTCCAGTATGGTTTTTAGTGTTTCCGTGCCCCTCTAGGTATTATTTCACTGGCAGCTTGTATTATTAGTCTACTGAGTTCATGAACTATTTTGTTGATGTCTCTGTATATATTTAGATCTTTAGTCAGTACACTGGTGTAATGTTGATACATTTTCCAGTCTGCCTTTTTGTAATTCCATCTGGAGAGAGTGCTGCTCTCCCTGGCGGCCTTATTTTGCACCACTAAAAAGACAGGTCGGTGGTCGCTGCCTCCAAGTTGTTTCCCAACAATACGTGTGATATTCCAATCCAGGTCTGGTGAATGGAAAACAAGGTCTGGTGTAGATGTGGTATGCCATGATCTGGAGTAGAATGTTGGTGGATCTATTGTCTGGTTTAGCAGTATAACCCATTGTCATCCTGCCAATTTTCAAGTTCTTCACCTCTCTTGTCCTTATGTTCATAGCCCCAGCTCTGTGAATGGCTGTTAAAGTCTCCACATACAATTATTCTTTCTTTTAATGTAATTGTGTCTAGCGCTAGTGAGTGGTCGCTCGGACAGAAATAGTTAAGTAGATGAAAGTCAGTATTTTATGTCCTGAGATGCTGTATCATATATCCAGCCCCATACATATACACTTCAAGCTGACATGCATTGATGTTGTTCGTTACAAGTGTCAATATTCCACCCTTTTGTCTGTTTTTTTCTGTCAGATCAGTAACACTGGTATCCCCTAATCTTCAAGGCTATGTCATTGTTTAGATGGGTTTCCTGCAAATAGCATATGCTTACTTGCTCTTCATGCAGGATATTTTCTAACTCTATCTTTTTGCTGTACCCGTCTCTTTTGCTGTTGACGCCTTCAGCATTCCAGTGCATTATTTTAAGTCGTCTTAGTTTTGATTGGCTAGTAGCTCTATTCTTCCGCCCCCTGACTCCACGGGGCGGTTGAGAAGGACATCCAGTAATAGTGGTTGGGGACAAATAATAATAAATTAATATTATTATAGAGGGAAACTTCCGAGGCAATAATTCAGGGAATCATTGGAGGAAGAGGTATGTACTACAGCACTCAGAAAAAAATGACAAATAAACAACAGAAGAAAACAAAGAACAATATATGGTCCAAAGCAGGATCAAACCCGTACTCCATGGCACTGCGCTTTGCCACGAGACGCCAAACACTTGGGAACACTGCCACTCATCTAACTATGGTGAGTGCCATATCGATTTGCTGCTACAGACATACTTCCCATTGGCGTGAGTGCGTGGCATCTTGATTGTTGTAGTGTGTCTTTTGGTTGGTTGCCTCCGACTTCAGCACTTAAACTTGCTAGAGCAGACTGTGGTCTTGCTCGGGTGTAGGCAGGCCTGGCCAGTCTTGGTTCTCAGTCCTTGGTGACTGTTAAGCCTCATCCCATTGACAAGGAGCTAGCCTTGATGGAGATTATTTCATTTGTTCTGTTGAGTTATTTCAAATTTTGTGCTGAGTTTCTTCACTTGTTCTGCAGAGTTATTTCACTTGTTCTGTTGAGCTGTTTCACTTGTACTGTTGAGTTATTCCACTTGTTCTGTTGAGTTATTTCAAATTGTGTGCAGATTTATTTCACTTGTTCTGTTGAGCTGTTTCACTTATACTGTTGAGTTATTTAATTTGTTCTGCAGAGTTATTCCACTTGTTCTGTTGAGCTGTTTCACTTGTACTGTTGAGTTATTTCATTTGTTCTGCGGAGTTATTCCACTTGTTCTGTTGCGTTATTTCAAATTTTGTGCAGAGTTATTTCACTTATTCTGTTGAGCTGTTTCACTTGTACTGTTAAGTTACTTCACTTGTTCTGTTGAGTTATTTCACTTGTTCTGCAGAGTTATTTCACTTGTGCTGTTGAATTATTTCACTTGTTCTGTTGAGCTGTTTCGCTTGTTCTGTTGAGTTATTTCCATAGAGGATGAAGCACAAAAGTCATGATATATTTTGATCAGTTTGATATCATTGAGCTTGGTGAGGGTTGCAAGAAGAACCGACAAACAAAATTGAAATCTATTGTGTGACATATAGTACATGTAATTTAGGTCATGATTGATATTAACATTCATGTGTTTGACAAGGTTATAAGTGACATGATGTGATGTTTGACAAGGTTGTAAGTGTCATGTTGTGATGTTTGACAACAGGGTGTGTCATGATGTGATGTTTTGTCACACAGTTTGTATGAAAATGTGTGTGACAGTTAGTGTGACAGTTTAAGTGACAGTTTGTGTTACATCTATAATTTCTCTTTCAGTTGGAGAAGGTTATGGGAAGCTATGAGATCACCCATGCCCTATCACAACCAGTATTCATTGCTTATGTCGTAAGTTTTTGCTTAGAGTTATCACTAACCTTCTCATCATATCTTATCATTACCAATAACCCTGTCATCACCACCAAACTTGTCATCACAACCTTGTCATCACCACTAAGCTTGTCTTTACCATTAACCTTGTCATCTCCACTAAGCTTGTCAATACCATTAACCTTGTCATTACCATTAAACTTGTCATCACCATTAACCTTATCATTATCATTAACCTTGTCATCACCATTAACCTTGTCATCACCATTAACCTTGTCATTACCATTAACCTTGTCATTACCATTAACCTTCTTATCACCATTAACCCTGTCATCAGCTCTAACCTTATCACCACTACTAACCATGTCATCACCACTAAACTTGTCATTACCACCTTGTTATCACCACTAACCTTGTCATTACCACCTTGTTATCACCAATAACCTTGTCATCGCAACAAAACTTGACATTACCACCTTGTTATCACCACTAACCTTGTCATCACCACTAAACTTGTCATTACCACCTTGTTATCTCCACTAACCTTGTCATCACCACTAACCTTGTCATCACAACCTTGTCATTACCATTAACTTTGTCATCACCATTAACCTTGTCATCACCATTAACTTTATCATTACCATTAACTTTGTCATCACCATTAACCTTGTCATCACCACTAACCTTGTTATCACAACCTTGTCATCACCAGTAACCTTGTCATTACCATTAACTTTGTCATCACCATTAACCTTGTCATCATCATTAACCTTGTCATCACCATTAACCTTGTCATCACCATTAACCTTGTCATCACCATTAACCTTGTCATCACCACTAACCTTGTCATCACCATTAACCTTGTGATCACCATTAACCTTGTCATCACCACTATACTTGTCATCACCACTAACCTTGTCATAAACATTAACCTTGTCATCACCACTAACCTTGCCACCACCATTAGCCTTGTCATCACCATTAACCTTGTCATCATCACTAACCTTGTCATCACCAATACCCTTGTCATCACCATTAACCTTGTCATCACCATTAACCTTGTCATCACCACTAACCTTGTCATCACCATTACCCTTGTCATCAACATTAACCTTGTCATCACCATTAACCTTGTCATCATCATTAACCTTGTCATCACCATTAACCTTGTCATCACCATTAACCTTGTCATCACCACTAACCTTGCCATCACCATTAACCTTGTCATCACCACTAATCTTGTCATCACCATTAACCTTGTCATCACCACTAACCTTGACATCACCATTAACCTTGTCATCACCATTAACCTGGTCATCACCACTAACCTTGTCATCACCATTAACCTTGTGATCACCATTAACCTGGTCATCACCACTAACCTTGTCATCACCACTAACCTTGTCATCACCATTAACCTTGTCATCACCATTAACCTTGTCATCACCACTAACCTTGTCATCACCATTAACCTTATCATCACCACTAACCTTGTCATCACCATTAACCTTGTCACCACCACCTTGTCATCACCTCTAACCTTAGCTAGGACACGAGTTGTCACACATGTGACCAAGCTAGAACACTGCCTCTTGTTTCAGTGCCTGGAGTTGATCATACTGACAGGCCTGCTCATTCTTCTCTACTGTAAGGGAGTGAACCATATCCTTGTTTACTTGCTTATCTCATCAATTACAGGTAACTCTTCTGTGTGTGAGCAACAATTTTTCTCTGGGGAGAAACCAAACTAGCCATGAAGAGACATAGTTTTGACTGCTTGAGATGGTTTATTCTTTGCTTGTCATTGATAACAGACTTAAAGACACTTCATGTATCAAGTACATTCTTTGTTGACAACACTTTTCATGTATTGAGTTAATTTCATAATGTTGTACACACTAAACTATTGTAGCATTCTTGAAATACTTGATGGTAATCATCAAATAGTAATAGGTGATTAGAAATATGTACAGACATAAGAATAATTCTATTGTAATATTTAACTCTCTTACTGCAAATAGTAGCATGGTTGATGGTAGCATGGTTGATAGTAGTATGATTTATTTGTAGCATAGTTGATAGAGCATGGTTGATTGTAGCATGGTTAATTGTTGCATGGTTGATTGTAGTATGGATAATGGTAGCATGATTGATTGTAGCATGGATGATGGTAGCTTGGTTGATTGTAGCTAGGTTGATGGTAGCATGGTTGATTGTAGCTTGGATGATGGTAGCGTGGTTGATTGTAGCATGGTTGATTATAGTTTGGATGATGCTAGCTTGGTTGATTGTAGCATGGTTGATTGTAACATGGGTGATGGTAACATGGTTGATTGTAGCATGGTTGATTGTAGCTTGGATGATGGTAGCTTGGTTGATTGTAGCATGGTTGATGGTAGCATGGTTGATTGTAGTTTGGTTGATTGTAGCATGGTTGATTGTAGTATGGATAATGGTAGCATGGTTGATTGTAACATGGATAATGGTAGCATGGTTGATTTTAGTATGCTTGATTGTAGCATGGTTGATTGTAGTATGGATGATTGTAGCATGGTTGATTGTAGTATGGATAATGGTAGCACGGTTGATTGTAGTATGGATAATGGTAGCATAGTTGATTGTAGCATGGTTAATTGTAGCATGGATAATGGTAGCATGGTTGATTGTAACATGGATAATGGTAGCATGGTTGATGGTAGCATGGTTGATTGTAACATGGATGATGGTAGCATGGTTGATTGTAGTATGGATAATGGTAGCATGGTTGATTGTAACATGGATGATTGTAACATGGATGATGGTAGCATGGTTGATTGTAACATGGATGATGGTAGCATGGTTGATTGTAACATGGATGATGGTAGCATGGTTGATTGTAACATGGATGATGGTAGCATGGTTGATTGTAACATGGATGATGGTAGCATGGTTGATTGTAGCATGGATGATGGTAGCATGGTTGATTGTAACATAGATGATGGTAGCTTGGTTGATTGTAACATGGATGATGGTAGCATGGTTGATTGTAACATGGATGATGGTAGCATGGTTGATTGTAACATGGATGATGGTAGCATGGTGATTGTAACATGGATGATGGTAGCATGGTTGATTGCAGTATGGATAATGGTAGCATGGTTGATGGTAGCATGGTTGATTGTAACATGGATGATGGTAGCATGGTTGATTGTAGTATGGATAATGGTAGCATGGTTGATTGTAGCATGGATAATGGTAGCATGGTTGATGGTAGCATGGTTGATTGTAACATGGATGATGGTAGCATGGTTGATTGTAGCTTGGATAATGATAGATTGGTTGATTGTAGCATGGATAATGATAGATTGGTTGATTGTAGCATGGTTGATTGTAGCTTGGTTGATGGTAGCATGGTTGATTGTAGTATGGATAATGATAGATTGGTTGATTGTAACTTGAATAATGGTAGCATGTAACGATGGTAGCTTGGTTGATGGTAGCATGGTTAATTGTAGCTTGAATAATGATAGATTGGTTGATTGTAGCATGGATAATGATAGATTGGTTGATTGTAGCATGGATAATGGTAGCATGGTTGATGGTAGCTTGGTTGATGGTAGCATGGATAATGGTAACTTGGTTGATTGTAGTTTGGATGATGGTAGCTTGGTTGATTGTAGCATGGTTGATAGGTGCTTGGTTGATGGTAGCTTGGTTGATTGTAGCATGGATGATGGTAGCTTGGTTGATTGTAGCATGGTTGATGGTAGCAACATTGATTGTAGCTTGGATGATGCTAGCTTGGATTATGGTAGCTTGGTTGATTGTAGCATGGATGATTGTAGCATGGATGATGTAGCTTGGTTGATTGTAGCATGGCTTTTTGTAGCTTGGATGATGGTAGCTTGGATGATGGTAGCTTGGATGATGGTAGCTTGGATGATGGTAGCTTGGATGATGGTAGCTTGGTTTATTGTAGCATGGATAATGGTAGCATAGTTGATTGTAGCATGGTTAATTGTAGCATGGATAATGGTAGCATGGTTGATTGTAACATGGATAATGGTAGCATGGTTGATGGTAGCATGGTTGATTGTAACATGGATGATGGTAGCATGGTTGATTGTAGTATGGATAATGGTAGCATGGTTGATTGTAACATGGATGATTGTAACATGGATGATGGTAGCATGGTTGATTGTAACATGGATGATGGTAGCATGGTTGATTGTAACATGGATGATGGTAGCATGGTTGATTGTAACATGGATGATGGTAGCATGGTTGATTGTAACATGGATGATGGTAGCATGGTTGATTGTAGCATGGATGATGGTAGCATGGTTGATTGTAACATAGATGATGGTAGCTTGGTTGATTGTAACATGGATGATGGTAGCATGGTTGATTGTAACATGGATGATGGTAGCATGGTTGATTGTAACATGGATGATGGTAGCATGGTTGATTGTAACATGGATGATGGTAGCATGGTTGATTGCAGTATGGATAATGGTAGCATGGTTGATGGTAGCATGGTTGATTGTAACATGGATGATGGTAGCATGGTTGATTGTAGTATGGATAATGGTAGCATGGTTGATTGTAGCATGGATAATGGTAGCATGGTTGATGGTAGCATGGTTGATTGTAACATGGATGATGGTAGCATGGTTGATTGTAGCTTGGATAATGATAGATTGGTTGATTGTAGCATGGATAATGATAGATTGGTTGATTGTAGCATGGTTGATTGTAGCTTGGTTGATGGTAGCATGGTTGATTGTAGTATGGATAATGATAGATTGGTTGATTGTAACTTGAATAATGGTAGCATGTAACGATGGTAGCTTGGTTGATGGTAGCATGGTTAATTGTAGCTTGAATAATGATAGATTGGTTGATTGTAGCATGGATAATGATAGATTGGTTGATTGTAGCATGGATAATGGTAGCATGGTTGATGGTAGCTTGGTTGATGGTAGCATGGATAATGGTAACTTGGTTGATTGTAGTTTGGATGATGGTAGCTTGGTTGATTGTAGCATGGTTGATAGGTGCTTGGTTGATGGTAGCTTGGTTGATTGTAGCATGGATGATGGTAGCTTGGTTGATTGTAGCATGGTTGATGGTAGCAACATTGATTGTAGCTTGGATGATGCTAGCTTGGATTATGGTAGCTTGGTTGATTGTAGCATGGATGATTGTAGCATGGATGATGGTAGCTTGGTTGATTGTAGCATGGCTTTTTGTAGCTTGGATGATGGTAGCTTGGATGATGGTAGCTTGGATGATGGTAGCTTGGATGATGGTAGCTTGGATGATGGTAGCTTGGTTTATTGTAGCATGGATGATGTTAGCTTGGTTGATTGTTGAATAGATGATGGTAGCATGGTTGATTGTAGCATGGATAATGGTAGCATGGTTGATTGTAGCATGGATAATGGTAGCATGATTGATGGTAGCATGGTTGATTGTATCTTTGATGATGGTAGCTTGGTTGATTGTAGCTTGGTTGATGGTAGCATGGTTGATTGTAGCTTGGATGATGGTAGCTAGGTTGATTGTAGCATGGTTGATGGTAACATGGTTGATTGTAGCATGGATAATGGTAGCATGGTTGATTGTAGCTTGATTGATGTAGCATGTTTGATTGTAGTATGGATAATGATAGATTGGTTGATTTTAGCATGGTTGATTGTAGCATGGTTGATGGTAGCTTGGTTGATGGTAGCATGGTTGATTGTAGCTTGGATAATGGTAGCTTGTTTGATGGTAGCATGGTTGATTGTAGCTTGGATGATGGTAGCTAGGTTGATTGTAGCATGGTTGATGTTAACATGGTTGATTGTAGCATGGATAATGGTAGCATGGTTGATTGTAGCTTGGTTTATGGTAGCATGGTTGATTGTAGTATGGATAATAATAGATTGGTTGATTTTAGCATGGATAATGATAGATTGGTTGATTGTAGCATGGTTGATTGTAGCTTGGTTGATGGTAGCATGGTTGATTGTAGCTTGGATAATGATAGATTGTTGATTGTAGCATGGTTGATTGTAGCTTGGTTGATGGTAGCATGGTTGATTGTAGCTTGGATAATGATAGATTGGTTGATTGTAGCATGGATAATGATAGATTGGTTGATTGTAGCATGGTTGATTGTAGCTTGGTTGATGGTAGCATGGTTGATTGTAGTATGGATAATGATATATTGGTTGATTGTAGCATGGATAATGGTAGCATGGTTGATGGTAGCTTGGTTGATGGTAGCATGGTTGATTGTAGCTTGAATAATGATAGATTGGTTGATTGTAGCATGGATAATGATAGATTGGTTGATTGTAGCATGGATAATGGTAGCATGGTTGATGGTAGCTTGGTTGATGGTAGCATGGATAATGGTAACTTGGTTGATTGTAGTTTGGATGATGGTAGCTTGGTTGATTGTAGTTTGGTTGATTGTATCATGTTTGATGGTAGCATGGTTGATTGTAGCATGGATAATGGTAACTTGGTTGATGGTAGCATGGTTGATTGTAGCATGGATAATGGTAACTTGGTTGATGGTACCATGGTTGATTGTAGCATGGATAATGGTAACTTGGTTGATTGTAGTTTGGATGATGGTAGCTTGGTTGATTGTAGGGAACAGGCAAATAATTGCAATGCTGCGGTAAAGCTGGTAGCAAGGAGCCAATGGTGGGGTGTGCTAAACACTCCAAGGTATGGTGACAGCTTTACAAATAAAGAACACAACACAATACTGACGTTTCGGCCTGTGGCCTTCTTCAGAATACAGGGACAACGACAACAAGCGGTGAAGCACAATTACTACATGTTAGATGATAAAGTGGAGGGCGAGGAAAGTAGGATGCAAAAATAAGAAAAGAGAGAAATGAATTTTACATGATGAGAGGTATGATGGGCGTCAAAATATATAAAATAGAAAAAGAGAGAGAAAAATGTATAATAAATTGTACTTAGCTGAGCTCAGAGCAGGGAGCAGGAAAACTGTAATCCGTGCTGAAACCAGTCGGAATGACTAAATGACTAAAAGCGCAGAGAACGTGTATAGAAAGCAACACATGACAAAGACAGGTCAGTAAAGAGGGCAAAAAGGATCAAATATCGGGAAAACCAAAAAGGGGGGGGGGGGAAAAGGGGGCATAGACGAGGATACTCCTGGGACACAACAAGCAATACATATAAATCACTCAACAATGGAAGTGAGAGATCACGCGAGAGGTTAAGAGAAAGAAATAGAATGACACGACAAAGTAGTAAACTAGGCAGTGGGTGAGAGAGATGGACTCTACAGAATGGATGGCCTCGAACTGAACGAGTTGAGAGGTAGGTCAACGAAAGGAAGGATTGGATACTGGAGGAAGAGATACGGTGAGGAAGAATAATAAAGCCGGTATAATGAGAAGGGCGATAGAGGGGTGGTCCGGAGGAAGTTAGTCTATCGGGAGGTAGGGAAGTATTGGAGGAGGAGGTATGGAGAGGAGGGATAAGAAGCAGGTATGTGAAAACTGGATAGGGAGAGAGGCGGTAGGTCAGAAGTGAATGGAAAAAGAGAAAGTCTGGAAGAAGTGGAGCAATAGGGGATGGTGTGCAAGAGGTATGAACCATAGGAGGTAAAGAAGTAGGGAAATGATAGAACAAAGGGGGGAATGAAAGTGGGCATCAGGATAAGGGGGATACTGGAATAGTAGGTATAGATGAGTAGTGACTACAAGTTAATAGAGAGGAGAGGGGTGAGCTAGGAGTAGATCAGCAGAGGGGTGGTAGGAAGGACGAGGGACAATAGAGGTGGGCAGAGAGATCGTACGTACAGTCCAGGTGGAGAGGTGATATAGTGATAAAGAGGTAAAGGACATGAAGATAGTCAGAAGAGAAAAAGGTGTAGGGAGAGGGGGGTTTAGGAGGAAGAAGGCAAGATGGGGTTACTCAAAGAGGATATGAAAAGCAGGGATGGACGAGTAGAGGACCCAAGATAAGAAATAGGAAGAGAGGTCCATAGGTGGGAGGGTGGAGTCGGAGGCCGGAGGGTCCTCAGAGGGACAGGGATACATTGATGCCACGAGGGGTGAGGCAGCCCCAACGAGCGATCAGACGGTGCTCCAGAGTGAGCCGACTGTGGTGATCAGAGGAGCATGATATTAGGCCAGTTACCAAGACATCAGTCTTACCTCGATGGCCCCTCGAGTTAAAGTGGGCTGCTACAGGAGTGTCCGCTTCTTGGGTGATGTCATTCAAGTGTTCACGGCACCTATCGCCGATTCTGCGACCAGACTGACCGATGTAGGTCAACTTGCATCGCTTACAGATGATGGCATAAATGATGTTCCGCGATGTGCAAGTGAATCCCTCTCTGATCTCGAAAGGACCATTAGGGAAGAGGACAGTGTCGGTCTGGAGAACGTGGTCACAAGTTTTACATACTCTCCGGTTGCAGCGGATAGTGCCTCGATGGCTGAAGTGGTCAGCAGGAAGACGGCCCCTGACAAGAAAGTCTCGGAGGTTCCGGTCACGTCTAAAGGCCACTAGTGGTGGGTCAGGGAAGAGCAGACGAGTAGTAGGGTCAGATCGAAGAATAGGGAGGTAGCGGTGGATGGTCCTAATAGCGGCGTAGTGGTGAGGGTGATGGGTGAGAGCGAGCACTACTCTATCAGAGGGGGGATGAGTAGAGGGGGTAAGAGCAGACTGACGTGAAGTGTGGAGAACTCGACGCAGGGCAGGGAGGAGAGCTGATTCAGGATAGAGACGTCGGCGGAAGAAATCAAGCATAAGGTGGGCATTGTGAAGGAAATCTTCGTCGTCTTGGCAAAGGCGACGAAGTCTGAGAAGCTGGGAATAGGGAAGAGAGTTCTTGCAGGATGTAGGATGAGAGGAGTCGTAGCGGAGGAAACTATGGGAGTCAGTGGCCTTGTAGAAGACCGAGGTGAGAAGATGAGAGGTGCCCAAGGAGACTAGGATGTCCAGGAAAGATACGGAGGAGGTGGAGATGTGGAAGGTGATGTGGATAGAGGGGTGGAAATGTCCGACATATTCGATGAAACGGGAGATCTCATCTTCTGGAAGGTCAGACAGACCAATGCAGTCATCAATGTACCTACGATACATAAGGGGAAGAGGGCCCTGGTAGGTATGGATGATTTGGTGCTCAAGGTAACCCATGAAGAGACAAGCATAGCTCGGGCCCATTTTAGTGCCCATCGCCACACCGCTGATCTGGGTGAAGAAATTGCCATTGAACTCGAAAGAGTTGAGGTTCAAGACTAATTCTGCTAGACGGAGGAGGACGCCAGTGGCGACGCCCTTAACATCTTTTCCTCTATCACCCTCCTTCCTGATCGTCACTACCGCCTCTTCGTTATGGATGTCTGCTCCCTGTATACTTCTATTCCCCACTCCGACGGCCTTCAAGCTCTTCAGTTTTTCCTGGACCGTAGGATCCAACCCTCCATCGCCACTGGCGTCCTCCTCCGTCTAGCAGAATTAGTCTTGAACCTCAACTCTTTCGAGTTCAATGGCAATTTCTTCACCCAGATCAGCGGTGTGGCGATGGGCACTAAAATGGGCCCGAGCTATGCTTGTCTCTTCATGGGTTACCTTGAGCACCAAATCATCCATACCTACCAGGGCCCTCTTCCCCTCATGTATCGTAGGTACATTGATGACTGCATTGGTCTGTCTGACCTTCCAGAAGATGAGATCTCCCGTTTCATCGAATATGTCGGACATTTCCACCCCTCTATCCACATCACCTTCCACATCTCCACCTCCTCCGTATCTTTCCTGGACATCCTAGTCTCCTTGGGCACCTCTCATCTTCTCACCTCGGTCTTCTACAAGGCCACTGACTCCCATAGTTTCCTCCGCTACGACTCCTCTCATCCTACATCCTGCAAGAACTCTCTTCCCTATTCCCAGCTTCTCAGACTTCGTCGCCTTTGCCAAGACGACGAAGATTTCCTTCACAATGCCCACCTTATGCTTGATTTCTTCCGCCGACGTCTCTATCCTGAATCAGCTCTCCTCCCTGCCCTGCGTCGAGTTCTCCACACTTCACGTCAGTCTGCTCTTACCCCCTCTACTCATCCCCCCTCTGATAGAGTAGTGCTCGCTCTCACCCATCACCCTCACCACTACGCCGCTATTAGGACCATCCACCGCTACCTCCCTATTCTTCGATCTGACCCTACTACTCGTCTGCTCTTCCCTGACCCACCACTAGTGGCCTTTAGACGTGACCGGAACCTCCGAGACTTTCTTGTCAGGGGCCGTCTTCCTGCTGACCACTTCAGCCATCGAGGCACTATCCGCTGCAACCGGAGAGTATGTAAAACTTGTGACCACGTTCTCCAGACCGACACTGTCCTCTTCCCTAATGGTCCTTTCGAGATCAGAGAGGGATTCACTTGCACATCGCGGAACATCATTTATGCCATCATCTGTAAGCGATGCAAGTTGACCTACATCGGTCAGTCTGGTCGCAGAATCGGCGATAGGTGCCGTGAACACTTGAATGACATCACCCAAGAAGCGGACACTCCTGTAGCAGCCCACTTTAACTCAAGGGGCCATCGAGGTAAGACTGATGTCTTGGTAACTGGCCTAATATCATGCTCCTCTGATCACCACAGTCGGCTCACTCTGGAGCACCGTCTGATCGCTCGTTGGGGCTGCCTCACCCTCGTGGCATCAATGTATCCCTGTCCCTCTGAGGACCCTCCGGCCTCCGACTCCACCCTCCCACCTATGGACCTCTCTTCCTATTTCTTATCTTGGGTCCTCTACTCGTCCATCCCTGCTTTTCATATCCTCTTTGAGTAACCCCCATCTTGCCTTCTTCCTCCTAAACCCCCCCTCTCCCTACACCTTTTTCTCTTCTGACTATCTTCATGTCCTTTACCTCTTTATCACTATATCACCTCTCCACCTGGACTGTACGTACGATCTCTCTGCCCACCTCTATTGTCCCTCGTCCTTCCTACCACCCCTCTGCTGATCTACTCCTAGCTCACCCCTCTCCTCTCTATTAACTTGTAGTCACTACTCATCTATACCTACTATTCCAGTATCCCCCTTATCCTGATGCCCACTTTCATTCCCCCCTTTGTTCTATCATTTCCCTACTTCTTTACCTCCTATGGTTCATACCTCTTGCACACCATCCCCTATTGCTCCACTTCTTCCAGACTTTCTCTTTTTCCATTCACTTCTGACCTACCGCCTCTCCCCCTATCCAGTTTTCACATACCTGCTTCTTATCCCTCCTCTCCATACCTCCTCCTCCAATACTTCCCTACCTCCCGATAGACTAACTTCCTCCGGACCACCCCTCTATCGCCCTTCTCATTATACCGGCTTTATTATTCTTCCTCACCGTATCTCTTCCTCCAGTATCCAATCCTTCCTTTCGTTGACCTACCTCTCAACTCGTTCAGTTCGAGGCCATCCATTCTGTAGAGTCCATCTCTCTCACCCACTGCCTAGTTTACTACTTTGTCGTGTCATTCTATTTCTTTCTCTTAACCTCTCGCGTGATCTCTCACTTCCATTGTTGAGTGATTTATATGTATTGCTTGTTGTGTCCCAGGAGTATCCTCGTCTATGCCCCCTTTCCCCCCCCCCCTTTTTGGTTTTCCCGATATTTGATCCTTTTTGCCCTCTTTACTGACCTGTCTTTGTCATGTGTTGCTTTCTATACACGTTCTCTGCGCTTTTAGTCATTTAGTCATTCCGACTGGTTTCAGCACGGATTACAGTTTTCCTGCTCCCTGCTCTGAGCTCAGCTAAGTACAATTTATTATACATTTTTCTCTCTCTTTTTCTATTTTATATATTTTGACGCCCATCATACCTCTCATCATGTAAAATTCATTTCTCTCTTTTCTTATTTTTGCATCCTACTTTCCTCGCCCTCCACTTTATCATCTAACATGTAGTAATTGTGCTTCACCGCTTGTTGTCGTTGTCCCTGTATTCTGAAGAAGGCCACAGGCCGAAACGTCAGTATTGTGTTGTGTTCTTTATTTGTAAAGCTGTCACCATACCTTGGAGTGTTTAGCACACCCCACCATTGGCTCCTTGGTTGATTGTAGTTTGGTTGATTGTATCATGGTTGATGGTAGCATGGTTGATTGTAGTATGGATAATGGTAGCATGGTTGATGGTAGCTTGGTTGATGGTAGCATGGTTGATTGCTGTAGACTTGGGGTTTTGCCTTCATGAAGCATTCTCCACTCAAGTTCCGGCTATATCTGGTTATATTAGACTGCCGTCTGCCATTACAAAAATTGGAGTTAAAACTAAAATTATATTGGTATGTGCACAAATCTAACATGGTTTGTTAATATTTATAGACCATTTCACATGTAGGTTTGGTCTAATATAATTCACTAGCGCATGTATAAGTAGAGCTATTTTCATAATTCTGTATACATTTTATTTTCGTAAAATGTTATTTATAGATTTATTTTAAAATTTGTTAATATGCAAAAATGCATGCAAATGACCAGTTTACCCTTGCTGATTGCTAGGTAGGCTTCTTCTACATTTTCAACTCCCTGTGGAGCATAGGTCTTCAAGAAACACTTTCAACTCCTGTGGAACATAGATCTTCAACAAACACTTGCAGCTCCCTGTGGAGCATAGGTCTTCAACAAACACTTTCAGCTCCCTGTGGAGCATAGGTCTTCAACAAACACTTTCAGCTACCTGTTGAGCATAAAACTTCAAGAAACACTGTCCAAGCCACTGTGTTTCTTGCAATTCTTTTAAGATCATTCCATGTCTTCCCCATCATCTTTATCTCTTCTTCAACCTGTATATTCAAAAATATTTTGGTCTTCCTCCTTGTCTTTTCCCTGGTGGATTCCTAAGAAAGCCTTATCGTGTAATACTCTCAGTTGACTTCTGTAGTTACCTATCCAGCGCCATCATCTTCATTGCATCTCTTTGTCCACTGGTATTTGGCTGGTACTTTTCCATAATTCTATGTTAGTGATTTTGTCCTGCCATTTCCGTCCTTTATTCTGCGCTAGCATCCATTAATGAAGGTCTGTATCTTTGTGATTGTCATTATAGGTAAGGCATTCAATCCAATAAATAGTCCCTTAAATATGGAGGAGAACTGTTAGATGTTGGGAGTTATGGTTCTTTGTTTGTTGTTCATCCCCAGCGTCATTCACTGTCATCTCAGCAAAGGCAGTTTCTGGCATGACCCAGCTCTCCATCGTGGGCTTCAACCAGTGGAACAAACCTGTCTTGTATGCAATGATAGCTGTCCTCATTCTGACCGCCTTAATTCAGATCAAGTAGGCCTAACTTGTCTGTTGCATGTGCCCCGCAAGTTTTATTATCTGTCATTGTCCATGTGTCCCACAAGATTTATTGTCTGACATTATCTATGTGTCCCACAAGTTTTATTGTCTGACATTATCTATGTGTCCCACAAGTTTTATTGTCTGTCATTATCTATGTGTTCCACAAGTTTTATTGTCTGTCATTATCTATGTGTCCCACAAATTTTATTGTCTGTCATTATCTATGTGTCCCACAAATTTTATTGTCTGTCATTATCTATGTGTCCCACAAATTTTATTGTCTGTCATTATCTATGTGTCCCACAAATTTTATTGTCTGTCATTATCTATGTGTCCCGCAAGTTTTATTGTCTGTCATTATCTATGTGTCCCGCAAGTTTTATTGTCTGTCATTATCTATGTGTTCCACAAATTTTATTGTCTGTCATTATCTATGTGTCCCACAAATTTTATTGTCTGTCATTATCTATGTGTCCCGCAAGTTTTATTGTCTGTCATTATCTATGTGTCCCGCAAGTTTTATTGTCTGTCATTGTCTATGTGCCCCACAAGTTTTATTGTCTGTCATTGTCTATGTGTCCCGCAAGTTTTATTGTCTGTCATTGTCTATGTGCCCCACAAGTTTTATTGTCTGTCATTGTCTATGTGTCCCACAATTTTTATCGTCTGTCATTGTCTATGTGTCCCACAGGTTTTATTGTCTGTCATTGTCTATGTGTCCCACAAGTTTTATTGTCTGTCATTGTCTATGTGTCCCACAAGTTTTATCGTCTGTCATTGTCTATGTGTCCCACAATTTTTATCGTCTGTCATTGTCTATGTGTCCCACAATTTTTATCATCTGTCATTGTCTATGTGTCCCACAAGTTTTATTGTCTGTCATTGTCTATGTGTCCCACAAGTTTTATTGTCTGTCATTGTCTATGTGTCCCACAAGTTTTATTGTCTGTCATTGTGTATGTGTCCCACAAGTTTTATTGTCTGTCATTGTCTATGTGTCCCACAAGTTTTATCGTATGTCATTGTCTATGTGTCCCACAAATTTTATTGTCTGTCATTATCTATGAGTCCCACAAATTTTATTGTCTGTCATTATCTATGTGTCCCACAAATTTTATTGTCTGTCATTATCTATGTGTCCCACAAATTTTATTGTCTGTCATTATCTATGTGTCCCGCAAGTTTTATTGTCTGTCATTATCTATGTGTCCCGCAAGTTTTATTGTCTGTCATTATCTATGTGTCCCGCAAATTTTATTGTCTGTCATTATCTATGTGTCCCACAAATTTTATTGTCTGTCATTATCTATGTGTCCCACAAATTTTATTGTCTGTCATTGTCTATGTGTCCCACAAGTTTTATTGTCTGTCATTGTCTATGTGTCCCACAAGTTTTATCGTCTGTCATTGTCTATGTGTCCCACAATTTTTATCGTCTGTCATTGTCTATGTGTCCCACAATTTTTATCATCTGTCATTGTCTATGTGTCCCACAAGTTTTATTGTCTGTCATTGTCTATGTGTCCCACAAGTTTTATTGTCTGTCATTGTCTATGTGTCCCACAAGTTTTATTGTCTGTCATTGTCTATGTGTCCCACAAGTTTTATTGTCTGTCATTGTCTATGTGTCCAGGTCTTAAACTCTTGGTTGGCAGTCACTTCACTCACTTCACTTGAAGGAAGCCACACAAGAAATGTGCTCATTTTGTTGTCAACAAATGTTCACACTTTGAAGACATTTTGTGACATATGAAAATACATTTGTACTAGATTCTAAGTTTGGTGACAGTTATAGCCCCTGCAATTATTGTAACATTCTGGATGTCCTAAGGCTGGTGACAGTTATGGCCCCTGCTATTATTGTAACATTCTTGATGTCCTAGTGCTGGTGACAGTTACATCCTCTGCTATTATTGTAACATTCTTGATGTCCTAGGGCTGGTGACAGTTACAGCCCCTGCTATTATTGTAACATTCTTGATGTCCTAGGGCTGGTTACAGTTACAGTCTCTGCTATTATTGTAACATTCTTGATGTCCTGGGGCTGGTGACAGTTATGGCCCCTGCTATTATTGTAACATTCTTGATGTCCTAGGGCTGGTGACAGTTACAGCCTCTGCTATTATTGTAACATTCTTGATGTCCTAGGGCTGGTGACAGTTGCAGCCTATTATTGTAACATTCTTGATGTTCTAAGGCTGGTGACAGTTACAGCCCCTGCTATTATTGGAACATTCTTGATGTCCTAAGGCTGGTGACAGTTACAGCCTCTGCTATTATTGTAACATTCTTGATGTCCTAGGGCTCGGTGTTACAGCCTATTATTGTAACATTCCTGATGTCCTAGGGTTGGTGACAGCTACAGTCTCTGCTATTATTGTAACATTCTTGATGTTCTAAGGCTGGTGACAGTTACAGCCTCTGCTATTATTGTAACATTCTTGATGTCCTAGGGCTGGTGACAGTTACAGCCCCTGCTATTATTGTAACATTCCTGATGTCCTAGGGTTGGTAACAGCTACAGCCTCTGCTATTATTGTAACATTCATGATGTCCTAGGGTTGGTGACAGTTACAGCCTATTATTGTAACATTCTTGATGTCCTAGGGTTGGTGCCAGTTACAGCCTATTATTGTAACATTCCTATTGTCCTAGGGTTGGTGCCAGTTACAGCCTATTATTGTAACATTCTTGATGTCCTAGGGCTGGTGACAGTTACAGCCCCTGCTATTATTTGTAACATTCTTGAAGTCCTAGGGCTGGTGACTGTTAAAGCCTATTATTGTAACATTCTTGTTGTCCTAGGGTTGGTGACAGTTATAGCCCCTTCTATTATTGTAACATTCTTGTTGTCCTAGGGCTGGTGACAGTTATAGCCTATTATTGTAACATTCTTGTTGTCCTGGGGTTGGTGACAGTTATAGCCTATTATTGTAACATTCTTGTTGTCCTAGGGTTGGTGACAGTTATAGCCTATTATTGTAACATTCTTGTTGTCCTAGGGCTGGTGACAGTTATAGCCTTTTATTGTAACATTCTTGTTGTCCTAGGGCTGGTGACAGTTATAGGCTATTATTGTAACATTCTTGTTGTCCTAGGGTTGGTGACAGTTACAGCCCCTGCTATTATTGTAACATTCTTGTTGTCCTAGGGCTGGTGACAGTTATAGCCTATTATTGTAACATTCTTGTTGTCCTGGGGTTGGTGACAGTTATAGCCTATTATTGTAACATTCTTGTTGTCCTAGGGTTGGTGACAGTTATAGCCTATTATTGTAACATTCTTGTTGTCCTAGGGCTGGTGACAGTTATAGCCTTTTATTGTAACATTCTTGTTGTCCTAGGGCTGGTGACAGTTATAGGCTATTATTGTAACATTCTTGTTGTCCTAGGGTTGGTGACAGTTACAGCCCCTGCTATTATTGTAACATTCTTGTTGTCCTAGGGCTGGTGACAGTTATAGCCTATTATTGTAACATTCTTGTTGTCCTGGGGTTGGTGACAGTTATAGCCTATTATTGTAACATTCTTGTTGTCCTAGGGTTGGTGACATTTAAAGCCTCTGCTATTATTGTAACTTTCTTGTTGTCCTAGTGTTATCATACTCATGGTTTTGACCCAAGGTATGTGACAAGAGACATATGCTTACTTGCAGCCACAGCAAACAACTCACTCTTGATAGCTGGATGATAATGAACAAAAGCCGTGGACATATATGACTTTATTGTATAACACAATAAAGCACACTAAATCGACTAACACCAGTGTGTTCTCTAGGTCTTCTCCCTGTTTGTTGGTTATGATGTTATCCCACTGGTTTCCTCTAGCATTAAAGTCTCCACAGAAAATGATGTTCTCCTCCTTGAATGCGAAGAGATTCTACCATTGTTGTGTGTCCACCTTCCTATTACAGGCGTACACATTTACAACCACAAAAGGAACTGGGGTCTGCACCTTAATCGCATGTACCTGCAATTCTGCATTGTCCCACGCAGACATATCAACCTCAGCTGCCACCATGTTGTTTCGCCCAAGGATAGCATGTCCAAGGTATCGTCTATTGTAGAAACAATGAAATCCAGGGGCACTAACTGTCCTATCACCAAGAAGTGTTTCTTGCAAAATCATTATATCGGAGCCACACAGTAGCTTATCAAGGATGGGTCAACGTTTATTTATCGATGCGCAATTCCAATATGTAACGCGCACATACTTTAGGGCTAGCCTCTCACACTTCGACAATTTTATACCACCTCTTTTACCTTTTCTAGTTTTCCTCCTTCGTTGTAGTCTTTTGTGCTTCATCTGAATACTTACTGTCGTCATGATTGATTTGGTTGCTGAACGTCATTGCTGTGGATGGTCTAGACTCACTCAGTCACATGGTCCAGAACCTGTTTCCACATTATAAACTGGCCAACTCCAATCAATTAGCTCTACGGCACATGGAGACACCGTTAGTGTTTGATTTTCATCATTTAGAAACTCATAGAAATGAAATTATGCTAGTGAAAACACACCGCCATCTTAGCCATACCAAAAAGCAAGACCTCCTCTTACAGATGTTCATGTTTGGACCATCCTTGTGATGTTGGAACAAATGCAGGATTGTTGATGTGCTTTAGAGAAAAAAAAACACAAAATGAAACTAGCAGATTTGTTGATGACGTTCCATTATTGACCAGTTCAGTTTGTTGTCTGCTGGGTCTCTAGATTTGGAAAATGTCATGGAAGCTTTCACAGTCTGTTTGAACATTACAATGTGTGAAGTGCTTAAATCACAGACAATTTGATCATTACAATGTGTGAAGTGCTTAAATCACAGACAATTTGAACATTACAATGTGTGAAGTGCTTAAATCACAGACAATTTGATCATTACAATGTGTGAAGTGCTTAAATCACAGACAAGGTTCTGTTGTAATAGTTGACAACTGACTTGTACCTTTCAACCAAACACATGTCCAACTTTGTGCTGGCAAAAATGGAAATAATTTTACAGGTAAGGAGAACTGTGTTTGATTAAAATTTGATTTTATGACTTGTCAGATGTGATTTTATGACATGCCAGGTGTAATTTTGACATGTCAGATGTAATTTTATGACATGTCAGATGTGATTTTATGACATGCCAGATGTAATTTTGACATGTCAGATGTGATTTTATGACATGTCAGATGTAATTTTATGACATGTCAGATGTGATTTTATGACATGCCAGATGTAATTTTATAATATACCAGATGTAATTTTATGACATGTCATATGTAATTTTATGACATGCCAGATGTAATTTTATGACATGCCAGATGTAATTTTAACATGTCAGATGTGATTTTATGACATGCCAGATGTGATTTTATGACATGCCAGATGTAATTTTGACATTTCAGATGTGATTTTGACATGTCAGATGTAATTTTATGACATGCCAGATGTGATTTTGACATGTCAGATGTAATTTTACGACATGCCAGATGTGATTTTATGACATGTCAGATGTAATTTTGACATGTCAGATGTGATTTTGACATGTCAGATGTAATTTTATGACATGCCAGATGTAATTTTGACATGTCAGATGTGATTTTATGACATGTCAGATGTGATTTTATGACATGCCAGATGTAATTTTGACATTTCAGATGTGATTTTGACATGCCAGATGTAATTTTGACATTTCAGATGTAATTTTGACATTTCAGATGTGATTTTGACATGCCAGATGTGATTTTATGATATGTCAGATGTGATTTTATGACATGCCAGATGTAATTTTATGACATGTCAGATGTAATTTTATGACATGTCAGATGTAATTTTATGACATGCCAGATGTGATTTTGACATGTCAGATGTAATTTTACGACATGCCAAATGTGATTTTATGACATGCCAGATGTAATTTTGACATTTCAGATGTGATTTTGACATGTCAGATGTAATTTTATGACATGCCAGATGTGATTTTGACATGTCAGATGTAATTTTACGACATGCCAGATGTGATTTTACGACATGTCAGATGTAATTTTCTCATGTCAAATGTGATTTTGACATGTCAGATGTAATTTTATGACATGCCAGATGTAATTTTGACATGTCAGATGTGATTTTATGACATGTCAGATGTGATTTTATGACATGCCAGATGTAATTTTGACATTTCAGATGTGATTTTGACATGCCAGATGTAATTTTGATATTTCAGATGTAATTTTGACATTTCAGATGTGATTTTGACATATCAGATGTAATTTTATGACATGCCAGATGTAATTTTGACATGCCAGATGTAATTTTATGACATGACAGATGTAATTTTATGACATGTCAGATGTGATTTTATGACATGTCAGATGTGATTTTATGACATGTCAGATGTGATTTTATAACATGCCAGATGTGACGTTTTTTGCTCTTTCCTCAGATTTGTGAACCTGGCCATGAAAAACAATGACGCTTCTATTGTGGTCCCTGTCAACTTTGTCATCTTTACCATCTCTGCAATTTTAGCAGGTAACATTGTTAGTTTAATAACAAGAAGTGTACTAGAGTGTGTTATGAAGCACCGAAACTTGCAACAAACAACTGTAGAGTTATCTAACAACAGGGAGGATTGGATGGTACAGAGCTAAGACATTGGTCTTTGAACAGAAAGGTCTTGGATTTGATTCCCCCCACAGGAAGTGGAAATTTTGTTTAAAAAAAATTTAATTTGTGTTTTCCTCACCCATTTTTGGTTACTGGGTAGTGAGTTTTGATGTCTAGTTCTCTCCGGATAGTGAGATTTGATGTCTAGTCCTCTCTAAGCAGTGAGATTTGATGTCTAGTCCTCTTCTGGGTAGTGAGATCTGATGTCTAACCATATCTGGGTAGTGAGATTTGATGTCTAGTCCTCTCCTGGGTAGTGCAATTTGATGTCTAGTCCTCTCTGAGTAGTGAGATCTGATGTCTAATCCTCTCTGGGTAGTGAGATCTGATGTCTAACCATATCTGGGTAGTGAGATTTGATGTCTAGTCCTCTCCTGGGTAGTGCAATTTGATGTCTAGTCCTCTCTGAGTAGTGAGATCTGATGTCTTATCCTCTCTGGGTAGTGAAATCTGATGTCTAAACCCTCTCTGTGTAGTGAGATTTGATGTCTAGTCCTCTCAGAAAATTATATAAACAGGAGGTCCTATGTGCTCTCATGCACATTAAAGAACGGAAATCAAAAGTTATGTATGTGGCAGCAAATTTATTCCAATATGTTGCTAGTGTATGGCAAGCCACAATATCTTTGTGTCTCAACCCATCTGGCATGGCACATTGTTTTATTGCTTGACAATTTTGCATGGACAGCAAACTTTTATTTTTATTTTTAACTAACAAAGGATCTTTTTAACACGTGCAAGCATGACCACAGGGGAGAGTAAAACAGTGGATTAAAAGGGATGTTTCTCACTGTCTGTGGCTAGATCTTACCCAGATGTCAACGTTTTGCCTCCAGACCACCCATTTCCCCCTCCTCCTACCCCTTCCCCTACCCCACTTAATCTAATCGCCAGTTCTAGACTTTCACTTTCTGTTGGCTGTCACCTCATCATCACCATGTGGGCTGCACTGTCTCCTCTTCTTCTCCCTTTCAGCTCCCTATGGAGCATAGGTCTTCAATAAACACTTTCAGCTCCCTGTGGAGCATCTATCTATCTATCTATCTATCTATTGACCTTTCGAGCCGTAGCCGGCCCATAGGGCGTAGACCAAAATACACCTTCTCCTATCTGAATTTTTGTTCTAGCAGTTTTCTTTTAAAGATATTTTATCAAATCTCGCCATCTGTCTCTGTTCTGTGCAAGCAGCTCTATCTCATTGAGGGAGTCGAATCCTGCTGCTCTTGTCTCTCGCATCAATGTTCTTCTCAGTGTCTCCCTGGGTCTTCCTCTTTTTCTCTTACCTGTTGTTTCCCATACGAGGGCTTGCTTTGCTATTCGGTTATTATCTCTTCTCATCACATGTCCAACATATGACCATCATCTTTTCTTTATTACTGAAGATATTAGTTGTTGATTGGCGATTTCTCTAATTTCTTCGTTTGTTTTGAATTCGTTCCATGCTATACCAAGTATTTTCCTTAGATATTTATTTTCGAATGCGTTCAACTTTGTTTCTATATCTCTTGTTGTTTTCCAGCTTTCACACGCATATGTAAGGGTTGATAGTACATTTGATTTGAATAGCCTAAGTTTTGTGTTTGTGCTGATTAGTTTTGATTTCCACAACTTTTCAAGGCTTCTGAAAGACATTGCTGCTTTAGCCATTCTGATTCTAATTCTTTACTTGTATCCCCTTCTCGATCAATGTGACTTCCAAGATAGATAAAGTGATCGATCTCTTCTACTGGTTTGTTTTCCATGTATATTTTGTCGTCTGTTGGAATTAAACTTTTCATGACTTTAGTCTTTTCATGATTGATCTCAAGCCCAATTTTGCTGGCTATTGATGATAGTTCATTTGTGTTTTCCTGCATCGTTTTTATCTGACTGCTGATGAGAACTATGTCATCAGCGAAGTCGAGGTCCTCCAAATGCTCTCCTTGTATCCATTCGATGCCTTTACTACCAGTGCAGCATTTCTTCATTATGAAGTCCATAACAATTCCAAATAACAAGGGCAATAAAATACATCCTTGTTTAACCCCAGTTTCTATTGGGAAACTTTCGCTCAGTCCTTCCTCTGTTCGAACTGCACATGTGTAACCATCATACATGTCTTTGATAATATTTATGATTTTTTATGGTAAGCCATATTGCTTCAGAATTTTCCACAAAGAATCTCTATGAATACTATCAAATGCTTTTTTGAAGTCGATGAAGTTAAGTACAAAAGGTTTTTGCTTTTCAATGTGTTCCTCTAATATAAGTCGTAGAGTGAAAATCTGGTCAAGGCAGCGTCTCCCTTTTCTAAACCCAGCCTGTTCTTCACGCATTACTGTATCTATTGAATCCTTTATTCTATTTAGGATGATTTTGCAGAATAACTTTGAGGCAACTGACAAAAGTGTCACGCCTCTCTAGTTGTTACAATCTCTAAGATTGCCCTTTTTTTTTAATCTTAACAATAATTCCTTTTTTCCATTTATGAGACGTCTTCTCTGTTTTCCAAATGATGTTGAACATTTTTTGGAGATATATTAGATTATGGCTATCAATTGCCTGTTAACTTATCCTCTCCAGCAGCCTTGTTATTGGTCATAAGCTTTAAGGTGGTTTCTATTTCACTCAAGGTGAAGTCATCTAAATTTATATCTAATTCTGCTGCTGGTGTTTCAGCTTCAAAATCTATTAAACTGTGGGCTAGTGGACGGTTAAGAATTTCTTTGAAGTGTTCCGCCCATCAGGCTTTTATGTCTGCACTTGTTGTTAGCATTAATCCAGATTTGTCTAGAATTGGTGTTCCACTGGATGTATAGGTGTTTGTCATCATCTCTTGTACAGTATAAAGAGTTCTGCTGTCTCCTGTAATTGCAGCTGTCTCTGCTTTCTCTGCCAAATTGTCTATATAAGCTCCTGTATCTCTTCTTGCTGAACTTTTCACTTTGTTGTCTAATTCTTTGTAGGTTGCTTTTGCCAGAACCTTTCCAAGATCTGTCTTTACATTAGTCAAGGCTCTCTTCGCTTCTCTTCTTTCTTTGATGTATTTCCATGTGGTGTCTGAGATCCAAGCTCGTTTTTCCATTTTCTTCAGTCCGACACTTGCTTCTGCTGCTGTCATTAGTATTTTGCTCTGTGAGTCCCACATTTCATTGATATCTAAGTCTATTTCACCAAGTGCCGTATAACAATTACTTAGCTCTATGTTAAACTTTTCCTTTATGGCTTTATCTTTCAATTTATGACTATCAATTTTATGTGTTATTGACCTCTTTTGTTGGCTTCTAAATTTTAATCTTATTTTCCCAATGCACAGGTTGTGGTCACTATTAACATCAGCACCTCTGTATGCTCTTACATCTATTAATGATGATCTGAATTGTTGTTTAATACATAGGTGGTCAATTTGATTTGAGGTTCTGTCATCAGGAGATATCCATGTTGTTTTGTGAATATTTTTGTGTGGAAATAATGTCCCACCTATAACTAAATTTTTTATTAAACATAATTCGATTAATCTTTCTCCATTCTGACTTGTAGTATCACAGCCTTCTCTCCCCATCACATGTTCCACTCCTGCGTTGTCTTTTCCCACTTTGGCGTTGAAATCTCCCATTACAATTAAAAGATCGTGTTTGGATATTTTGTTTATAAGTTGTTGTAGTTGGTTATAAAAATTGTCCTTAACATCATCATCAGCTTTGTTTGTAGGCGCATAACATTGAACAATTGAAAGTCTTCCATGTTTTGTTTTGTAGCGTGTTCGTATCAGACGGCTATTTACCGGTTCCCATTCTAATAAACTTCTTGCAGCTATGTCTGTCATCATTATGCCTACTCCTTCGCTGTGGTTTCCATCTTCCCTTCCAGAATAAACTACTATTTTATTATCAATAGATCTCCTACCTGTTCCAAGCCAGCACATTTCACTTAATCCTAAAATATCTAGATCGTATCTGTCCATCTCGCTCGCGACCTGTGCATGTTTCGTCGGTGCGGCCATTGTGCGTACATTCCAGAATCCTATTTTTGTTGTTGTTTTAGGACCGAAAAAACTATCACTATTATCTACTGCTAATTTACACATTCTGTATCAGGTCTACGTTTCATTAACAACATCGTTTTTATGATAGCGGCTTGTTAAACCTCTGATCAACGGTTATATACCAAGCCGGAGAAAAATAATTCCTCCATTTTGGAAACAACCGGAAACGAATCTGTGGAGCATAGGTCTTCAATAAACACTTTCAGCTCCCTGTGAAGCATAGGTCTTCAATAAACACTTTCAGCTCCCTGTAGAGCAAAGGTCTTCAATAAACACTTTCAGCTCCCTGTGAAGCATAGGTCTTCAATAAACACTTTCAGCTCCCTGTAGAGCAAAGGTCTTCAATAAACACTTTCAGCTCCCTGTGGAGCATAGGTCTTCAATAAACACTTTCAGCTCCCTGTGAAGCATAGGTCTTCAAAAAGTACTTTCCAAGCCTTTCTGTTTCTTGCCATTCTTTTAAGATCGTTCCATGTCTTCCCCATTTCTTTCTCTCCGTTTCCATCTGTCTTCTCCAATAATATTTTGATCTTCCTCTCTGTCTCTTCCTCTGGGGATTCCAAAAAAAGGACCTGTTGTGTAATACTCTAAGTTAGCTTCAGTAGTGTGTGTCCTATCCAGCGCCATCTTCTTCGCTGTATCTCCTTATGCTCTGGTATTTGACAGGTACTTTTCCATAATTCTATGTTAGTGATTTTGTCCTGTCATTTCCATCATTTTATTCTGCGTATGCATTCATTAATGAAGGTCTGTATCTTCTAGATTGTTGTTTTTATTGTTCTCCATGTTTCACAGCCATATAATAGGACTGACTTAACATTGGAGTTCAACATTTTTATATTTGTATTTTTTCTAATTTCTTTGGGTTTTAATTAATCATTAATTTAGCAGTCATTAATTTGTTATGACATTTAATCATCGTCATATATGCTGTACTGTAATGTAATTATTAATTAGCTGTGTCACTTAATCTTCATAATATGTGCTGTACTGTAGTAGTAGTAGACTCTGTCAGTCATAGTTGACTATGAACACCGTAGAAATATTTTTTCTTTTCTTTCGCCTAGTGTTCTCTTTTTCTATGAATCTGTCTGCTTCTTGTTTGAGTTGGAGCTTTAGAGTGTGTTTCCAAAGATTGCGGTCTGCAGCTATTTCTTCCCAGACTGCAGGGTTTATGACCAGAATCTTCATGTCGTGTTTACGCATGTCTACAAATCGAAGTTTTGGGTGCCCCCTAGTTCTTTTGCCATCTGCTAATTGTCCACAGCATATATCTGTTGGTATGCGACCATCTTTCAAATGGTGTACATGGCCAAGCCAGTATAACTTACATTGTTTGAGCAGCATGTGGATGTTCAGGGGTAAAGCGCGACTTCATGTTTGTCACTTTATCCTTCATCCTTCCAGATGATACCAAGAATACGGCGCAGACACCACATATGGAGTGCATCTTGTCTTCTCTCCTGTTTTGCATAAGTTGTCCAAGATTCTCTGCCATATAGGAGGATATTAATGATGCAGTCATAGTAAACTGCGACCTTTGTTTTAATTGTCAGTTTGTTGTTTTGCCAAACACACCTAGAAAGACGGGCGAATGCTGTACTGTAGTGTAATAATTAATTTGCTGTGCCACTCAATCATCATCATATGTGCTGTACTGTAGTGTAATAATTAATTTGCTATGTCACTCAATCATCATATGTGCTGTACTGTAGTGTAATCATTAATTTGCTATGTCACTCAATCATCATCATATGTGCTGTACTGTAGTATAATAATTAATTTGCTATGACAGTGCATGCTTCTACCCAGCAGTCTCAGTAAAGTTGTCCCCCTTCATCTTCCAGGCATCATTTTCTACAAGGAGTTCTATGGGATGAGTGGCTTACAGATGACCATGTTCCTCTTTGGGTAATGTATCACACATTTGGCTTGATATTTTATATTTTAGCCTCATATGGCAAGTACGGCACTCATGTCTAAGGTTTATTTTGATGGTCAAGGTTATGTTAACTCTAGTATATGTTCCCTATCTGTTATACAAACCCAAAGTCAAAATTACTTAAATATTACTTTTGGAGCTTTGCTACACAGCTGAGTGTTTACACTAGGAGTGACAAGGGAATTGGATGTGGTCATTATTTCCTGGCTTACGTTAGATTTATGGTCTAAAATTTGACCGCATGGCGCTGTGGCTACTGGAGGTGTTAGTTGTTTATTCATGTTACGACCATCAGTCCTTCATTTCAACCATATGTTTGGCTTCCTCTTAGTATCATCCACTGCCTGCCCTATGTCACATAGGTTTATTTGATGTCTCACCGACAGCCGGGGTGTCCGGTTAGCGCAATCGATAGGCGGTTGGCTTACCACGGCAACAGCCGGGGTTCGTAATCCTGGCGAGGACACCTGGGTTTTACTAATTCCCTAAAAATTAGTAGGAGCCGCGATAGCTCAGTGGTTAGTGAACTGGACTACTACGGACAAGGGGTAGGGTTCGATCCCAACCGACGGCTCCGGGTTCACCCAGCCTTAAATGGGTACCGGATTTTTTCTGGGAAAGTAAAAGCAGCACGGGCGTAATACCGACCACATTACCCCAAAAATCATGTGCTGAAGGTCTGTAAAATATAGGGTCACTAACACCATATTTCCCTATACGCCACTTGGCGTGACGGGGGGTACTTTTACTCACCGACAGCCGAAGAGATTTCTCTTGTCATAACAAAACAAACAAAACACAAATTTCTTGAAAATTGTCTAAATTTATTTTTTAAAAAGCAGCAATGTTCTTACAACACCTTCGTTAATTGTTATTAAATGCATCATTTGTTTGAAGGAAACAAATGCAACACTCAGGGGTCACCGCAAGCAATAATTAGGAAGGTATAGGGAGAGGGGGGGGGGGAATGTTTGCCCCTGGCAAACTGTTGAATTCCAAGAATTTGTATTTTGAGTTCATAAATTTTATGAAGGTGTCGTGACCTAGTGTTAATTAAATGGTCATTTAGATGAGCTCTCTTCTGTGACGTAGCCTCAACTCAACAAATGACTGAGGTGAACTATTTACTGTTGCCAGTAACATTAATAAAATAGTCATTTATATGAGCCCTGTTCTGTGACGTAGCCTCAACTCAACAAATGACTGACATGAACTATTTACTGTAGCCAGTAACATTAATAAAATAGTCATTTGGATGAGCTCTCTTCTGTGACGTAGCCTCAACTCAACAAATGACTGACATGAACTATTTACTGTAGCCAGTAACATTAATAAAATAGTCATTTGGATGAGCTCTCTTCTGTGACGTAGCCTCAACTCAACAAATGACTGAGATGAACTAGTTACTGTTGCCAGTAACATTAATAAAATAGTCATTTAGATGAGCTCTCTTCTGTGACGTAGCCTCAACTCAACAAATGACTAAGATGAACTATTTACTGTAGCCAGTAACATTAATCTCACCTTCTTCACTCTACCAGAAGTGAAAGCTGAACTTGTTTGATACTAAACCAGTTGTGACTTGTGATGTGTCACTGAAGATACAAATGGTGGCACGATCGTGACATGTTTTAGTAGATATTTGACAAATGATACAGCATGATCTGGACAAGCACAAAAATTGAAGTTCTTGAAATGAGGATTTATAGAAGAATTAAGTGAGCATATAATGGAGTCTTGAAACAGTTACAAATGAATGGAAAACTATTTGAACACAATTTGAACAAGATGGATGAAGTATTTCTCCTTCTTCTTCTACCTTTTTAGCTCCAAGTGGAGCATAGGTCTTCAACAAACACTTTCCAAGTCATTCTGTCTTTTGTCATTCTTTTAAGATCATTCCATGTCTTCCCCATCATCTTCATCTCTGCTTCTATCTGTCTTCTCCAAGAATTCCTTGGTCTTCCTCTTTGTCTTATCCCCTGGGGATTCCAAAAAAGGGCCTGTTGTGTAATAACCTCAGTTGGCTTCCATAGTGTGTGTCCTATCCAGCGCCACCGTCTTTGCTGTATCTCTTTATCCACTGGTGTTTGAATGAAGTATTTGAACACAGTTATTTGTTGAAGTTTATCTTGGAAAGTAAAAGAAAATGAAACATTGACAGTCAAAGAATAAAGTGGACTGAGAACATCAAGTGGAGAACCTATGACATCATGTACCATCAAGGTAGAGACAGACAGAAGTAAATGGATCAAGAACATCAAGAGGAGAACCTATGACATCATGCACCATCAAGGTAGAGACAGACAGAAGTAAATGGATCGAGAACATCAAGAGGAGAACCTATGACATCATGTACCATCAAGGTAGAGACAAACAGAAAACAGAAGTAAATGGATCGAGAACATCAAGAGATAGACAGAAGAACCTATGCTATCAACAGAGAAAAATACAAGAGTGAGTTGGGATCTGTAGTAGTCAACTGTTAATGCAAAAATAGCACAACATGATGCACGCAAAGTTTTTATGAAGATAAACATGAAGAAGGATATGTTTGAGGAGGTTCATAATGTTTTGATGCATCACAGAGTGGAATGTGTTTGGGGACATTTATGATGTCTTGATTCATCATAGAGTAGGATGTGTTTGAAGAGGCTCATGATGTCTTGATTCATCATAGATTAGAATGTTTTTGAGGAGATTCATGATGTCTTGATGTGTTTGAGGAGGTTCATGATGTCTTGATGTGTTTAAGGAGGTTCATGATGTCTTGATGTGTTTAAGGAGGTTCATGATGTCTTGATGTTTTTGAGGAGGTTCATGATGTCTTGATGTTTTTGAAGATGTACATGATGTATTGGTATATAACAGAGTGAGATGTGTTTGAGGAGGTTCATGATGTCTTGATGTTTTTGAAGATGTACATGATGTATTGGTATATAACAGAGTGAGATGTGTTTGAGGAGGTTCATGATGTCATGATGTGTTTGAGGATGTACATGATGTCTTGATGTATTTGAGGATGTACATGTGTCTTGATATGTAACAGAGTGAGATGTCTTTGAGGATGTTCATGATGTCTTGATGTATAACAGAGTGAGATGCCTTTGAGGATGTACATGATGTTTTGATGTATAAAGAGTGAGATGTGTTTGAGGATGTTCAACATTTTCTCATTTGATACCCAACATTTTGAGATGAACTCATTGACCACCAAGGTTTGCAGTAGAGACATCATGATGTCTCATTCTGTTCTTGTGACTTCTGTTTCCAAGATGGTGGAACGAACTTTATGTTCTCTCGATCGCTGCAGAAATTGCATTTGGAAACTGATTAATTTCGGCTCTCCAATGCAATTTTCTGTGTTAAAGTCAAAATGATGTTCTACTTAACAAATCTGCGCCGATGAAGTGGAGTCGTACACATGGCAATATTCCTTTTTGACAAGTCAAGTGTTGTGAATGCGACCTTCCATCATCTAGAGTTGATCTTCAGTTTACGTCAACACATTGAGTGCTGTTCAATGATCGTCGTTGGAATTGTTTGATGCAAATTATTTACATGTTACAACTCATTAATGTGGACTGTTCCATCAAGTCAGCAGAAGTTTTTTCTCTTTAGGGAATTTGCACAGTGTTTCATTCGTTGTAGACTGCATTCACTAGAGTAATCGAGAATCTATGGATGCAGTCATTGTTGTGTGTGCTATGTCAGCATAATGGCTCATCGTATATCCCTAGACCGGCCATATGCTAATCTTGCAGTCTGGTGTTTGATGTGCGACAGGGATGATCTGACGACTATCTGTGTTTCATATGTGTGGAATTGGAGTAAAAAGTGATGACCTGGCATCATCAAACGCTATACATTTGATAAAATATGATGATCATCATTTACAGGAGAACGTGAACTTCTGGTCAATATGGTGGATAGGCAGCAGGAACCATTGAAGGCTATGTCTGAAGAGTGTTCCTTGTTGCAGTTTCCTCATATTCTAGGTCCAGCTTGTTGCAGGAGCTACTGAGTTAAGTACTCTGTGCACACTGTGAGCTGTGCGTTTCATCCGTTTTGATCATGTTTTGATATTCCAATTGTTTACGATGAATGATGATATCGTATGATGGAGAACAGATGACTGTGTTTGCTTTCTGTGCGGTTTCATCTTATGTCTTTTGTCGTGTGCTGAGACTGCTATGATGGGGACTACAGCTACCTTTCTTTGTTTGAGAGATGAGATAGTAATTCGGATGATTCCACTGGCACGGGCGGTTGAGCAATTATGGATTTTGATTAGTTTGCAGTGATACCAGGGCCTTCCATAACCAAGAACCAAGAACCAAGAACCAAGCACATTACTTCACAATAGCACATTACTTCATAATAGCTTATTTTACAGTGGCATATTACTTCCAATTGGCATATTTATTAACAATGGTGAATCACTTCACAGTGGCACATCACTTTACAGTGGCACATTACTTCACAGTTGCACAGTACTCCACAATTGACACATTACTTCACAATTAGCACATTACTCCACAGTGGCACATTACTTCACAACTGTCACAATGCTTGACAATGGCACAATACTTGACATTGGCACATTATTTCACAGTGGCACATTACTTACCTATATCTCTGATGAAAGTAACCATATCACTGTGTCATCTGTTCAGTTATAGTCCAGCAGGTTGAGGTTCTAAAACCATGATTTTGGCTCAGCTCAAGCCTGATCTTGAAACCATCAATTAACAATTCTGGTTAGACTCAATTCGATACCATGGCACTACACTGCCCAAGGCCACACTACACGTGGTTCCCTCTGTTGGCACAAAGTTGGTCTTGGTTGTGATATGAAGCAATAAGTCCACTCGCAGAAATGATGTTTAGGTGGTCTTGTTCATCTCAAGATGATTTGTAAAGACTTGCTTAAACAGAATGTTTACTTCTGGTTTGTGTGTCGCAAGATGGTCGCTTTGTCGAAACAGGTTCAAGACTAGTGGCATGTTGTTGCAGTGTAGTTTAAAGTGATTCTTTTTGGTTTGGATTTTCATTAGTGGAGACAGCCTTAGTCTGGTCGCATTCACCCGACTACAAATTCAGCATGGTTTTGGCACCTAAGGGCTGAGATAGTGATGCGGGCAACTGGGTGTGGAGTTTAGTGGAATGGTACCAGGTTTTGGCTTTGCCCTGGGACAGAATGTATGAATTGTCTGTTTTCAATTGCAAATTTGCCACCAGCAGGACTGTGGTTGAATCGAGTGTCCCACCAAAGTGGAGGCCTGACTTCATTTATTCTGACAGTGATTATTGTTATGGCATGCTCACTGATCATGAAGTCTACATGAATCTTATGTGGGTGCCTGGAGATTATGTTGCCCATGACAGCCATTACAGTGATCCAGAAGTTTCCATTATGAGCTGTGTGCCATTTGTACAGTGTGCAGCACATTCAACAGAACAGTGTGAACATAAAGATGTGTCTTGTTCTACAGTGTGTATATATGCAAGTTAGCCAACCCATCAGAGACAGAGGAGATCAACGAGCATTTATTTTCAGACGATCAGGCACTAATACATGAAACAATAGAAGACCTACAGGAACATTTAAACAAACTCAACAGCTCAGGCACAAAATACAATATGAAAATCAACATCAACAAAACAGAAGTTATGAATGTCGCCAAAAATAAACAGAACAGCAACATAACTATAGAAGGCAGACAACTAAAACTAGTAGAGGACTTCAAATACCTAGTAAGTGTAATGACAAACAATAATTCTCAAACCTGCAGAGATAGAATCAAAATGTAACAAAGCTTGTCAAATCATTGGAAAATCAAGATGCAAGAAAGCTTGTCAAATCATTGGAAAGTTATCACCATTATTGTCCAACAAGGAAATAACTCTAGAGGCAAAATGAGCACTCTACAATACAATCTTCATCCCAACGTTGTGCTACCAATGTCAGACCCGGACCCTAGATGCAAGAATAATAAGAAAAATAACCTCTACTGAGATTAAATGTGTCAGACGAATGACAGGAAACAGTCTGAGAGATAAGATCAGAAATGAAGAACTGAGAAAAAAGCTAGGAATATCCCCCGCCATAGAATGTATAAAGAAACAACAGATAAAATGGTTTTGGCCACGTGACAAGGCAGAAAGATCAAAACACAACACAAATGAACCTTCAACAAACGTTGTGAGAACACCAGACCCAAGGGTCGATCACGAAAAAGATGGGTCGATGGAATATTAGAAGCACTAAGAAACATAAAAGCAGCAGAGGCAAACAGAAGAGCAACAGACCACAAATTATATCTCCCCTTGACACTGTAAGGCAAATGAGGAAGGAAAGAAGAAGAAAAGAAGAAGAAGAAGAATAAATTGTAGAGATAATGTTTGTACCTGCTAAAACTGATGTTTCACCTGAGTAGACATGGTGATATGTTTGTTTGTTTACTCTTTAGTTGTGCCCTGTCCTTCCTGGCTGTTTACTTCATAGCAGTTGGTAACACTGGCAGCCCCATTGATGTGCTGTCTGATATCAAGCCCCAACATGTGTCACCTGATCTTATCCCTTGTAAGTGTTATCACTCTCCTGGACTCATGTTCATATTTTCAACTACCAAACAGTTAAACCAGTCGAAGCCAATATTTTTCTAGTGTTTTAGACATTCTAAATTTTCATAAATAGACACCTTTTTCTTTAATATATTTGATATTTCACAAAATATTATGAAAAGGTTACCTCTTTCCCCAGTTTATTTAGACGTAGACACTGTCAAAGTCTCCCCTATCTCTAGTTTATTTTAGACATAGACACTGTCAAAGTCTCCCCTATCTCTGGTTTATTTTAGACATAGACACTGTCAAAGTCTCCCCAATCTCTAGTTTATTTTAGACATAGACACTGTCAAAGTCTCCCTATCTCTAGTTTATTTTAAACATAGACACTGTCAAAGTCCCCCCTTTCTCTACTTTATTTTAGACATAAACACTGTCAAAATTCCCCCTTTCCCTCAATTTATATTAGACATAGACACTGTCAAAGTCCCCCTTTTCTCTAGTTTATTTTAGATATAGACCCTGTCAAAGTCCTCCCTTTTCCTCAATTTATTTTAGACATAGACACTGTCAAAGTTCCCCTATCTCTAGTTTATTTTAGACATAGACACTGTCAAAGTCTCCCCTATCTCTAGTTTATTTTAAACATAGACACTGTCAAAGTCTCCCCTATCACTAGTTTATTTTAGACACAGACACTGTCAAAGTCTCCCCTATCTCTAGTTTATTTTAGACATAGACACTGTCAAAGTCTCCCCTATCTCTATTTTATTTTAAACATAGACAATGTCAAAGTTCCCCCTTTTCTCTAGTTTATTCTAGACATAGAGACTGTCAAAGTTCCCCCTTTTCTCTAGTTTATTCTAGACATAGACAATGTCAAAGTTCCCCCTTTTCTCTAGTTTATTCTAGACATAGAGACTGTCAAAGTTCCCCCTTTTCTCTAGTTTATTTTAGACATAGATACTGTCAAAGTTCCCCCTTTTCTCTAGTTTATTCTAGACATATACACTGTCAAAGTTCCCCCTTTTCTCTAGTTTATTCTAGACATATACACTGTCAAAGTTCCCCCTTTTCTCTAGTTTATTCTAGACATAGACACTGTCAAATTTCCCCCTTTTCTCTAGTTTATTTTAGACACAGACACTGTCAAAGTCTCCCCTATCTATCTATTTTATATTAAACATAGACACTGTCAAAGTCCCCCCCTATCTCTAGTTTATTTTAGACATAGACACTGTCAAAGTCCCCCCTTTCTCTACTTTATTTTAGACATCGACACTGTCAAAATTCCCCCTTTCCCTCAATTTATATTAGACATAGACACTGGTCAAAGTCCCCCTTTTCTCTAGTTTTTTTTAGACATAGACACTGTCAAAGTCCTCCCTTTCCCTCAATTTATTTTAGACATAGACACTATTAAAGTCCTCCCTTTCCCTCAATTTATTTTAGACATAGACACTGTCAAAGTCCTCCCTTTCCCTCAATTTATTTTAGATATAGACACTGTCAAAGTTCCCCCTTTCTCTCAATTTATTTTAGACATAGACACTGTCAAAGTTCCCCTATCTCTAGTTTATTTTAGACATAGACACTGTCAAAGTCTCCCCTATCTCTAGTTTATTTTAAACATAGACACTGTCAAAGTCTCCCCTATCTCTAGTTTATTTTAGACACAGACATTGTCAAAGTCTCCCCTATCTCTAGTTTATTTTAGACACAGACATTGTCAAAGTCCCACCTTTTCTCTAGTTTATTTTAGACATAGACACTGTCAAAGTTCCCCCTTTTCTCTAGTTTATTCTAGACATAGACAATGTCAAAGTTCCCCCTTTTCTCTAGTTTATTCTAGACATAGAGACTGTCAAAGTTCCCCCTTTTCTCTAGTTTATTTTAGACATAGATACTGTCAAAGTCTCCCCTATCTCTAGTTTATTCTAGACATAGACACTGTCAAAGTTCCCCCTTTTCTCTAGTTTATTTTAGACATAGACACTGTCAAAGTTCCCCCTTTTCTCTAGTTTATTCTAGACATATACACTGTCAAAGATCCCCCTTTTCTCTAGTTTATTCTAGACATATACACTGTCAAAGTTCCCCCTTTTCTCTAGTTTATTCTAGTCATAGACACTGTCAAATTTCCCCCTTTTCTCTAGTTTATTTTAGACATAGACACTGTCAAAGTCCCCCCCCCCATCTCTAGTTTATTTTAGACATAGACACTGTCAAAGTCCCCCCTTTCTCTACTTTATTTTAGACATCGACACTGTCAAAATTCCCCCTTTCCCTCAATTTATATTAGACATAGACACTGTCAAAGTCCCCTTTTCTCTAGTTTTTTTTAGACATAGACACTGTCAAAGTCCTCCCTTTCCCTCAATTTATTTTAGACATAGACACTATTAAAGTCCTCCCTTTCCCTCAATTTATTTTAGACATAGACACTGTCAAAGTCCTCCCTTTCCCTCAATTTATTTTAGATATAGACACTGTCAAAGTTCCCCCTTTCTCTCAATTTATTTTAGACATAGACACTGTCAAAGTCCTCCCTTTTCCTCAATTTATTTTAGACATAGACACTGTCAAAGTCCTCCCTTTTCCTCAATTTATTTTAGACATAGACACTGTCAAAGTCTCCCCTATCTCTAGTTTATTTTAGACACAGACATTGTCAAAGTCTCCCCTATCTCTAGTTTATTTTAGACACAGACACTGTCAAAGTCTCCCCTATCTCTAGTCTATTTTAGACACAGACACTGTCAAAGTCTCCCCTATCTCTAGTTTATTTTAGACACAGACACTGTCAAAGTCTCCTCTATCTCTAGTTTATTTTAGACACAGACACTGTCAAAGTCTCCCCTATCTCTAGTTTATTTTAGACATAGACACTGTCAAAGTCTCCCCTATCTCTAGTTTATTTTAGACACAGACATTGTCAAAGTCTCCCCTATCTCTATTTTATTTTAAACATAGACACTGTCAAAGTCCCCCCTATCTCTAGTTTATTTTAGACATAGACACTGTCAAAGTATCCCCTATCTCTAGTTTATTTCAGACACAGACATTGTCAAAGTCCCACCTTTTCTCTAGTTTATTTTAGACATAGACACTGTCAAAGTCCCCCCTTTTCTCTAGTTTACTCTAGACATAGACAATGTCAAAGTTCCCCCTTTTCTCTAGTTTATTCTAGACATAGAGACTGTCAAAGTTCCCCTTTTTCTCTAGTTTATTTTAGACATAGATACTGTCAAAGTCTCCCCTATCTCTAGTTTATTCTAGACATAGACACTGTCAAAGTTCCCCCTTTTCTCTAGTTTATTTTAGACATAGACACTGTCAAAGTTCCCCCTTTTCTCTAGTTTATTCTAGACATATACACTGTCAAAGTTCCCCCTTTTCTCTAGTTTATTCTAGACATATACACTGTCAAAGTTCCCCCTTTTCTCTAGTTTATTCTAGACATAGACACTGTCAAATTTCCCCCTTTTCTCTAGTTTATTTTAGAAACAGACACTGTCAAAGTCTCCCCTATCTATCTATTTTATATTAAACATAGACACTGTCAAAGTCCCCCCCCCCCTATCTCTAGTTTATTTTAGACATAGACACTGTCAAAGTTCCCCCTTTCTCTACTTTATTTTAGACATCGACACTGTCAAAATTCCCCCTTTCCCTCAATTTATATTAGACATAGACACTGTCAAAGTCCTCCCTTTCCCTCAATTTATTTTAGACATAGACACTATTAAAGTCCTCCCTTTCCCTCAATTTATTTTAGACATAGACACTGTCAAAGTCCTCCCTTTCCCTCAATTTATTTTAGATATAGACACTGTCAAAGTTCCCCCTTTCTCTCAATTTATTTTAGACATAGACACTGTCAAAGTCCTCCCTTTTCCTCAATTTATTTTAGACATAGACACTGTCAAAGTCCTCCCTTTTCCTCAATTTATTTTAGACATAGACACTGTCAAAGTTCTCCCTTTTCCTCAATTTATTTTAGACATAGACACTGTCAAAGTCCTCCCTTTTCCTCAATTTATTTTAGACATAGACACTGTCAAAGTCCTCCCTTATCCTCAATTTATTTTAGACATAGACACTGTCAAATTCCTCCCTTTCCCTCAATTTATTTTAGACATAGACACTGTCAAAGTTCCCCCTTTCTCTAGTTTATTTTCGACATAGATACTGTCAAAGTTTCCCTTTTCTCTAGTTTATTTTAGTCATAGACACTGTCAAATTCCTCCCTTTCCCTCAATTTTATTTTAGACATAGACGCTGTCAAAGTTCCCCCTTTCCCGCAATTTATTTTAGACATAGACACTGTCAAAGTCCTCCCTTTCCCTCAATTTATTTTAGACATAGACACTGTCAAAGTCCCCCTTTCCCGCACTTTATTTTAGACATAGACACTGTCAAAGTCCCCCTTTCCCTCAATTTATTTTAGACATAGACACTGTCAAAGTCCCCCTTTCCCTCAATTTATTTTAGACATAGACACTGTGAAAGTCCCCGTTTCCCTCAATTTATTTTAGACATAGACACTGTCAAAGTCCTCCCTTTTCCTCAATTTATTTTAGACATAGACACTGTCAAAGTCCTCCCTTTCCCTCAATTTATTTTAGATATAGACCCTCTCAAAGTCCTCCCTTTTCCTCAATTTATTTTAGACATAGACACTGTCAAAGTTCCCCTATCTCTAGTTTATTTTAGACATAGACACTGTCAAAGTCTCCCCTATCTCTAGTTTATTTTAAACATAGACACTGTCAAAGTCTCCCCTATCTCTAGTTTATTTTAGACACAGACATTGTCAAAGTCTCCCCTATCTCTAGTTTATTTTAGACACAAACACTGTCAAAATCTCCCCTATCTCTAGTTTATTTTAGACACAGACACTGTCAAAGTCTCCCCTATCTCTAGTTTATTTTAGACACAGACACTGTCAAAGTCTCCCCTATCTCTAGTTTATTTTAGACATAGACACTGTCAAAGTCTCCCCTATCTCTAGTTTATTTTAGACACAGACATTGTCAAAGTCTCCCCTATCTCTATTTTATTTTAAACATAGACACTGTCAAAGTCCCCCCTATCTCTAGTTTATATTAGACATAGACACTGTCAAAGTCTCCCCTATCTCTAGTTTATTTTAAACATAGACACTGTCAAAGTCTCCCCTATCTCTAGTTTATTTTAGACACAGACATTGTCAAAGTCCCACCTTTTCTCTAGTTTATTTTAGACATAGACACTGTCAAAGTCCCCCCTTTTCTCTAGTTTATTCTAGACATAGACAATGTCAAAGTTCCCCCTTTTCTCTAGTTTATTCTAGACATAGAGACTGTCAAAGTTCCCCCTTTTCTCTAGTTTATTTTAGACATAGATACTGTCAAAGTCTCCCCTATCTCTAGTTTATTCTAGACATAGACACTGTCAAATTTCCCCCTTTTCTCTAGTTTATTTTAGACATAGACACTGTCAAAGTTCCCCCTTTTCTCTAGTTTATTCTAGGTATATACACTGTCAAAGTTCCCCCTTTTCTCTAGTTTATTTTAGACATAGACACTGTCAAAGTCCCCCCTTTCTCTACTTTATTTTAGACATCAACACTGTCAAAATTCCCCCTTTCCCTCAATTTATATTAGACATAGACACTGTCAAAGTCCCCCTTTTCTCTAGTTTTTTTTAGACATAGACACTGTCAAAGTCCTCCCTTTCCCTCAATTTATTTTAGACATAGACACTATTAAAGTCCTCCCTTTCCCTCAATTTATTTTAGACATAGACACTCTCAAAGTCCTCCCTTTCCCTCAATTTATTTTAGATATAGACACTGTCAAAGTTCCCCCTTTCTCTCAATTTATTTTAGACATAGACACTGTCAAAGTCCTCCTTTTTCCTCAATTTATTTTAGACATAGACACTGTCAAAGTCCTCCCTTTTCCTCAATTTATTTTAGACATAGACACTGTCAAAGTTCTCCCTTTTCCTCAATTTATTTTAGACATAGACACTGTCAAAGTCCTCCCTTTTCCTCAATTTATTTTAGACATAGACACTGTCAAAGTCCTCCCTTATCCTCAATTTATTTTAGACATAGACACTGTCAAATTCCTCCCTTTCCCTCAATTTATTTTAGACATAGACACTGTCAAAGTTCCCCCTTTCTCTAGTTTATTTTCGACATAGATACTGTCAAAGTTTCCCTTTTCTCTAGTTTATTTTAGTCATAGACACTGTCAAAGTCCTCCCTTTCCCTCAATTTTATTTTAGACATAGACGCTGTCAAAGTTCCCCCTTTCCCGCAATTTATTTTAGACATAGACACTGTCAAAGTCCTCCCTTTCCCTCAATTTATTTTAGACATAGACACTGTCAAAGTCCCCCCTTTCCCGCAATTTATTTTAGACATAGACAGTGTCAAAGTCCCCGTTTCCCTCAATTTATTTTAGACATAGACAGTGTCAAAGTCCCCGTTTCCCTCAATTTATTTTAGACATAGACACTGTCAAAGTCCTCCTTTTCCCTCAATTTATTTTAGACATAGACACTGTGAAAGTCCCCGTTTCCCTCAATTTATTTTAGACATAGACACTGTGAAAGTCCCCGTTCCCCTCAATTTATTTTAGACATAGACACTGTCAAAGTCCTCCCTTTCCCTCAATTTATTTTAGATATAGACCCTGTCAAAGTCCTCCCTTTTCCTCAATTTATTTTAGACATAGACACTGTCAAAGTTCCCCTATCTCTAGTTTATTTTAGACATAGACACTGTCAAAGTCTCCCCTATCTCTAGTTTGTTTTAAACATAGACACTGTCAAAGTCTCCCCTATCTCTAGTTTATTTTAGACACAGACATTGTCAAAGTCTCCCCTATCTCTAGTTTATTTTAGACACAGACACTGTCAAAGTCTCCCCTATCTCTAGTCTATTTTAGACACAGACACTGTCAAAGTCTCCCCTATCTCTAGTTTATTTTAGACACAGACACTGTCAAAGTCTCCCCTATCTCTAGTTTATTTTAGACACAGACACTGTCAAAGTCTCCCCTATCTCTAGTTTATTTTAGACATAGACACTGTCAAAGTCTCCCCTATCTCTAGTTTATTTTAGACACAGACATTGTCAAAGTCTCCCCTATCTCTATTTTATTTTAAACATAGACACTGTCAAAGTCCTCCCTATATCTAGTTTATTTTAGACATAGACACTGTCAAAGTCTCCCCTATCTCTAGTTTATTTTAAACATAGACACTGTCAAAGTCTCCCCTATCTCTAGTTTATTTTAGACACAGACATTGTCAAAGTCCCACCTTTTCTCTAGTTTATTTTAGACATAGACACTGTCAAAGTCCCCCCTTTTATCTAGTTTACTCTAGACATAGACAATGTCAAAGTTCCCCCTTTTCTCTAGTTTATTCTAGACATAGACACTGTCAAAGTTCCCCCTTTTCTCTAGTTTATTTTAGACACAGGCACTGTCAAAGTCTCCCCTATCTCTATTTTATTTTAAACATAGACACTGTCAAAGTCCCCTCTATCTCTAGTTTATTTTAGACATAGACACTGTCAAAGTTTCCCCTATCTCTAGTTTATTTTAAACATAGACACTGTCAAAGTCTCCCCTATCTCTAGTTTATTTTAGACTCAGACATTGTCAAAGTCTCCCCTATCTCTAGTTTATTTTAGACACAGACACTGTCAAAGTCTCCCCTATCTCTAGTTTATTTTAGACACAGACACTGTCAAAGTCCCCCCTATCTCTAGTTTATTTTAGTCACAGACACTGTCAAAGTCTCCCCTATCTCTAGTTTATTTTAGACACAGACACTGTCAAAGTCTCCCCTATCTCTAGTTTATTTTAGACATAGATACTGTCAAAGTCTCCCCTATCTCTAGTTTATTTTAAACATAGACACTGTCAAAGTCTCCCCTATCTCTAGTTTATTTTAGACACAGACATTGTCAAAGTCTCCCCTATCTCTAGTTTATTTAAGACATAGACACTGTCAAAGTCCCCCTTTTCTCTAGTTTATTTTAGACATAGACACTGTCAAAGTCCCCCTTTCTCTAGTTTATTTTAGACATAGACACTGTCAAAGTCTGTGTCTGTGTGAACACATGTATGTTTATAATACATTTTGACAACTACAAATTACCTACACAAAGTAATACATTTTTATGCCCTTTCTTTCCTTGTATGTATTTGTTTCTGTCCATGTAAGGTATTTTTTATCCTTCTATGGGTTTTGTATGGGTTTTTGTCCTTGTAAATGTTTGTTTGATCTTGTGTATATGTTTATTGTCATTATATAGGTTTTTTGTCTTTCTATCTTCTATGGGTATTTTGTCCTTCTGTGGGGTTTTTGTCTTTGTAAATGTTTGTTTGATCTTTTGTATATGTTTTTTGTCATTGTATGGATTTTTTGTCCTTGTGTATATGCTTTGTTTTCCTTGTATTTGTTTTTATTTACATTTTTTTGTTTACAAGTTTTCATTTCTGATCGTTGGTTTACTTGTTTGGTGGAGCTAAAATGGAAATAAAGAGAAATGAGAGAGGTGACCTTCCAAAACTCTTGTGCCCTTCTCTTAACTTTTTATTTCAGATGTTGACTTCATCTACAGCCATCCCTCTCCTGACTTCTTCAATGTTGTGATAGTTTGTCATCATTGATTTGTTGTCTCACTCCAGTTGTTATTTAGGATTAACTTTGGTTCTCTTGTTTTAGCCTGGATGCTGGCTAATGTGAATGTAGGCCAAGTTCAACCACAAGGTCGTCTGCAGCATTTAAAAAACACAGACAGCGACAAGGTGCCAATTCTTCGGGCAGAAGTTCTGGAAACAATTGAAGAACAGACGGAGTGCTCCAGCAAGTATGGGGATGATAGTGACACCATATCTATAGCCTCAATGGACTTGCTGGTTGACAGGGAGAAGACTGGCTATGACGACGCCAGTGGTTACCAGGCCAAGTAGTATTTGATGCATCCTGACTTTTTGTTTCTCTGTCACATTTTGACACAGTCAGGGGTCTTTTATTTATGGGGGTCTGCTGATGTATGGTTCTGGGGTCTGTTGTTGTATGGTTCTGGGGGTGTGTTGATGTATGTTGCTGGGAGTGTGTGTTGATGTATGTTGCTGGGAATGTGTGTTGGTGTATGTTGCTGGAGGTCGGTTGATCTGTGTTCCTGAGGTCCATTTGATGTATGTTTCTGTGGTCTTCTGTGTTTCTGGAATCACTTCAGTTATAATTTGTTCTGTAATATTATGTTCTGTGTTGTTACAGCCTGTTCTGTGATGATATAGCCTGTTCTGTAATGTTATGTTAAGTGTTGTTATAGTCTGTTATGTGTTGTTTTAGTCTGTTCTGTGTTGTTATAGTCTGCTCTGTTATAGTCGTTATAGTCTGTTCTGTGTTGTTATAGCTTGTTCTGTTATAGTTTGTTCTGTGTTGTTACACTTTGCTGTGTGTTGCTGGAGTCAACAACTCCTGTATCAAGTCATCATTTGTCCAATATTTGTTCACAATCTTTATACTTTAAACATTTATCATTTCTGTGGCTTGTAGAAAACAAGAATCTATTTAATAACAAATCAATGTTCTTTTATTTGTTTAAGTAACATACTGAGAATACATACTGACATGTGAAGATATTTCCTGATATTTGTCTACTGATTTAAAGCTCATATTGAACTGTTGTTAAGACTTCCGGTCAATATGGTGGATAGGCGACAAGAACCATTTAGGCACTGTCTGAAAAGTGTTCCTTGTTGCAATTTCCTCATATTCCAAGTCCAGCTTGCTGCCTGAGCTACTGAGTGCTCTGTGCACACCGTGAGCTGTGCTTTTTAAACAGATGGTGTTTCTATATTCATATTGCTTATGATGAATGATGATATCTTATGACGAAGAAAAGTTCAGCTGCGTTCACTGTCAGTGCTATAAAACATGTTGTGTCTTTTGACATGTGCTGTGTTTGCTATGATGGGGACTGCAGCTGCCTTTCTTTTTTTTGATATTCGATGAGAGGTTAATTTGGATGATTCCACTGGCACAGGAGGTTGAGCTATTATGGATTTTCATTCGTTTGCAGTTATACTGGGCCTTCGAATAACCATAACTATAACTGTTAAGAGTTGTTGAGTAGGAGTTCATTTAGTTAGCAAAAGTGTACCCATGTCACAATAATTTGTGAAAATATGATGCATTTCATCATTTAGAAATGTTCCCAAACTGAAACCTTTGTTTGTACAAATGTCATACTTCAGGCGCGTTTAGTGTTGGCAATGTTTTTGTGAGAGTTGATGGAAAGGTTGACAGAATTGACTTTTGAAATCTTGAAAAGAACTGCATGAGGTGTTGCTGTGCACTTGAGGTTTGATTCCTTCACAATTTAAAGAACTGCATGAGGTATTGCTGTGCACTTGAGGTTTGATTCCTTCACAATTTAAAGAACATGAGGTATTGCTGTGGTCTTGAGGTTTGATTCCTTCACAATTTAAAGAACATGAGGTATTGCTGTGCACTTGAGGTTTGATTCCTTCACAACTTTATTTACCCCTGTGTCAGAATTTGACTGCATTGATCATTTTTGTCTACAATGTGTGTTATTGTTTGCTAATTATTTGTGGTTTGGTTTGGTTTCAAGAGGTGGTGCCACTGCAGTCAGGACATTCCCATATCCCCTATTCCGCTTGCTGATTTGACACTTCCTGTGTATGTAACAACTTCTGTTTGCTTTAACTGGTTGCTCTCAATGAAGGTTTCTGCTTCCTTATTTTTCTTTTGTCATATTCAATGTTGTTTTAAATAGTTTTCTTTTGTTTCTTTTAGTGCTTGGTCATCTTCTGCGAGGTGTTGTCTTCATTTGTCTTAGCTTTTGGACATACGTGGTCTATGTATGAATGGTCTTTTATGTCTGTACAGACAGCTGGAAGCAGGAAGATATCAATCAGTAGCTGCCTGACATTGTAAATTCTTCCATCACTGTTTTTGCGACTATTGGAATAGCAGGTCTGGCTGCTAAGAGAAAAAGTCAGTTCTATGTCCAGGATCTTGCCTCTTCTTTCTTTAAACTTTGACCCCATATATGTGACCAATAGCAGATGTGACAGTACACATCCTTGTATGTGACCAATAGCAGAGGTGACAGTACACATCCTTGTATGTGACCAATAGCAGAGGTGACAGTACACATCCTTGTATGTGACCAATAGCAGAGGTGACAGTACACATCCTTGTATGTGACCAATAGCAGAGGTGACAGTACACATCCTTGTATGTGACCAATAGCAGAGGTGACAGTACACATCCTTGTATGTGACCAATAGCAGAGGTGACAGTACACATCCTTGTATGTGACCAATAGCAGATGTGACAGTACACATCCTTGTATATGACCAATAGCAGAGGTGACAGTACACATCCTTGTATATGGCCAATAGCAGAGGTGACAGTACACATCCTTGTATGTGACCAATAGCAGAGGTGACAGTACACATCCTTGTATGTGACCAATGTGACAGTACACATCTTTGTATATGACCAATAGCAGAGGTGACAGTACACATCCTTGTATATGACCAATAGCAGAGGTGACAGTATACATCCTTGTATATGACCAATAGCAGATGTGACAGTACACATCCTTGTATATGACCAATAGCAGAGGTGACAGTATACATCCTTGTATGTGACCAATAGCAGAGGTGACAGTATACATCCTTGTATGTGACCAATAGCAGAGGTGACAGTACACATCCTTGTATATGACCAATTGCAAAGATCACAGTACACATCTTTGAATGTGATCAGTAGCAGGGATGACAGTACACATCCTTGTATGTGATCAATGTGACAGTACACATCCTTGTATGTGACCAATAGCAGAGGTGACAGTACACATCCTTGTATGTGACCAATGTGACAGTATACATCCTTGTATGTGACCAATATGACAGCACACATCCTTGTATGTGACCAATGTGACAGTACACATCCTTGTATGTGACCAATGTGTCAGCACACATCCTTGTATGTGACCAATGTGACAGTACACATCTGTGTATGTGACCAATGTGACAGCACACATCCTTGTATGTGACCAATGTGACAGCACACATCCTTGTATGTGACCAATGTGACAGCACACATCATTGTATGTGACCAATGTGACAGTACACATCTGTGTATGTGACCAATGTGACAGCACACATCCTTGTATGTGACCAATGTGACAGCACACATCCTTGTATGTGACCAATGTGACAGCACACATCCTTGTATGTGACCAATGTGACAGCACACATCCTTGTTGTTTTCTTGATCTGTGAGTGAAAGTTTCTGAGTAGCCAATATTTGTTTTTACTTTTCATTGGCTGTTTTGGTAACAACTTTACAAGTCAGTCTATCTGTTGCCCTTCACAAATCTATGTATTTTCCTTTTGAATGACAACATGTAGAACAAATATTCTATACTCTCTATGTCTAGTGATCTGATCAACAACTTATAGAACAAATATTCTATACTTTCTATGTCTTGTGATCTGATCAACAACTTATAGAACAAATATTCTATACTCTCTATGTCTTGTGATCTGATCAACAACTTATAGAACAAATATTCTATACTCTCTATGTCTAGTGATCTGATCAACAACTTATAGAACAAATATTCTATACTCTCTATGTCTAGTGATCTGATCAACAACTTATAGAACAAATATTCTATACTCTCTATGTCTTGTGATCTGATCAACAACTTATAGAACAAATATTCTATACTTTCTATGTCTTGTGATCTGATCAACAACTTATAGAACAAATATTCTATACTCTCTATGTCTAGTGATCTGATCAACAACTTATAGAACAAATATTCTATACTCTCTATGTCTTGTGATCTGATCAATAACTTATAGAACAAATATTCTATACTCTCTATGTCTTGTGATCTGATCAATAACTTATAGAACAAATATTCTACATCCTCCATGTCTAGTGATCTGACTTTGTACAAGCTGTGTTGTGTCCTGCCACATGTTCCTGTTTTAGGGAAGCCTCTTAACCTTGACAATGGAGTTCATGACCACTGTTGTTGTCTCTCACCTCAGTGTTCTTCTTAATGTTTCTTTTGGTTGACCTTTTTTAACTCATTCCATACATTTCAATGCACTAGACATCATGCCAATTGTGGTCATGTACGTTTAGCCACACTGGACATCATGCCAATTGTGGTCATGTACATTTTGCCACACTGGACATCATGCCAATTGTGGTCGTGTACGTTTAGCCACAGAGTACTTTTCTCAGGCATTTGTCTTCAAAAGCATTTAGTTTTTTCTCAATCTCTTTTGTTGTTTTCCAACTTTCACATGCATAGGTATGTGTTGATATTAAGTTTGAGTTGAATTTCCTAAGTTTGGTTTTCTTGCCTAGTATTTTTTATTTTCATGTTGTGTCCAGATTTAACAAATTTGTTACTGCTTTTGCTATCCTACTTCTGATCTAGGAATGGAACTTCAGCATTACACATCAGACATGAATATAAATGCTCAGATCTCTTCTTCATTATGTCCTTCAGTGTGTGGAGATTCCAGTTCTGAGTTGATTTGTTATTCTTCTGTGTCTTCCCGCATGGTGCTCCTGCTTGGAATCTCTAGTTTTGACCTGACAGTTGTGAACATGGCTGTAGTTTCATTTATTTATATAAGAAACAAATGTTTTTCGTTGAAAGCACAAATACATCTATTTTTGTGTTGGTGATATAAACTCACCAATGTTTTCTGTTGGTGATATAGACTCACTGATGTAGCCTGATGGGGGGCCTCGGTAGCCTAGTTAGGAAAACCACCCGACTAGACTACTGACGTACAGACAACCCGTGTTCGATTCCCACTGGGAGCAGTGTGAATTGTACTCGTGATTGGAAAAAAAAAAAAATACCCCACGGTCGACCCAGCCATTGGCAGAAATGGGTACCAAGGTATTATCCTGGGAAGGTGAGGAATGTTGCCTCGCATCTGAGTTTCGATGCTTGAGGCTACACTATACAGAAATCTCCGAACATTTCTGGATAGGTGGCCGAGCACATATGGGTGTAAACTCGCGTGCCAAGACGCCGGTTCAAGTCTCGTACTTTACCTTTACCTTTACTCACTGATGTTTTCTTTTGGTAGTAGAGACACATTAATGCTTTCTGTTGGTAGTAGAAACACATTAATGCTTTCTGTTGGTATTAGGAACACATTAATGCTTTCTGTTGGTATTAGGAACACATTAATGCTTTCTGTTGGTATTAGGAACACATTAATACTTTCTATTGGTAGTAGAAACACATTAATGCTTTCTGTTGGTATTAGGAACACATTAATGCTTTCTGTTGGTATTTGAAACACTTAATGCTTTCTTTTGGTAGTAGAAACACATTAATGCTTTCTGTTGGTAGTAGAAACACATTAATGCTTTCTGTTAGTAGTAGAAACACATTAATTCTTTCTGTTGATATTAGAAACACTTAATGCTTTTTTTGGTAGTAGAAACACATTAGTGCTTTCTGTTAGTAGTAGAAACACATTAATAAGAATTAAAGAGACATGGCTGAATACGGCAGTCTTCGCCTATGATGTCTTCTAAGGCTTCCACAGATGAGAGGAAACATGTGCTGCTGCTATAGATCTCAAGGATACATACAACAGGATACCATTTGAATACCTCATGAACATGCTCCTCAAACTGGCGGTGCACCCCTTCCTCATTAGATGGATCACAGCTGCACTGTTTCAGAGGAAAGTGATACTCATATATCTTGGTAGCAGTATAGATCTACTTTATATACCTTGATAGCAGTGTAGATCTACTTTATATACCTTGGTAGTTGTATAGATCTACTTTATATACCTTGGTAGCAGAATAGATCTACTTTATATATCTTGGTAGCAGTATAGATCTACTTTATATACCTCGGTAGCAGTATAGATCTACTTTATATATCTTGGTAGCAGTATAGATCTACTTTATATATCTTGGTAGCAGTATAGATCTACTTTATATATCTTGGTAGCAGTATAGATCTACTTTATATACCTCGGTAGCAGTATAGATCTACTTTATATATCTTGGTAGCAGTATAGATCTACTTTATATATCTTGGTAGCAGTATAGATCTACTTTATATATCTTGGTAGCAGTATAGATCTACTTTATATATCTTGTAAGCAGTATAGATCTACTTTATATATATATTGGTAGCAGTATAGATCTACTTTATATACCTATGTAGCAGTATAGATCTACTTTATATATTTTGGTAGCAGTATAGATCTACTTTATATATCTTGGTAGCAGTATAGATCTAATTTATATACCTCAGTAGCAGTATAGATCTACTTTATATATCTTGGTAGCAGTATAGATCTACTTTATATATCTTGGTAGCAGTATAGATCTACTTTATATATCTTGGTAGCAGTATAGTTCTACTTTATATATCTTGGTAGCAGTATAGATCTACTTTATATATCTTGGTAGCAGTATAGATCTACTTTATATACCTTGGTAGCAGTGTAGATCTACTTTATGTACTTTAGTAGCAGTGTAGATCTACTTTATATACCTTGATAGCAGTGTAGATCTACTTTATATATCTTGGTAGCAGTATAGATCTAATTTATATATCTTGGTAGCAGTATAGATCTACTTTATATATCTTGGTAGCAGTATAGATCTACTTTATATATCTTGGTAGCAGTATAGATCTACTTTATATACCTTGGTAGCAGTGTAGATCTACTTTATGTACTTTAGTAGCAGTGTAGATCTATTTTATATATCTTGGTAGCAGAATAGATCAACTTTACATACCTATGTAGCAGTATAGATCAACTTTACATACCTATGTAGCAGTATAGATCTACTTTATATACATTGATAGATGTATAAATCAAGATGAAGAAACAAGAAAAGAGATCGGAATAGCAAAGTGGCCTTAAGTTTTAAAAACATTTTAAAAATAAGATGATCAAAGATAGACTTAGATGAAACTAGTGTACACAACATATAAAGCTAGCATACACAACATATGAAGTTAATGTACACAACATATAAAGCTAGCATACATAACATAGGAAGCTAGTATACACAACATATGAAGCTAGCATACATAACATATAAAGCTAGCATACACAATATATGAAGCTAGCATACACAATATATGAAGCTAGCATACACAACATATGAAGCTAGCATACACAACATATGAAGCTAGCATACACAACATATGCAGCTAGAATACATAACACATGAAGTTAGTGTACACAACTTATAAAGCTAGCATACACAACATATGAAGTCAACATACACAACATATGAATATTAAAGAGCTTCAGTTTGACAGTGTCTATTAACATTCTGTGACACGATTAGTGATTGTCTGTTGTAATAATCTGTAACTTTGTCAGTGATTGTCTAGCAGAAATCTGTGATACAATCAGTGATTGTCTGTTGCAACAATCTGCAACATTGCCAGTGATTTTCTAGCAACAATCTGTGACATGATCCGTGATTGTAGTAACATTCTGTGATGTTATCAGTTGTCTGTAGCAACAACCTGTGACATATTCAGTGATTGTCTCTATCAACATTCTGTGATATAATCATTGTCTGGAACAACAACCTGTGACATAGTCAGTATTTGTCTGGACTGTCATGTGACCAAAACCTCACTGCTTTATTTAAACAAGTAGAAATGGACATCTGAAAGAGAGCACAGAAGGGCATTTGTTTGACACTTGTATTGAGTTGTTGACAGATACTTTGTGCTTGTTGTTGTTGTTGTTGTTGCATGTTCACTAAACCAATTGTATATAATTTATATATCCTTACCTCTATGGTGCAGTTTAATGTACAAATATACTTTTCATTTTGGTGGTCATCTATTTGATGTTGTCAGCTATCATTGTAGTAGTTGTAATGATTGAGATGTTTTCATTTTCTCCTTTCTGCCATGGCATCTGTGTCTGTTGTACTAAATATTGTGACTTGTTTAACTTTCACATAGGTTCTAACATATAATGTTGGAGGACAAGAAAAGATGGGTGGTCATACAGGGCTGGGATTGATGGGTGGTTACACTAGGCTGTGCTAGATGGGTGGTCCCACTGGGCTGTGCTAGATGGGTGGTCACATAGGGCTGCACTAGATGGGTGGTCACATAGGGCTGTGCTTAATGGGTGGTCACACTGGGCTGTGCTAGATGGGTGGTCACAAAGGGCTGTGCTAGATGGGTGGTCACATAGGGCTGCACTAGATGGGTAGTCACATAGGGTTGCACTAGATGGGTGGTCACATAGGGCTGTGCTTGATGGGTGGTCACGTAGGGCTGTGCTAGATGGGTGGTCACATAGGGCTGGGATTGATGGGTGGTTACACTAGGCTGTGCTAGATGGGTGGTCCCACTGGGCTGTGCTAGATGGGTGGTCACATAGGGCTGCACTAGATGGGTGGTCACATAGGGCTGTGCTTAATGGGTGGTCACACTGGGCTGTGCTAGATGGGTGGTCACATAGGGCTGCACTAGATGGGTAGTCACATAGGGTTGCACTAGATGGGTGGTCACATAGGGCTGTGCTTGATGGGTGGTCACGTAGGGCTGTGCTAGATGGGTGGTCACATAGGGCTGTGCTTGATGGGTGGTCCCACTGGACTGTGCTAGATGGGTGGTCACATAGTGCTGTGCTAGATGGGTGGTCACATAGGGCTGTGCTTGATGGGTGGTCCCACTGGACTGTGCTAGATGGGTGGTCACATAGTGCTGTGCTAGATGGGTGGTCACATAGGGCTGCACTAGATGTGTAGTCACATTTGGCTGCGCTACATGGGTGGTCACATAGGGCTGTGCTTGATGGGTGGTCACATAGGGCTGTGCTTATTGCCTGGTCACACTGGGCTGTGCTAGATGGGTGGTCACATAGGGCTGTGCTAGATGGGTGGTCCCACTGGACTGTGCTAGATGGGTGGTCACATAGTGCTGTGCTAGATGGGTGGTCACATAGGGCTGCACTAGATGGGTAGTCACATAGGGCTGTGCTTGATGGGTGGTCCCACTGGACTGTGCTAGATGGGTGGTCACATAGTGCTGTGCTAGATGGGTGGTCACATAGGGCTGCACTAGATGTGTAGTCACATTTGGCTGCGCTACATGGGTGGTCACATAGGGCTGTGCTTGATGGGTGGTCACATAGGGCTGTGCTTATTGCCTGGTCACACTGGGCTGTGCTAGATGGGTGGTCACATAGGGCTGCGCTAGATGGGTAGTCACATAGGGCTGCACTAGATGGGTGGTCACATAGGGCTGTGCTTGATGGGTGGTCACACTAGGCTGTGCTAGATGGATGGTCACTTAGGGCTGTGCTAGATGGGTGGTCATATAGGACTGTGCTTAAACAATGAGCCTGTGAAAGAAGACATACAAGCTACATATCTCGGAGTTACATTTGATAACAAACTATCTTGGAAACAGCAGATAAATAAGGCAACCCAAAAGCAAGGAGAAAATTGGCTATTCTAAGAAAGTTGTGTGGAACCACATGGGGTGCGAGTGGGAAAAATACTCAGTAAAGTTTACCAACAGAGTATACGCCCACATTTAGAATATGGATCATCCGCATGGTGCTCAGCATCAAACACCACATTGCAAGAACTGGATAAAGTACAAAACCAGGCACTTAGGGTCATCACAGGAGCAATGAAATCAACACCAATATTGGAGATGGAGAAATTGTGGAGGATACCAGCACTGAGAGAACGGAGGGACACAAAGGTGCTGATACAGGCAGAAAAATGTGTATGCATGCCGAGACATCCAATGAAGGACAGATTCCAAAATCTTGCATTGGGACGACTTAAGAGAAGCAGCTTTATCCACCAAGCCAAGCGTATTAGTAGACAAACACCAGACATGCCAAGAGTTGTTAAACCCCTTCTGCCCATACCAGAACAGACTCCCTGGACAGATGAATCAGGATTATCAGTTCAAATACGGACAGAAGTGAAAGGAATAGTTGACAAAGAGGAACAAAATAGTCTACAGCGAAAAACAATAGCTCTCAGTTTCCTGGATGAAGAATACCCACAAGACCTATGGGTTCGTGTGTACACAGATGGATCAGCACAGAATGCAGTAAAGAATGGGGGAGCAGGTGCATATATAGAGTACCCAAATAACACTAGGGATATGGATAAAATAGCAACAGGGAAATATTGTCACAATTATGATGCAGAAATACAAGCAATAAAGTTGGCAATAGAAAAACTGCTGAACAGTAATCTTAGCCCACAGCCTGTAGTGTTTTTGACAGATGCAAGATCAGTACTCCAGGCACTACAATCCAGAAAATTACCCCATCTGCAGACCTTATTGACTGAACTCTGCAAGCACCACAGGGTTGCCCTGCAGTGGATCCCGTCTCACTGTGGAATACCAGGAAATGAGAAAGCAGATCAGTTGGCAAAGGAAGGTTCAACAGGCACACAACTAGATACACCAGTTACATACCATCATAAGAAACAGATAATCAAATCAATCAGAGGACCACAAGCCCCAAATCAGGATGCCTTTCATAATATGAATAGATATGAACAAGTTATCATTATACGCCTAAGAACAGGACACAATCGACTCCATAGTCACATGTATACAAAATTCAAGATCGGCACATCAACTACTTGTACATGTGGACAGGCACCCCAGACTGCTGAACACATACTTCAAGACTGCACTGAATATAGTAGACTGAGGAAAATCCATTGGCCCATAGATACAACACTACAGACAAAACTATATGGGCCACTGCAAGAATTACAAAAGACAGTAAAATTTATACAGGAAACGACATTGCAGATATAGACAATACTTCAGGCGAACGAAAGATAGATAGATAGATAGACATAGGGTTGCACTAGATGGGTGGTCACATAGGGCTGTGCTTGATGGGTGGTCACGTAGGGCTGTGCTAGATGGGTGGTCACATAGGGCTGGGATTGATGGGTGGTTACACTAGGCTGTGCTAGATGGGTGGTCCCACTGGGCTGTGCTAGATGGGTGGTCACATAGGGCTGCACTAGATGGGTGGTCACATAGGGCTGTGCTTAATGGGTGGTCACACTGGGCTGTGCTAGATGGGTGGTCACATAGGGCTGCACTAGATGGGTAGTCACATAGGGTTGCACTAGATGGGTGGTCACATAGGGCTGTGCTTGATGGGTGGTCACGTAGGGCTGTGCTAGATGGGTGGTCACATAGGGCTGTGCTTGATGGGTGGTCCCACTGGACTGTGCTAGATGGGTGGTCACATAGTGCTGTGCTAGATGGGTGGTCACATAGGACTGTGCTTGATGGGTGGTCCCACTGGACTGTGCTAGATGGGTGGTCACATAGTGCTGTGCTAGATGGGTGGTCACATAGGGCTGCACTAGATGTGTAGTCACATTTGGCTGCGCTACATGGGTGGTCACATAGGGCTGTGCTTGATGGGTGGTCACATAGGGCTGTGCTTATTGCCTGGTCACACTGGGCTGTGCTAGATGGGTGGTCACATAGGGCTGTGCTAGATGGGTGGTCCCACTGGACTGTGCTAGATGGGTGGTCACATAGTGCTGTGCTAGATGGGTGGTCACATAGGGCTGCACTAGATGGGTAGTCACATAGGGCTGTGCTTGATGGGTGGTCCCACTGGACTGTGCTAGATGGGTGGTCACATAGTGCTGTGCTAGATGGGTGGTCACATAGGGCTGCACTAGATGTGTAGTCACATTTGGCTGCGCTACATGGGTGGTCACATAGGGCTGTGCTAGATGGGTGGTCCCACTGGACTGTGCTAGATGGGTGGTCACATAGTGCTGTGCTAGATGGGTGGTCACATAGGGCTGCACTAGATGGGTAGTCACATAGGGCTGTGCTTGATGGGTGGTCCCACTGGACTGTGCTAGATGGGTGGTCACATAGTGCTGTGCTAGATGGGTGGTCACATAGGGCTGCACTAGATGTGTAGTCACATTTGGCTGCGCTACATGGGTGGTCACATAGGGCTGTGCTTGATGGGTGGTCACATAGGGCTGTGCTTATTGCCTGGTCACACTGGGCTGTGCTAGATGGGTGGTCACATAGGGCTGCGCTAGATGGGTAGTCACATAGGGCTGCACTAGATGGGTGGTCACATAGGGCTGTGCTTGATGGGTGGTCACACTAGGCTGTGCTAGATGGATGGTCACTTAGGGCTGTGCTAGATGGGTAGTCACATAGGGCTGCACTAGATGGGTAGTCACATTTGGCTGCACTAGATGGGTGGTCACATAGGGCTGTGCTTGATGGGTGGTCACATGGGGCTGTGCTTAATGGGTGGTCACACTGGGCTGTGCTAGATGGGTGATCGCTTAGGGCTGCACTAGATGGGTAGTCACATAGGGCTGCACTAGATGGGTGGTCAGACTGGGCTGTGCTAGATGGGTGATCACATAGGACTGTGCTAGATGGGTGATCACACTGGGCTGTGCTAGATGGGTGGTCACATAGGACTGTGCTAGATGGGTGGTCACATAGGGCTGCACTAGATGGGTAGTCACATAGGGCTGTGCTAGATGGGTGGTCATATAGGACTGTGCTTGATGGGTGGTCACACTGGGCTGTGCTAGATGGGTGGTCACATAGGGCTGTGCTAGATGAGTGATCACATAGGGCTGTGCTAGATGGGTGGCCACATAGGGCTGTGCTAGATGGGTGGTCACATAGGGCTGCACTAGATGGGTAGTCACATGGGGCTGCACTTGATGGGTGGTCACATAGGGCTGTACTAGATGGGTAGTCACATAGGACTGCACTAGATGGATGGTCACACAGGGCTGTGCTTAATGGGTAGTCACACTGGGCTGTGCTAGATGGGTAATCACATAGGGCTATGCTAGATGGGTGGTCACATAGGGCTGCACTACATGGGTGGTCACATAGGGCTGTGCTTAATGGGTGGTCACACTGGGCTGTGCTAGATGGGTGGTCACATAGGGCTGTGTTAGATGGGTGGTCACATAGAGCTACACTAGATGGGTAGTCACATAGGGTTGCACTAGATGGGTGGTCACATAGGGCTGTGATTGATGGGTGGTCACACTGGGTTGTGCTAGAAGGGTGGTCACATAGGGCTGTGCTAGATGGGTAGTCACATTGGGCTGCACTAGACGGGTAGTCACATATGGCTATGCTAGATGGGTGGTCACACAGGGCTGTGCTAGATGGGTGGTCACACAGGGATGTGCTCACTAGATGGATGGTCACATAGGGCTGTGCTAGATGGGTAGTCACATTGGGCTGCACTAGACGGGTAGTCACATATGGCTATGCTAGATGGGTGGTCACACAGGGCTGTGCTAGATGGGTGGTCACACAGGGATGTGCTCACTAGATGGATGGTCACACTGGGCTGTGCTAGATGGATAGTCACACAGGGCTGTGCTAGATGGGTGGTTTCATAGGGCTGTGCTCGCTAGATGGGTGGTCACACAGGGCTGTGCTGGATGGGTGGTCACACAGGGTTGTGCTAGATGGGTGGTCACATAGGGCTGTGCTAGATGGGTGGTCACACAGGGATGTGCTAGATGGATGGTCACATAGGGCTGTGCTCGCTAGATGGATGGTCACACAGGGCTGTGCTAAATGGGTGGTCACATAGGGCTGTGCTCGCTAGATGGGTGGTCACACAGGGCTGTGCTAGATGGGTGGTCACACAGGGTTGTGCTAGATGGGTGATCACACAGGGCTGTGCTAGATGGATGGTCACACAGGTATGTGCTCGCTAGATGGGTGGTCACATAGGGCTGTGCTAGATGGGTGGTCACACAGGGATGTGCTCACTATATGGGTGGTCACACAGGGAAGAGACAGACGAGGAATCGCCTCCACAATACAAGACAAACTCGATCGCATTTCTTCCTGGTGTAGGGTTTCAGGTGCCTTGGTTAATCCTAATAAAGCATCAGTTTCATGGTTCTCCCTTAACAATCATATCGTTAATATGACCACACCGGTAGTACGAATGGGAGCTGATGAGGTGACCAGGGGCAAGTTGATGACATACCTCGGAGTTAAGTTTGATCGCAGCCTGTGTTTTCGGGACCACGTCGACTATGTGATAACAAAATCCCACAAAGGATTAGCTGCCTTGAAGGTCATCGCAGCTGCCAACATCGAGCAGAGACTACATCATCAATGCCCTCCGAGATGTGGGAAGAGCACAGGACTTCGACAAACACAGATCCACATCACTTCTTCAGATGATGGAAATGGGAGTTAAGATGGGCACAGCCAGAAATGAGAAACTTAGTGGCCGTGTAAGAAGACTTATCAACCAACATAGAACTGGAGTCGTCAGTAGCTGGACACTGAGGGAATTGCTGAGCACCTATGGACATGTTCGGAGTGCAATGATGATGACCCGCAAATAACTCAATAACTTACACAGGGCTGTGCTAGATGGATGGTCACACAGGGCTGTGCTCGCTAGATGGGTGGTCACACAGGGCTGTGCTAGATGGGTGGTCACCCAGGGTTGTGCTAGGTGAGTGGTCACACAGGGCTGTGCTTGAGTTTTTGAAGATAAAATAGTTTGATGTCCAGTTTCTGCTGTGGGAATGGCTCTTGTTGTGTCTGGTGTCTTGATGCATCATTTAAAGACCTTGATACTGTCATTTGTGTGTTGATAATAATTTATACATATATTCTTTTGTTGAACTAGTTTTGTTGTTTGATGCTGATTCATGACATTCAAAAATAGGCTCTCTGTTTCTTCTGTATCAGAGATGTTGTTAGTGTATGAGTGTATATGAGTATATGTGTGTGTGTATGTGCATGCACATGCATTCATGTGTGTGTGTGTGTGTGTGTGTGTGTGTGTGTGTGTGTGTGCTGAAACTATCTCATTGTGATATCTGTGTTTGCAGAAATTTTTAGCTTTTAACATTAAAATGTATTCTTGTTACAACACAACTGTACCATTTTATATCATCATGGGAACATATCAGAGTCATGGGAACATATCAGTGTCATGGGAACATATCAGTGTCATGGGAACATGTCAGTGTCATGGGAACATATCATAGCATCATGGTAGCATATCAGACAGTTATTGTAACATATCAGAGTGTCAAGGGAACATATGAAAGTGTCATAGGAACATGTCATGAATAATTTAAATATCAGACCATATGGTTTGAACATCACACAATCTGATATTGTAATTAAATTCATCATTTGAGTCCACCGTAACTCTTTGTTTTGTCAGACAGTATGACATGTTAAAAATAAAATGCCAGCCCCATCACAAACGGCTCATTTGACATGTTTACTGCAAAGTGACAAACATTTTCATATACATTTTGTAAATGAAAAACAGCAATTCATTTATTATATTGTTAGGGTATTAAACATATAATTCATTGTCAAGATATAAATAATTCATTATCAATGACATAAATAACTTATTATCAAGAATAAATCATTCATTATCAAGACATAAATAATTCATTATCAAGACATAATAATTTATTATCAAGAATAAATCATTCATTATCAAGACATAAATAATTCATTATCAAGACATAAATAATTTATTATCAAGAATAAATCATTCATTATCAAGACATAAATAATTCATTATCAAGACATAAATAATTTATTATCAAGAATAAATCATTCATTATCAAGACATAAATAATTCATTATCAAGACATAAATAATTTAGACTTCCGGTTTCAAGATACCACGGTCATGTTTGCATCATCGTTCACTGTTACGTTTTTTGCCAGAAAGATGGTTAATTCTGTCGTTCCAATGCAGATAAGTGTATAGAAAGGAAGTTCCACTGTTGGGATCTTCGCCACTGAGGCAGATTATGTGCATGTGATCTGAAATCCTCTACAGTGTGCTCAAAGTGTATTCTATTTTTATTGCAATATACGTCATCATTGGATTACAGGTCAATATGACAGATAGGTGGCAGGAACTGTTAAAGACTGTGCCTGAAAAGTGTTCCTTGTTGCAGTTTCCTCATATTCCAAGTCCGGCTTGCTGTCAGATCTACTGAGTTAAGTGCTCTGTGCACACTGTGAGCTGTGTTTAATCTGGATTGTGTTTTGATATTCTGATTGCTTATGATGAATGATGATATCGTATGATGGGGAACAGATGGCTATGTTCACTTTCTGTGCGGTTTTGCCTTATGTCTTTTGGCGTGTGCTGAGACTGCTATGATGGGGATTGCAGCTATCTTTCTTTGTTTGGGAGATGAGATAGTAATTCAGATTATTCCACTGGCACGGGCGGTTCAGCAATTATGGATTTTAATTTGTTTGCAGTGATACCGGGGCCTTCCATAACCATAACACAAATAATGCATTATCAAGACATAAATAAACACCAATTTTTATTAATTTGAGAATATAAATGTGCCAGCTGTTCAATTTGTTGACTTTCCTCTTGTGTTTATTTAGATGTGCTGAGAATTGTTGTATGTTGTTGTGATGTACTGTTGTGTTGTACTGTTGTTATGTTGTACTGTTGTTGTGTTGTACTGTTTATTTGATTTTTTCATATGTCAACTATTATATTTCATTTCAGTGACATTTGATTTAATCACATGACATTTTATGATTTATTTTAATGACAAGAGATTGTTTCTAGATAATTGTTAAATGTCTATTTTATGGTGAATTCTCATTGCCACTCCCTCCCTGAAGCTATAAACAAAGAGATAATCAATCCAATCACATTTCTGCTGCTGTCAATCAAATCAATCACACTTCTGTTGCTGTCAATCAAATCAATCACATTTCTGCTGCTGTCAATCAAATCAATCACATTTCTGTTGCTGTCAATCAAATCAATCACACTTCTTCTACTGTTGCTGTCAATCAAATCAATCACATTTCTGCTGCTGTCAATCAAATCAATCACATTTCTGTTGCTGTCAATCAAATCAATCACATTTCTGTTGCTGTCAATCAAATCAATTGAATCTCTTCTACTGTTGCTGTGATCATTCAGACTGGGGCTCGTGAATTCTGCTCCTTGTTTCAGTACAGCTGAAAGTTTCTCTTCAAAGTTGGTGAGTGTGGGACATGTTACGCTACTCAAATCTGTGTGTCGGGACAGTCAGGTAGAGTTTGTCACACCTGCTATTGAGCTATGACAGATGGAGAAATTAAATTGACTGCATATACTCATGAAAGACCCATGTATACAATACTTGGAAATACCTGGATCCACTAGAAAAAACTGTACATTTACATGGATCCTCTAGAGAAAACTTGTACATGTTCATCATCATCATCATCATGTGCCATACTGGATGGTGTAGGCGATCATGTCCTTCCACAATCTTCTATCTACAATACATCCTATCAGTTCTGTTGTTGACTGTTTTCCATGCCATGACACCAAGATATCCAGTATTTTCTCTCTTTGTCGTCCGCGATCTCTTTTTTCTTTTATTTTGCCAGTTGTAACCAAGTGTTCCAACTTTCCTCTTCTCATGAAGTGCCCAAAAAATGTTGATTGTTTCTTTCTGATGTTTTTTAGAAGTTCCCTTTTTGTTGTGTTGACCTCTTAGAGAATTTCTTCATTGGTCATAATTGGTTCTATATAGCATCGATGAACTCTCTTTCTCACTTATATTAACATATATTTGTTGCATAAGATATTTTTCATTTTCTGAAATGATATTTTGGCCTGAGCTATTCTGCTTTTTTATTTCTGTGATGCATCTTCCATCTGATGTTGTTATTGTGCCCAAGTATTTGACATGTTGCACTTGTTTCAGGGGGAGCCGCAATAGCTCAGTGTATTGTGAACTGGACTACAAAGGACAAGGGGTAGGGTTCGATCCCAACCGACGGCTTCCGGGTTCACCCAGCCTTAAATGGGTACCGGATTTTTTTCTGGGAAAGTAAAGCGGCATGGGCGTAATACCGACCACATTACCCCAAAAATCATGTGCCGAAGCTCTGTAAAATTTATGGTCACTAACACCATATTCCCTATACGCCGCCACTTGGTGTGACGGGGGTATTTTACTTTTTTTTTACTTACTTGTTTCAGATTTGTCCTGTTTATTTGTATGCTTCATGATGGTGATGATTGTTTCTTCAATATGACCATTACATCTGTTTCTGTACATGTTACACTAGAACTTTCTTGAGTCTGATATAATCCATGTACATGTACAAGGAGATCCTTGGATCCACAGGAACAACTTGAATAAATAATATAGGAAGATTCATAGATCCAATAGAAAAGTATACATTCACCATTGTGAGATCCAGGGATCCACTTTACACTTCTCCCACAATATTTCTTGTCTGTTGTGTTTGTGCTTGGGCTTAGTTTCTCAGAAATTATTTTCTATCACAAGTAAATAGAATGTGATAGCTGCTTCTGTAAACTGTAAACAAATATCATAAGTAAATAGAATGTGATAGCTGCCTCTGTAAACTGTAAACAAATATCATAAGTAAATAGAATGTGATAGCTGCTTCTGTAAACTGTAAACAATATCATGAGTAAATAGAATGTGATAGTTGCTTCTGTAAACTGTAAACAATATCATAAGTAAATTAAATGTGATAGCTGCTTCTGTAAACTGTAAACAAATATCATGAGTAAATAGAATGTGATAGCTGCTTCTGTAAACTGTAAACAATATCATGAGTAAATAGAATGTGATAGTTGCTTCTGTAAACTGTAAACAAATATCATGAGTAAATAGAATGTGGTAGCTGCTTCTGTAAACTGTAAACAAATATCATGAGTAAATAGAATGTGATAGCTGCTTCTGTAAACTGTAAACAAATATCATGAGTAAATAGAATGTGATAGTTGCTTCTGTAAACTGTAAACAAATATCATGAGTGAATAGAATGTGATAGTTGCTTCTGTAAACTGTAAACAAATATCATGAGTAAATAGAATGTGATAGTTGCTTCTGTAAACTGTAAACAAATATCATGAGTAAATAGAATGTGATAGCTGCTTCTGTAAACTGTAAACAAATATCATGAGTAAATAGAATATGATAGCTGCTTCTGTAAACTGTAAACAATATCATGAGTAAATGAAAGCAGAAAAAACTGCTGTCACTTTGAGATCAATAATTAGATTTTATTTTTTTTCTTTTCTAAACAAATATGATTGTGCAATAATATAACTCGAAGCTGCGATAGCTCAGTGTTTAGTGGACTGGACTACAAAGGACAAGAGGTAGGGTTCAATCCCAACCGACAGCTTCCGGTTCACCCAGCCTTTAATGGGTACCAGATTTTTTTTCTGGGAAAGTAAAGCGGCACGGGCGTAATACCGACCACATTACCCCAAAAATCATGTGCCAAAGGTCTGTAAAATTTATGGTCACTAACACCATATACCCTATACTCCACTTGGCGTGACGGCAGTACTTTTTTTAAAAAAAAATGTAACTCAATCTTATGTTTTTTCTTCTTCTTTTCTTCTTCATTTGCCTTTCAGCATCGAGGGCAAATATAATTTGTGATCTTTTGCTCTTCTGTTCGCCTCTGCTTCTGTTTAATATTCCTTAAATCCATCTGTTTTGTGATCAGTCCTTGGGTCTGGTGTTCTCGTGACATTTGTAGAAGGCTTGTTGTGTTGTGTTTTGATTTTTCTGCCTTGACACATGGCCAAACCAATTTATCTGTTGTTTCTTTATATATTCCATGGGCATGGGGGGGGGGGGGGGGGGGGGTGTATTCTTAGCTTTTTTCTCAGTTCTTCATTTCTGATCTTATCTCTCAGGCTGTTTCCTGTCATTCATCTGACACATTTCATCTCTGTAGAGGTTATTTTTCTTATTGTTCTTGCATCTAGGGTCCAGGACTGGCATTGGTATTTTATGTTGTCAAATGAACATTTGTATCTTATGTTGTCAAATGAACATTTGTATCTTATGTTGTCAAATGAACATTTGCATCTTATGTTGTCAACTTAAGACCATATTTTCTTTAATTTTGGTTCAATCTGAGGTGTTTGTTTTATTTTCTATCTGATCCTGTCATCATGTGATGTGGGGAGGTGCAGTTTTAGGTCACCTGATGATTGTTAGAGCATGCTAGTGCTACAGGCTTGTCTACCCATATCACTCTTGGTTTCCTGAAGCTAGGCAGCTGACTTCTGTAGGCATGTAGGCGGTTACATTCCACCCTCATGGTTTATGTTATGTTTTTCCACATGGTTGATTGATGAAGGAATTTGTTATTATAGTGCATTCACAAATGTTTACTGTTATATTGAAAATATACGTTCATTATGTGCAAGTTCATTCAGGATTTTCTTAAAAGAAACCTACGCATTTTGAACAACCAGGTGGCAATATGGTCTGTAAAATACATAAATAGTAACCAAGTGAAGATTACGAAATATTTCTACATCTCGAAGAAACACACAAATTTGTCCTAATTACGTGACAGGAGGGAAAAAAATGATGACATAGGGTTAACAATGATATCAACATAAATATGTATTTTCAACAATTTTTACTTCACTAATGCTGGGATATACCTTTTTAAACAACAGCAAACATTTGTGAACGAATTCTAAAATGTTCCTGGCATTATCATTTCTCATTCTGTCTCTCCTGACATCAATTACTTCTGTCCAGCATCTCAATGTTGGCATCTTCATCTGCTGTGTCTGATATAAAAGCCATGTTTGACCAAGGGAGACAACAAATTATCCTTTGTTTTCATTTTCATACTGAAGTGAAGATTATGGTTGGTAGCTCAGCTCTATCGGTCAATCAGCTTCCAGGATCTGCCTGGATTTAATGTCTACCATTTAGGCTTAGTTCGATAATCTACACCACACTTTTCTAATCCAGAAAACCCTGACTTTCACCTGCTTCATTTTAATATGATATTTTATTTCATGTTGTCAGTTTTACTTCATATTGTGAGTTTTACTTCATATTGTGAATTTTACTTCATTTTGTGAGTTTTACCTCATATTGTTTTACTTCATATTGTGAATTTTACTTCATATTGTGAGTTTTACTTCATATTGTGAATTTTACTTCATTTTGTGAGTTTTACCTCATATTGTTTTACTTCATATTGTGAATTTTACTTAATATTGTTTTACTGCATATTGTGAATTTTATTTCATATTGTTTTACTTCATATTGTGGGTGTTATTTCATTATTGTGAGTGTTATTTTGATGTTTGGATACAATGTGGTAAAAGTTTACTTTTGATATAATGCTACCTGGATGTTCTTTGGTCACCATGCCTAGGAAGGAAGGAGTGGGTTTGGTTTGTTACCTGAAGAGTGTGGTACAGTGGGGGCTGAGTGATGGGGTCATAGGTAGACAAGAACATGAGGAAACATGTTGAACATAGTGTATGGTGACAGCTTTACAAAACACAAAAGTGCAGATTATTGAGGTGTGGCCTACATGCGGCCTTCCTCAAAAAAAACAGGGACAACAAAAATGAATGGACAAGCAAGGGAAATATACTCTACTACATGTTTTAAAGTAACTAAAACTGGTAAAAAAAAATAATGAGAAAATATTAGAAGAAATGCTTCTATTGCTCTCTCTCTCCCAAGGAACTACCATTTTGCTGTCATTGATGTCTGCTCCTTGCATACCTCTTCCACCACCTCGATGGTTTTCTAGCTTTCAATTTTTCTTGGACAAGAGAAGACATTCAGGTATTAACTTTGAGTTAATGAGTTATTGAGTTATATGCGGGTATGAGTTATTTGCGGGTCATCATCATTGCACTCTGAAATTATCCATAGGTGCTCAGATCCCCTCCTAAGCAAGTCTCGCAGTGTCCAGCGACTGACGACTCCAGTTCTGTGTTGATTGATGTCTTCTTACACGCCCACTAAGTATTTCATTTCTGGCTGTGCCCATCTTAACTTCCATCTCTTTCATCCAAAGGAGTGATGTGGACTCATGGTTGTCAAAATCCTATGCCCTTCCCACATCTCAGAGGGCATTGATGATGTCCGCCCGATCCATTGGTTGACCATCTTCAACAACAGTGCAGCTTGCCAACCTGTCCGTTCTTTCAATTCCCCATACTCCCGCATGTCCAGAGATGTAGGCAAAGGTGACACTACATATTTTTGACCAGTGCAATGACTCTACCCATTGCCTGCATACAGAGTCCGCCTCCACTTTTTTTATCAATATCATCGAATCACTTAGTATGCAAACGTGGGTGTAATCTTGTGACTCTAACCAGATGAATGCCCTGGTCACTGCCATCACCCATGCTACTTGTAGTCATAACGTACGCACCACTATCTTCTTTGACTATTCTGCCAAGTATTTAACATGTTACACTTGTTTGAGATTTGTCCTATTTTTATGCTGCATGATGGTGATGATTGTTTCTTTGATATGACCATTACTTCTGTTTTCTTACTATTCAGACTGAGACCTTTCTTGTTGCTTTCTTTTACTATTATGTCTATCTTTCCTTGTAGTTCATTCTCTGTCTCTGCTATTAAGACTGTGTCATCAACATATCGCAAATTTGTTTATGTTGTGACCGTTGACTTCAATTCCATATTAGTCTACTATTGATCTCATAATATGTTCGCTGTAAAGTGAAAACAGATCCGGCGACAGAACACAGCCTTGTCTGACTCGTTGTTTTATATATTGAAACTGTCCTGTTTGGTTGCTAATTCTTATGGCTGTGGAGCATAGGTCTTCAACAAACACTTTCCAGGCTGTTTTGTTTTTTGCCATTCTTTTAATGTCTTTCCATGTCTTCTCCATCTTCATCACTGCTTCTATCTGTCTTCACTAAGAATTCTTTGGTCTTCCTCTTTGTCTCTTCCCCTGAGGATTCTAAAAAAAAGGGCCTGTCATGTGATACTCTCAGTTGGCTTCTGCAGTGTGTGTACTATCCAGCGCCATCACCTTTGTCATATCTCTTTGTCCACAGGTATTTGACTGGTACATTTCCATAATTCTATATTAGTGATTTTGTCCTGCCATTTCCATCCTTTTATTCTGCGCGAGCATCCATTAGTGAAGGCCTGTATCTTCATGATTGTCATTTTAGTTGTTCTCCATGTTTCACAGCCATATAATAGAACTTAATGAACATTGTAGATGAAATTTTTTATTTTTGTGTTTAACCTAATTTCTTTTGATTTCCATATTTTACCTGGTGCAACAAAGGCTCCTCTTGCATTTTTTTTCCTAACATGTAATATAGAATATTTCCCTTGCGTGTCTGTTCATTGTTGTTGTCCCTGTTTTCTGAGGGAGGCTGCATGTAAGCTGAAACATCAATAACCTGTATTGTTTTATTTTGTAAACCTGTCACCAAACACTGTGTTCACTTCATTCTCTGCTTACCAATTTTACTGCTGCACTGCAATTATTTGCCTGTTCCGAATTTAGTTAGGAGGTCATGACTGTGAAGGGCAGATGGTATAGCATCTTACATGGGTGTGTTCATTGGGAAGTCATTACTGTGAAGGGCAGATGGTATAGCATCTTACATGGGTGTGTTCATTGGGAGGTCATTACTGTGAAGGGAAGATGGTTTAGCATCTTACTTGAGTGTGTTCATTGGGAGGTCATTACTGTGAAGGGCAGATGGTATAGCATCTTACATGGGTGTGTTCATTGGGAGGTCATTACTGTGAAGGGCAGATGGTTTAGCATCTTACTTGAGTGTGTTCATTGGGAGGTCATTACTGTGAAGGGAAGATGGTTTAGCATCTTACTTGAGTGTGTTCATTGGGAGGTCATTACTGTGAAGGGAAGATGGTATAGCATCTTACATGGGTGTGTTCATTGGGAGGTCATTACTGTGAAGGGCAGATGGTATAGCATCTTACATGGGTGTGTTCATTGGGAGGTCATTACTGTGAAGGGCAGATGGTACAGCATCTTACTTGAGCGTGTTTGTTAGTAGGTCATTACTGTAAAGGGCAGATGGTATAGCATCTTCTGTGTGTGCATTCATTGGAAGATACAAATATGTGGGATAGATGGTATCTTACGTGAGAATAGAATTTGCATGTTGGGCATGGAATTGAGAGTGCCATGTTGAGCACAGAGTGAAACAGAACCAAGTTGTCAATATTTGCTTTCAATTTTCTGCTTTACAAACCACAATATTTATTTATTTGTATCATTTGTTGACGGGTTATTGTTGCTAGTTTCTGAATAAAGAGAGCCCAGCTCTGAGACATGCAGTGATGTTGTTATAAGTGTTTTCTGTGCTTTTCATATCAGTCAAATTCATGCCTTGACCATATACTCCCACCCCCTCTAAAGTTTTTTATGTGCCCTGTGATTTTTTTTACAAAAATCGCTTATTTTATATGATTACGATTACTGTGAATTTAGTCATACTCAAGAGCTTATTTATGAGCTGTGACAATGTTCACCAACAAGGCAATTTTTGCTGACTTTCAGATGCCAAAGGTGTCCAGTTTATTTCTTCAATCAAAACACATATTGTTGCTGTTTATACCTCTATTATCAATATTTTATTTATCAAATTTATCTATTGTATTGTATTATCTGTCTGTTTGAAATAAAGTGAATTTTACCATTTACTTAGAATGTTTAGACAATAAATATATTAAACATTTCAACAGACATTGTTGTTTCCTGTGTGCCATTTGTTGTTGGTGCCAAGTTTGTTCAAGTACTTTATGTTTATGTTTCTTTCTTTCTTTTTCCACTGGCACACAACAAAATACTCAGTGACCAACATACCTTGTAGGCCATCATCAAAGTTTCTCCATTGTGCACAGTTTCTAACCAAATTTCAGAAAGTGTCCAAAGTCTGGGTCACCAAAACCTGACAGAGATAAGTTCCCATAAACCTTCAAGTCATAATGGTCTCCAGAGCCTCATGGGCCTGGCAGGTCACAATCTTCTCTGGTATGGGCAGAGTTTTGGTCAACTTTTGTTAACAAGAGAAAGAACAACTTGAGAGTAAACTCTTTCACTGAGTAATGAGATGTTTCATCTTTTCTTAGTTGATCTCAGGTCTAACATCTACTGCAGACAATGTTTCTTGATGCAACATGCTCACACTGCACTAATAAGATCTCTGTCATTCACAAAATTATGGTCTTATAATTGAGTTCTCAACTCAATTGCCAGGCATTGGAAAGAGTAGAACACTATATATATATATCTTGGTAGTAATATAGATCAAGAAGGTGAAACAAAGAAAGAGATCAGAAGCTAGATAGCAAAAGTAGCAAATAATTTTAAAAAACCTGAACAAACTATAGAAATCAAAAATACTATGCAAGAAAACCAAACTTAGAAAATTCAACTCAAACATAATATCAACACTTATATGCTTGTGAAAGCTGGAAAACAACAAAAGAGATTGAGAAAAAGCTAAACACTTTTGAAGACAAATGCCTAAGAAAAATACTCTGTGTACAATGGAATGAATTAAAGACTAATATAGAGATAAGAAAAATGGCTATACAACCAACAATATCATCTACAATTAGGAAGAGAAAATGGACATATGTTGAAAATGCGATGAGAAGAGACAAGAGAATTCCAAAACAGGCTTTTCTATAGAAAATATCAGGATACAGAAAAAAGAGGAAAACCTAGAGAGACACTAAAAAGAACATGTATAAGAGAAGCAATGTTAGCAGGCATAGACTAATTAGATAAGATAAAACATCTCACCCAGAATAGACATGGGTGGTATAAAACACAAGAAGCCCTATGCCACATCTGATAGAAAGGGAAGGATCAAGAATCAAGAATTGAGTTCTTCCGGTGTGTTCCAAGATGGAGTATTTGTTTAAAGGAAAACTACCCGTTACCACTGACATTACATAAGTAAGTAAAACTACCTGCTAGCACTGACTTTGTGTCTGTAAGTAAAACTACCTGCTAGCACTAACTTTGTGTCTGTAAGGAAAACTACCTGCTAGCACTGACTTTGTGTCTGTAAGGAAAACTGCCTGCTAGCACTGACTTTGTGTCTGTAAGGAAAACTACCTGCTAGCACTGACTTTGTGTCTGTAAGGAAAACTACTTGCTAGCACTGACTTTGTGTCTGTAAGGAAAACTACCTTCTGGCACTAACTTTGTGTCTGTAAGGAAAACTACATGCTAGCACTAACTTTGTGTCTGTAGGGAAAACTACCTGCTAGCACTAACTTTGTGTCTGTAAGGAAAACTACCTGATAGCACTAACTTTGTGTCTGTAAGGAAAACTACATGCTAGCACTAACTTTGTGAGTAAGGAAAACTACCTGCTAGCACTAACTTTGTGTCTGTAGGAAAACTACTGCTAGCACTAACTTTGTGTCTGTAAGGAAAACTACATGCTAGCACTAACTTTGTGTCTGTAAGGAAAACTACCTGCTAGCACTAACTTTGTCTGTAAGTAAAACTGTAGCACTAACTTTGTGTCTGTAAGTAAAAGTACTGCTAGCACTAACTTTGTGTCTGTAAGTAAAAGTACCTGCTAGCACTAACTTTGTGTCTGTATGGAAAACTACCTGCTAGCACTAACTTTGTGTCTGTAAGTAAAACTACCTGATAGCACTAACTTTGTGTCTGTAAGTAAAACTACCTGATAGCACTAACTTTGTGTCTGTAAGGAAAACTACCTGCTAGCACTAACTTTGTGTCTGTATGGAAAACTACTGCTAACACTAACTTTGTGTCTGTAAGTAAAACTACCTATAGCACTAACTTTGTGTCTGTAAGGAAAACTACCTGCTAGCACTAACTTTGTGTCTGTAAGGAAAACTACCTGCTAGCACTAACTTTGTGTCTGTAAGGAAAACTACCTGATAGCACTAACTTTGTGTCTGTAAGGAAAACTACATGCTAGCACTAACTTTGTGCAGTAAGGAAAACTACCTGCTAGCACTAACTTTGTGTCTGTAGGAAAACTACTGCTAGCACTAACTTGTGTCTGTAAGGAAAACTACATGCTAGCACTAACTTTGTGTCTGTAAGGAAAACTACATGCTAGCACTAACTTTGCATCTGTAAGTAAAACTACCTGATAGCACTAACTTTGTGTCTGTAAGTAAAAGTACCTGAGCACTAACTACTACCTGCTAGCACTAACTTTGTGTCTGTAAGTAAAACTACCTGATAGCACTAACTTTGTGTCTGTAAGTAAAACTACCTGATAGCACTAACTTTGTGTCTGTAAGGAAAACTACCTGCTAGCACTAACTTTGTGTCTGTATGGAAAACTACCTGCTAACACTAACTTTGTGTCTGTAAGTAAAACTACCTATAGCACTAACTTTGTGTCTGTAAGGAAAACTACCTGCTAGCACTAACTTTGTGTCTGTAAGGAAAACTACCTGCTAGCACTGAATTTGTGTCTGTAAGGAAAACTACCTGCTAGCACTAACTTTGTGTCTGTAAGGAAAACTACATGCTAGCACTAACTTTGTGTCTGTAAGGAAAAGTACATGCTAGCACTGACTTTGTGTCTGTAAGGAAAACTACCTGCTAGCACTGACTTTGTGTCTCTAAGGAAAACTACCTGCTAGCACTAACTTTGTGTCTTTAAGGAAAACTACCTTCTGGCACTAACTTTGTGTCTGTAAGTAAAACTACCTGCTAGCACTAACTTTGTGTCTGTAAGGAAAACTACCTGCTAGCACTGAATTGTGTCTGTAAGGAAAACTACCTGCTAGCACTAACTTTGTGTCTGTAAGGAAAACTACATGCTAGCACTAACTTTGTGTCTGTAAGGAAAAGTACATGCTAGCACTGACTTTGTGTCTGTAAGGAAAACTACCTGCTAGCACTGACTTTGTGTCTCTAAGGAAAACTACCTGCTAGCACTAACTTTGTGTCTTTAAGGAAAACTACCTTCTGGCACTAACTTTGTGTCTGTAAGTAAAAGTACCTGCTAGCACTAACTTTGTGTCTGTAAGGAAAACTACCTGCTAGCACTAACTTTGTGTCTGTAAGGAAAACTAAATGCTAGATGGTGTTCGATACGATGACAAAGGCGATTTAGCTAACGACGACTTGACAAAACTGGCCAATGGGTTTAATGCCAGCACTCGGAGTGGCTTAATTAAGGAGGAGTGGCTACACAGCTACTTACTACCACTCTCGAAGCCAAACAAGGGCCATATGGTCTCAGATCAGTGCCTACAGAATCATCACAATGCAGAACACTGCGAGCAAGCTGCTGGAGAAAATAGTTGCCCGTGTCCTCACCTGTCACCTTGAACAGAGACGTGCATTCCCACCCACACTCGGAGGTTATAGATATAACAAAGAGACATGGCTCAATGCGGCAGTCTTTGCCTATGACATCTTCGAAGGCTTCCACAGACGAGAGGAGACATGTGCTGCTGTTATAGATCTGGAGGATGCATACAACAGGGTACCATTTGAATACCTCGTGCATATGCTCCTCAAACTGACGGTGCACCCCTTTCTCATTAGCTGGATCGCTGCGGCACTGTTTCAGAGGAAGGTGATACTCAGATGCGGAAGTTAGTCTTCCGAGCCAACATCCATTTGTCCAGGGCTGCCACAAGGCTCACTATTGCCACCATTGTTGTACACAATAACGATCACGGAACAACAGCTGGATGGGAGGGGAATAACTATGACTTTTGCTGATAACATTCTGGTATATCGACAGGGAAAAGACAGACGGGGAATCGCCTCCACAATGCAAGACGAACTCGATCGCATTTCTTCCTGGTGTGGGGTTTCAGGTGCCTTGGTTAATCCTAATAAAGCATCAGTTTCATAGCTCTCCCATAACAATCATATCGTTCATACGACCACACCGGTAGTACGAATGGGAGCTGATGAGGTGACCATGGACAAGTTGATGACATACCTGGGAGTTAAGTTTGATCGCAGCCTGTGTTTTTGGGACCACGTCAACTATGTGATAACAAAATCCCGCAAAGAATTAGCCGCCTTGAAGGTCGTGGCAGCTGCCAACATCGAGCAGAGGCTACTTACTCTTCTGTTCCAGGGATTAGTCCTCGCACCAATCGAGTATGCCCTGGCAATTCTTACTGTCAGTACGACTCAAATTAATAAGCTGGAGAAAATACAAAATGAAGCCATGCGCATTATCTTGGGGTGTACAAGGGACACACCCTGTGTAGCAATGAGGTATCTTCTTGACTTTCCAACCATGGATGACAGAATCAAGATCTGGAGAGCACGAGCATACCTGAAGATTAGTACAGATAAAAGAGCACCCATTGCACCACGTGCTCAACACAGGGAAAGGTGTCAGGCTAAAAAGAGGCAAATCATGGGTGGGCCTAGCAGAAGATGTCATCAAACAGGTCTGTGGGCTTACCAATATCAGCGTTGGTGAGGAGTGGATACCGGTGCCTACGTCATTCAAGGGGACTTTCTCGTGTATTGTCACACTCGACAGGAAAAGTAGGGAACAGAACCCGGTCGTGGTTAATGCTGAGGTCAACGGTCTCATCTGCGATAACACCGATGAGAAAGATGCAGTCATCTATAAAGACGGATCTGTAAGACGACACCAAAGAAATGCATGGGCATTTACAGCACGCTCGGCAGGCAGGATAGCCAAAGAAGACATTGGTGCATACGTCATGACCAGGAGTAGCATGACAATGGAGGTGATGGCAGTGACCAAGGCATTCAAATGGTTAGAGTCATAAGACTACACCCACGCATGTATACTGAGTGATTCGATGAGCATGATAAAAAAAGTGGAGGCAGGCTCTGTACGCATGCAATGGGTAGAGTCATTGCAGAAGTCCAAAATACGTAAGGTCACCTTTGTCTATGTCCCTGGACATGCGGGAGTACGGGGAAATGAAAGAGGGGACTGGTTGGCTAGCTGCGCTGTCGTTGAGGACGGGCAACCAATGGATCGGGTGGACATCATCAATGCCCTCCGAGATGTTGGAAGAGCACAGGACTTCGACAAACACAGATCCACGTCACTTCTTCGGATGATGGAAATGGGAGTTAAGATGGGCACAGCCAGAAATGAGACACTTAGTGGCCGTGTAAGAAGACTTATCAACCAACACAGAACTGGAGTCGTCAGTCGCTGGACACTGCGGAAATTGCTGAGGAGGGGATCTGAGCACCTATGGACATGTTCGGAGTGCAATGATGATGACCCCTAAATAACTCAATAACTAACGTTTGTGTCTAAGGAAAACTACTTGCTAACACTGACTTTATGTCTGTAAGGAAAACGACTTGCTAACACTGACTTTGTGTCTGTAAGGAAAACTACTTGCTAACACTGACTTTGTGTCTTTAAGGAAAACAACATGCTAGCACTAACTTTGTGTCTGTAAGGAAAACTACCTGCTAGCACTAACTTTGTGTCTTTAGGAAAACTACTGCTGGCACTAACTTTGTGTCTGTAAGGAAAACTACCTGCTGGCACTAACTTTGTGTCTGTAAGGAAAAGTACATGCTAGCACTAACTTTGTGTCTGTAAGGAAAACTACCTGCTAGCACTAACTTTGTGTCTGTAAGGAAAAACTACCTGCTAGCACTAACTTTGTGTCTGTATGGAAAACTACCTGCTAGCACTAACTTTGTGTCTGTAAGGAAAAGTACCTGCTAGCACTAACTTTGTGTCTGTAAGTAAAACTACCTGATAGCACTAACTTTGTGTCTGTAAGGAAAACTACCTGCTAGCACTAACTTTGTGTCTGTATGGAAAACTACCTGCTAACACTAACTTTGTGTCTGTAAGTAAAACTACCTGCTAGCACTAACTTTGTGTCTGTAAGGAAAACTACCTGCTAGCACTAACTTTGTGTCTGTAAGGAAAACTACCTGCTAGCACTGAATTTGTGTCTGTAAGGAAAACTACCTGCTAGCACTAACTTTGTGTCTGTAAGGAAAACTACATGCTAGCACTGACTTTGTGTCTGTAAGGAAAAGTACATGCTAGCACTGACTTTGTGTCTGTAAGGAAAACTACCTGCTAGCACTGACTTTGTGTCTCTAAGGAAAACTACCTGCTAGCACTAACTTTGTGTCTTTAAGGAAAACTACCTTCTGGCACTAACTTTGTGTCTGTAAGTAAAACTACCTGCTAGCACTAACTTTGTGTCTGTAAGGAAAACTACCTGCTAGCACTGAATTTGTGTCTGTAAGGAAAACTACCTGCTAGCACTAACTTTGTGTCTGTAAGGAAAACTACATGCTAGCACTAACTTTGTGTCTGTAAGGAAAAGTACATGCTAGCACTGACTTTGTGTCTGTAAGGAAACTACCTGCTAGCACTTACTTTGTGTCTCTAAGGAAAACTACCTGCTAGCACTAACTTTGTGTCTTTAAGGAAAACTACCTTCTGGCACTAACTTTGTGTCTGTAAGTAAAAGTACCTGCTAGCACTAACTTTGTGTCTGTAAGGAAAACTACCTGCTAGCACTAACTTTGTGTCTGTAAGGAAAACTAAATGCTAGATGGTGTTCGATACGATGACAAAGGCGATTTAGCTAACGACGACTTGACAAAACTGGCCAATGGGTTTAATGCCAGCACTCGGAGTGGCTTAATTAAGGAGGAGTGGCTACACAGCTACTTACTACCACTCTCGAAGCCAAACAAGGGCCATATGGTCTCAGATCAGTGCCTACAGAATCATCACAATGCAGAACACTGCGAGCAAGCTGCTGGAGAAAATAGTTGCCCGTGTCCTCACCTGTCACCTTGAACAGAGACGTGCATTCCCACCCACACTCGGAGGTTATAGATATAACAAAGAGACATGGCTCAATGCGGCAGTCTTTGCCTATGACATCTTCGAAGGCTTCCACAGACGAGAGGAGACATGTGCTGCTGTTAAGATCTGGAGGATGCATACAACAGGGTACCATTTGAATACCTCGTGCATATGCTCCTCAAACTGACGGTGCACCCCTTTCTCATTAGCTGGATCGCTGCGGCACTGTTTCAGAGGAAGGTGATACTCAGATGCGGAAGTTAGTCTTCCGAGCCAACATCCATTTGTCCAGGCTGCCACAAGGCTCACTATTGCCACCATTGTTGTACACAATAACGATCACGGAACAACAGCTGGATGGGAGGGGAATAACTATGACTTTTGCTGATAACATTCTGGTATATCGACAGGGAAAAGACAGACGGGGAATCGCCTCCACAATGCAAGACGAACTCGATCGCATTTCTTCCTGGTGTGGGGTTTCAGGTGCCTTGGTTAATCCTAATAAAGCATCAGTTTCATGCTCTCCCATAACAATCATATCGTTTCATACGACCACACCGGTAGTACGAATGGGAGCTGATGAGGTGACCATGGACAAGTTGATGACATACCTGGGAGTTAAGTTTGATCGCAGCCTGTGTTTTTTGGGACCACGTCAACTATGTGATAACAAAATCCCGCAAAGAATTAGCCGCCTTGAAGGTCGTGGCAGCTGCCAACATCGAGCAGAGGCTACTTACTCTTCTGTTCCAGGGATTAGTCCTCGCACCAATCGAGTATGCCCTGGCAATTCTTACTGTCAGTACGACTCAAATTAATAAGCTGGAGAAAATACAAAATGAAGCCATGCGCATTATCTTGGGGTGTACAAGGGACACACCCTGTGTAGCAATGAGGTATCTTCTTGACTTTCCAACCATGATGACAGAATCAAGATCTGGAGAGCACGAGCATACCTGAAGATTAGTACAGATAAAAGAGCACCCATTGCAACACGTGCTCACACAGGGAAAGGTGTCAGGCTAAAAAGAGGCAAATCATGGGTGGGCCTAGCAGAAGATGTCATCAAACAGGTCTGTGGGCTTACCAATATCAGCGTTGGTGAGGAGTGGATACCGGTGCCTACGTCATTCAAGGGGACTTTCTCGTGTATTGTCACACTCGACAGGAAAAGTAGGGAACAGAACCCGGTCGTGGTTAATGCTGAGGTCAACGGTCTCATCTGCGATAACACCGATGAGAAAGATGCAGTCATCTATAAAGACGGATCTGTAAGACGACACCAAAGAAATGCATGGGCATTTACAGCACGCTCGGCAGGCAGGATAGCCAAAGAAGACATTGGTGCATACGTCATGACCAGGAGTAGCATGACAATGGAGGTGATGGCAGTGACCAAGGCATTCAAATGGTTAGAGTCATAAGACTACACCACGCATGTATACTGAGTGATTCGATGAGCATGATAAAAAAAGTGGAGGCAGGCTCTGTACGCATGCAATGGGTAGAGTCATTGCAGAAGTCCAAAATACGTAAGGTCACCTTGTCTATGTCCCTGGACATGCGGGAGTACGGGGAAATGAAAGAGGGGACTGGTTGGCTAGCTGCGCTGTCGTTGAGGACGGGCAACCAATGGATCGGGTGGACATCATCAATGCCCTCCGAGATGTTGGAAGAGCACAGGACTTCGACAAACACAGATCCACGTCACTTCTTCGGATGATGGAAATGGGAGTTAAGATGGGCACAGCCAGAAATGAGACACTTAGTGGCCGTGTAAGAAGACTTATCAACCAACACAGAACTGGAGTCGTCAGTCGCTGGACACTGCGGAAATTGCTGAGGAGGGGATCTGAGCACCTATGGACATGTTCGGAGTGCAATGATGATGACCCCTAAATAACTCAATAACTAACGTTTGTGTCTAAGGAAAACTACTTGCTAACACTGACTTTATGTCTGTAAGGAAAACTACTTGCTAACACTGACTTTGTGTCTGTAAGGAAAACTACTTGCTAACACTGACGTTGTGTCTTTAAGGGAAACTACTTGCTAACACTGACTTTGTGTCTGTAAGGAAAACTACCTGCTAGCACTAACTTTGTGTCTTTAAGGGAAACTACCTTCTGGCACTAACTTTGTGTCTGTAAGGGAAACTACCTTCTGGCACTAACTTTGTGTCTGTAAGGAAAAGTACCTGCTAGCACTGACTTTGTGTCTGTAAGGAAAACTACCTGCTAGCACTAACTTTGTGTCTTTAAGGGAAACTACCTTCTGGCACTAACTTTGTGTCTGTAAGGGAACTACCTTCTGCACTAACTTTGTGTCTGTAAGGAAAAGTACCTGCTAGCACTGACTTTGTGTCTGTAAGGAAAACTACCTGCTAGCACTAACTTTGTGTCTGTAAGGAAAACTACCTTCTGGCACTAACTTTGTGTCTGTAAGGAAAAACTACCTGCTAGCACTAACTTTGTGTCTGTAAGGAAAACTACCTGCTAGCACTAACTTTGTGTCTGTAAGGAAAACTACCAGCTAGCACTAACTTTGTGTCTGTAAGGAAAACTGCCTGCTAGCACTGACGTATTGTCTGTAAGGAAAACTACTTGATAGAAACTGTAGCAGTGAATATAAGAATGTAAGGAAATGAAGGGTGTGGGAACGGTATGGAGAGAGTGTGACAAACACGGATGTGTGAAGAAGTGTTAAGCACGATATAGTGGAGTGAACTGTGTTCTAATGGATTAGGAGGAGATTCACAGGGTTTAGAAAACAAGTGATAAACACGGATAGAGTGAGTTTGGTAGGGGTAAGGTCAAGGTAAGATAGATAAGATGAAGTGAAGAAAACCCATTGCATGGGAAATTAAGGAAGTAGATGTTGATTGGTTAAAGGTGAGATACATAAGGGACTGTAGAGGGTCCAAGACAGGAGATCAGACGTAGAAACTAATGTGTCAGCAGGGTAGCGTGAGGTTAGAACCATGAGCACAAGCTCGGTGGCGATTAGCACCAGTAGGTGGAATGTTCAACTAGTTTTAGGGAATAATTTAGATTATAGAGAGAAATCTGGAAAACTGCGGTGGTAGAAATGACATATTCTATGTAAATAGTTAGTACCAGTTAGATGGAACATCTCAGAGACTAGTCAGTTTACCAGTAGAACTTAGAGACATAGCCGGTTCTGGAGTGTAGTGTAAGTACCAGAACTGAAGTGTTAGTTTACGTAGTTGCCCGAGTGGGAATATGTAAACCGCAGGACATTTTTATGTGTTACAGAAGTGTCATGTTGGACTTTATGTAATAAAGCGTTTACACAGTTTTTATTCCAAGAGAGACTTGTGTATGCAATTATTTACCCAAGGCGGTGTGTATATAGTAGTTAAGTCTAAATAAGAGTCCAAAGACAATGAAGATGGACGCGAAATAAGCTAGACAATACAAGACCACACTAACAACGGAAAGTACGTGCGGTGGACCGAACATCCAGAGGTTGTCGCGGAAATTCAAGAACAAGATAGTCCACGGCCAGCAATACAGGAAAGGGCGTCGTACACCGACCACCAGTGTAAAGCCCACGAGGGGCTAAGCTATTACAAGAACAAGAAAGAATAGTGTATGTTCTTACCACGGGACCACGAGCAGTACATCAGTTATTCATCCACCACATGACTGAGGCTGTATTATCCAGCAGTCAGTACATGCCAGTTTCAAGTACCATCCGTGTACAAGTCGAGTTGCTCCGGTAACAAACAAAAGCTCTATAAGTGAAGGGTCTCTTCCAGCAATTCAAGCCTTCTACAACAGATAAAACTGTGCACAGCACTAACTTTGTGTCTCTAAGGAAAACTACCTGTTAGCATCAACTTTTTGTCTGTAAGGAAAACTACCTGCTGGCACAGACTTTGTGTCTTTAAGGAAAACTAATTTCAAGCACTAACTTTGTGTTTGTAAGTAAAACTACCTGCTAGCACTAACTTTTCGTAACAGACATGAAACACTCAACCTCAGAATAAGCTGTCTAGGTTATATTAGACCAAAATTACCATCCAGAAATGATAAAGAAATGTCTGTTGTACCGCTCCTTCGAGAACCATTGGTCAAGAGTTTGAACTGCGAAGCAACTAGTCTTGCAAGAATATTCAGTGATCATCATCATGTGCCATACCGGTTGGCGTAGGCGATCATGTCCCTCTAAAATCTTCTATCTACAGTGCATCGTATCAGTTCTGTTGTTGACTGTTTTCCATGCCATGACACCAAGCTATCCAGTATTTTCTCTCTTTGTCGTCCGCGATCTCTCTTTCCTTTTATTTTGCCAGTTGTAACCATGTATTCCAACTTTCCTCTTCTCATGATGTGCCCGAAAAATGTTGATTGCTTCTTTCTAATGTTTTTTAAGAGCTCCTTTTTTTTTTATTTTTTCAGTGATACATTGTGTAAACATTTGTCTAACATCTCTCGTGATGGTAGCATTCCAGAGGCAGCTCACTTGAACTTTCTCGACCCTCATAGCCACCCTAGGGTATTCAAATCTCTGACTTAATCTCATGTTCCTCTGATGCCCACAACAGGTTTACTCTTGAGAACCGTCTCATGGCATAAATATTTGTTTGTTTAACTTGAAGGAAATTAACTTTTCTTCATTCATTTCTCCAGGGACTTCTGTATCTTCTTCCTCATCCTCTTCCTTCCAACTAGATTGGTCTGCCCTACCCACTTGTCCTTGCCAGGTTTACAACCACTCTTTACACCTCTGACCAAGCAGATGTGACCAATAGTCCACCCAGGGCCATTTTAGTTCAACGCGCAATCATCTTCTAGACTTTATTCAGTTTTGGTGTACTCAAACAACAAGAGTAGAAGCAATTTCATACGCAAGTACCATTAATTACCAGTATTTTTTTTTTAAGCTTCTAGCATTCTGTCAAAAGCAGTAAATTAACTGTTTCCTACTGTTTCTTGAAGTCTCTAAGATTAAACAGTCACTGTTGGCAGCAGCAGAAATTGCCTCACACCTACCCGTGTTTCACCTGGAGAACCTCGCATCACTCATCCTGAATCTCCACTGTAACCCAAATTCATCTACTGCTCGTATCAAAAGAATGATATTTCCTGTGTAGTCTTAGATAAAGCCTGTCAGATATCGATGCCAGTTGAAAATAATATCACCTGTTACATTCCATGAAGCAGGGGTCACACTTTTACGCGAATTCATAGTATTTTGTACCGCGAGAACCATAGATCCCGCAGAAATTATTTACTTATTTTCTCATACACAATTTAAAAATGATGGTATTGGGTATATTCTAAAAACGAAAACCGCTGATGAGGTCCGTGGGTCACTCAAATGAGTCTCGCTGGCCGCATGAGACCCGCGGGCCATGAGTTGGACCACACTGCAAATAAATAGAAAACCGTTGCCACAGACCACGTGATGACAAACATCCAATCACAGAGCGTATCTCAACCAAACACAAAATGGAGGCTCTGGATAACAAAATGGTTGTGTTTTTTACTTTCCTTTATCTGTCGTCGCTGGCAGCCGCAGCATTACTCCAAGATGTTATGACTGATATCGATCCATGTGAAGATGTCTGCCAGAAAACATACCACATGCATACTTACGATAAGGCGAGAACTATGTCCATTCGCTACTTTACAGACTTTACTCTTAACTCTCACTCTTCACTCTAGTCTGAAAGTTGAAAGCCAGCCCAAAGAATGAATGATTAACGGAACGGGTCGGCCGATAGTATAGTAGTTCATTCTTCATTTATATAGTTTATACTACTAGTATCTATAAGAATAATATTCTAAGTGAACTAAACAGTTTAAATTAACTACTAACATATTGATCCTTCCATTTCCAGCTGTTCCAATTCTCACAATTAATTAGTAACTTCACTGCAATCTACATCATGATGATCATCATCATAGCGGGGTAGAGTTCTCAGGCAGTTCTGCCCTACCAAAGGAGTAAGACTCCTTTCCTCCGATAGTCTTCGGGACACCCTTGGGCAAGGTGGAGCTCCCGTTTAGCCCCGCTATCAGGGTTATGTGAAGCCATTTGAGCATTAGTGCCAGTTATGGTCCCCCACACCGCGATGGCATTGGCAGGCAGATCTCAGTATAGAGTAGAGACATTGGCTGCGATCTCCGACTAGTACAGTCACTGCCAAGAAGGAAAGGAATGGCAAACTACCTTCTTATATTGCCTGGAATAATCATGACAGAGCACGTGGAAATAATAAATATGCTGGAGAAATTAAACATTGATATCAAGGATCTGTGAATCATAAAAAAAAATGTACTGGCAACAAACAGCAGCTATACGAATTAACAACCAAACAGGACAATTCCAATTTATAAAGCAAGGAGTCAAACAAGGCTGTGTTCAGTCGCCGGATTTGTTTTCACTTTAAAGCGAACTTATTATGAGATCAAAAGTAGACAAAAAAAGAATTGAAGTTAAACGGTCACAACATAAATAATTTACGATATGCGGATCTATCTATCTATCTATCTATTGACCTTTCGAGCCGTAACCGGCCCATAGGGCGTAGACCAAGATACACCTTCTCCTATATGAATTTTTGTTCTAGCAGTTTTCTTTTAAAGATATTTTATCAAATCTCGCCATCTGTCTCTGTTCTGTGCAAGCAGTTCTATCTCATTGAGGGAGCCGATTCCTGCTGCTCTTGCCTCTCTCATCAATGTTCTTCTCAGTGTCTCCCTGGGTCTTCCTCTTTTTCTTTACCTGTTGTTTCCCATATGAGGGCTTGCTTTGCTATTCGATTATTATCTCTTCTCATCACATGTCCAACGTATGACCATCGTCTTTTCTTTATTACTGAAGATATTAGTGGTTGATTGGCGATTTCTCTAATTTCCTCGTTTGTTTTGAATTCGTTCCATTCTATACCAAGTATTTTCCTTAGACATTTATTTTCGAATGCGTTCAACTTTGTTTCTATATCTCTTGTTGTTTTCCAGCTTTCACACGCATACGTAAGGGTTGATAGTACATTTGATTTGAATAGCCTAAGTTTTGTGTTTGTGCTAATGAGTTTTGATTTCCACAACTTTTCAAGGCTTCTGAAAGACATTGCTGCTTTAGCCAGTCTGATTCTAATTTCTTTGCTCGTATCCCCTTCTCGATCAATGTGACTTCCAAGATAGATGAAGTGATCGATCTCTTCTACTGGTTTGTTTTCCATGTATATTTTGTCACTTGTTGGAATTAAACTTTTCATGACTTTAGTCTTTTCATGATTGACCTCAAGCCCAATTTTGCTGGCTATTGATGATAGTTCATTTGTGTTTTCCTGCATCGTTTTTATCTGATTGCTGATGAGAACTATGTCATCAGCAAAGTCCAGGTCCTCCAAATGGTCTCCTTGTATCCATTCGATGCCTTTATTACCAGTGCAGCATTTCTTCATTATGAAGTCCATAACAATTCCAAATAACAAGGGCGATAAAATACATCCTTGTTTAACCCCAGTTTCTATTGGGAAACATTCGCTCAGTCCTTCCTCTGTTCGAACTGCACATGTGTAACCATCATACATGTCTTTGATAATATTTATGATTTTTGATGGTAAGCCATATTGCTTCAGAATTTTCCACAAAGAATCTCTATGAATACTATCAAATGCTTTTTTGAAGTCGATGAAGTTAAGTACAAAAGGTTTTTGCTTTTCAATGTGTTCCTCCAATATAAGTCGTAGAGTGAAAATGTGGTCAAGACAGCTTCTCCCTTTTCTAAACCCAGCCTGTTCTTCACGCATTACTGTATCTATTGAATCCTTTATTCTATTTAGGATGATTTTACAGAATAATTTTGAGGCAACTGACAAAAGTGTCACGCCTCTCCAATTGTTACAATCTCTAAGATTGCCCTTTTTTGGGATCTTAACAATGATTCCTTTTTTCCATTTATGAGGCGTCTTCTCTGTTTTCCAAATGATGTTGAACATTTTTTGGAGATGTATTAAATTATGGCTATCAATTGCCTTGAGGATCTCAGCTGTTAACTTATCCTCTCCAGCAGCCTTGTTATTGGTCATTAGCTTTAAGGTGGTTTCTATTTCACTCAAGGTGAAGTCATCTAAATTTACATCTAATTCTGCTGCTGGTGTTTCAGCTTCAAAATCTATTAAACTGTGAGGTAGTGGACGGTTAAGAATTTCTTTGAAGTGTTCCGCCCAACGGGCTTTTATGTCTGCGCTTGTTGTTAGCATTAATCCAGATTTGTCTAGAATTGGTGTTCCACTGGATGTATAGGTGTTTGTCAGCATCTTTTGTACAGTATAAAGAGTTCTGCTGTCTCCTGTAATTGCAGCTGTCTCTGCTTTCTCTGCCAAGTTGTCTATATAAGCTCTTGTATCTCTTCTTGCCGAACTTTTCACTTTGTTGTCTAATTCTTTGTATGTTGCTTTTGCCAGAACCTTTCCAAGATCTGTCTTTACATTAGTCATGGCTCTCTTCGCTTCTCTTCTTTCTTTGATGTATTCCATGTGGTGTCTGAGATCCAAGCTCGTTTTTCCATTTTCTTCAGTCCAGCACTTGCTTCTGCTGCTGTCATTAGTATTTTGCTCTGTGAGTCCCACATTTCATTGATATCTAAGTCTATTTCACCAAGTGCTGAATAACAATTACTTAGCTCTATGTTAAACTTTTCCTTTATTGCTTCATCTTTCAGTTTATGACTATCAATTTTATGTGTAATTGACCTCTTCTGTTGGTTTCTAAATTTTAATCTTATTTTCCCAATGCACAGGTTGTGGTCACTATTAACATCAGCACCTCTGTATGCTCTTACATCTATTAATGATGATCTGAATTGTTGTTTAATACATAGGTGGTCAATTTGATTTGATGTTCTATCATCAGGAGATATCCATGTTGTTTTGTGGATATTTTTATGTGGAAATAATGTCCCACCTATAACTAAATTTTCTATTAAACATAATTCTATTAATCTTTCTCCATTCTGACTTGTTGTATTACAGCCTTCTCTCCCCATCACATGTTCCACTCCTGCGTTATCTTGTCCTACTTTGGCGTTGAAGTCTCCCATTACAATTAAAAGATCGTGTTTTGGTATTTTGTTTATAAGTTGTTGCAGTTGGTTATAAAAATCATCCTTAACTTCATCATCAGCTTCGTTAGTAGGCGCATAACATTGAATAATTGAAAGTCTTCCATGTTTTGTTTTGTATCGTGTTCGTATCAGACGGCTATTTACCGGTTCCCATTCTAATAAACTTCTTGCAGCTTGTCTGTCATCATTATGCCTACTCCTTCACGGTGTTTTCCATCTTCCCTTCCAGAAAAAACTACTATTTTATTATCAATAGATCTCCTACCTGTTCCAAGCCAGCGCATTTCGCTTAATCCTAAAATATCTAGATCGTATCTGTCCATCTCGCTCGCGACCTGTGCATGTTTCGTCAGAGCGGCCATTGTTCGCACATTCCAGAATCCTATTTTTGTTGTTGTTTTAGGGCCGAAAAAACTATCAATACTATCTACTGCTAATTTACACATTCTGTATCAGGTCTACGTTTCATTAACAACATCGTTTTTACGATAGCGGCTTGTTATATGCGGTTATATGTTGTTGATATGCGGATAACACAGTCTTAATAGCAGAGACAGAGAATGAGCTACAAGAAATGATAGCTATAATAGTAAAAGAAAGCAACAAGAAAGGTCTCAGTCTGAATAGTAAGAAAACAGAAGTAAAGGTTATATCGAAGAAACAATCATCACCATCATGCAGCATAAAAATAAACAGGACAAATCTGAAACAAGTGCAACGTTTGAAATACTTCTATCTATCTATTGACCTTTCGAGCTGTAGCCGGCCCCTAGGGCGTAGACCAAGATACTCCTTCTCTTATCTGAATTTTTGTTCTAGCAGTTTTCAATTCTGTTTAACGATATTTTATCAAATCTCGAATAATTGGTTACAACTGGCAAAATAAAATGAAAGAGATCGCGGACGACAAAGAGGGAAAATACTGGATAGCTTGGTGTCAAGGCATGGAAAACAGTCAACAACAGAACTCATACGATGCACTGTGGATAGAAGACTGTGGAAGGACATGATCGCCAACACCAACCGGTATGGCACATGATGATGATGATGATGACATCATCATCAAGTACGGGCCTTCTGGCATAGGTGATCATGTCTCTCCACAACTTTCGACCTCGACAGTTCTTTATCATTTCTGTTGTCGACCTTTTGCCAAGCCATTCTCTTAAGCTGTCTGTTATTTTTTCTCTTTGTTTCCTTCTATCTCTTCATCCCTCAATTTTTCCATTTGTTACAATATATTCCAGTTGTTCTCTTCTCATTACATGGCTAAAAAATGTTGATTGTTTCTTCCTAATATTTGAAATTAGCTCTCTTTTGCTTTGGCATCCAGAAATGATAAAGAAATATCTTTTGTACTAACAAGACCACTCCTTCGAGAACCATTGGTCTGGAGTTTGAGCTGAAAGCAACTAGCCTTGGAAGAATATTCAGTGATTCAAAGAAATCATAATCTAGGGTTAAAATTTAATTGCAAAATAGCTTTTCAAAATATGTAAATCAAACTAGTGATATCTCATTAATGTCTATAAGTCTATTACTGGCTGACAATCACCCGATGACTACTGAATGACTGGATAGTCCACCTCACCATCCATACTTAAATGGATGTTCAATGGCATGGATACATTACGTTGTGGCTTATTTGCTCCTTTTGGCCCAACACATCCGACTTCAGAATAGCATTTTTGAGTACTGCCCCTTTGATCCTTACTCACTTGGCCAGGCTAGACTGATTAAATTGTTACTAGAAGCAGGAGCAAGTAGTGAGGTGTATAAGCAGGAGCAAGTAGTGGGGTGTAGAAGCAGGAGCAAGTAGTGAGGTGTAGAAGCAGGAGCATGTAGTGGGGTGTAGAAGCAGGAGCATGTAGTGAGGTGTAGAAGCAGGAGCAAGTAGTGAGGTGTAGAAGCAGGAGCAAGTAGTGAGGTGTAGAAGCACCACGAAGAGGTCAAGTGGGGTCTGGATGGTCCTGGTTCATCTCTCCGTCAAATGTGTGTCACTGGCAGCTTCCAGCTCTGTCAGGCAATAAAAGTACCTCCGAGATCGGAGATTATATGCCTGTATGGCGAGAGACACCTGTGCACATGGTGGTCAGTAGGAAAAATAGCAAAAGAGTGATATCTACACAAAAACTCAGTGTTTTGTGATTTCACTAGAGATATAAAGCTGGTGCTGATCACCTCTAAACTCATTCTAACAGAGAGTGATGGTAGAGTTTCATCAATCAAACAACACTTTCAGAGTTAGTTTGATTACATTGTTGCAGGTCGTGTCAATGTTTGTTTTAACTTTGAGTGTTTTCTTTCTCTCTCACCTCAGAGCACATCAGGACCATGTTGCAGTCGAGGATGTCGACTTTACTCAATCCTGGAACTGATTGGACGAGACGGTGAACGCAATGACACACTCAGGTCATGCTTTGACAGTAAGTGGATGAGAGAGGTCAGTTAACATGTAACAAATGCAGACTAGTTTGATCACTTAATTTGTAACAAACACAGACTAGTTTGATCAGTTAACTTGTAACAAACACAGACTAGTTTGATCACTTAATTTGTAACAAACACAGACTAGTTTGATCAGTTAACTTGTAACAAATGCAGACTAGTTTGATTAGTTAACATGTAACAAATGCAGACTAGTTTGATCAGTTAACATGTAACAAATGCAGACTAGTTTGATCAGTTAACATGTAACAAACACAGACTAGTTTGATCAGTTAACTTGTAACAAATGCAGACTAGTTTGATCAGTTAACTTGTAACAAACACAGACTAGTTTGATCATTTAATTTGTAACAAACACAGACTAGTTTGATCAAGCTTACCTTTCTCCCACCAGTCAGAGAAAATGTTTAACACAGACACTTTAAAGGACAAATAAAAACGTAAACTAAAACATGACTGCTGCCAAGCAAAAACTGGTCACGCATCAAAATCTGCCTAACTGTCTTCCCCAATTAGATTGTCAAAGTCTTCAACAGTGCTTTGGATTTTGTGCATCTGAGCTGAGTCCATCATCAGTGTTTTCACTAGTGTGTGAGAGCAGTGTTGGGGAAGACATCTCATCACTGTGTAGTTGTCTGATGTGCAATGTAGATGATCTGTAGACTAAATAAACAAAACTAAATTGTTAGAATATCTGAAAGATAAACCTGATGATGAGACAAGACTGATAGTGGAACAGACATCTGTGATCAGATCTACCAGCCATTGATATAGGTCAGACAGGATTGTGTGCTCAGTCTATACGCTGAAAAGACATCATGATGTATAGCAGTGAATGTGAGAGTGTAGGGAAATGTAAGGTGTGGGAACGGTCTAGAGAGAGTGTGACAAACACCGGATGTGTGAAGTAGTGTCAAGCACGAGATAGGGGAGTGAACTGTGCTCTATGGGAATCACGGGTTTTGGAAGACAAGTGAGAAACATGGATAGAGTGAGTTAGGTGGGGTTAAGGTTAAGGTAAGATTGGTAGGATGACGTGAAGGAAATCCATTGGATGGGAAATTGAGGAAGTAGCTGTTGTTTGGTTGGAAGGGGAGATACATAAGGGACAGAGTTCAGAGGTAGAGGGAGGAGATCAGAGTCAGATAGTAAGCTTCAGTAGGGAGATCAGACAGAGATAGTGAGCTCCAGTCGGGAGATCAGACAGAGATAGTGAGCTCCAGTAGGGAGATCAGACGGAGATAGTGAGCTCCAGTAGGGAGATCAGACGGAGATAGTGAGCTCCAGTAGGGAGATCAGATGGAGATAGTGAGCTCCAGTAGGGAGATCAGACAGAGATAGTGAGCTCCAGTAGGGAGATCAGATGGAGATAGTGAGCTCCAGTAGGGAGATCAGACAGAGATAGTGAGCTCCAGTAGGGAGATCAGACGGAGATAGTGAGCTCCAGTAGGGAGATCAGACGGAGATAGTGAGCTATAGTAGGGAGATCTGATGGAGATAGTGAGCTCCAGTAGGGAAATCAGATGGAGATAGTGAGCTATAGTCAGGAGATCAGATGGAGATAGTGAGCTCCAGTAGGGAGATCAGATGGAGATAGTGAGCTCCAGTAAGTGAAGTGCTCGAACTTAGTTAGAATCAGGAGCACAAGCTCTGGCAGAGATAGCACCAGTAGGTGAAATGTTCGACTAGCTTTAAATGAGGGACATTGTCCATGTAAATAGTTAGTATCAGTTAGACTAGTCAGATCATAGGTCAAACTTAGAGACATAGTGGACACTGGTGTGTAGTGAGAAGTGCCAGAGCTGAAGTATTAGTTGTACGTTGTCGCCCGAGCAGGAATATCCACACAGTTGGGCATTATTATGTGTCACAGAAGTGTCATGTTGAACTTTGTGTAATAACGTGTTTCATAGTGCATATTTAAAGTGAGACTTGTGTATCCCATTAGTTATTCAGGTTGGTGTGTATGTGGCGGCTGAGTCTGAGTAACAGTTCAAGGGAAAGGACAGAGCAAAATGGGCAAGGCAGTGCAAGACCACATTGACAGCTGAAAGTACACACGGTGGACTGAACATTAGAGTTGTCGCGGAAATTAAGGACAAGACAGTCCATTGCCAGCAATACAGGAAAGAGTGCCGTACACAGACTACCAGTTGGACTACCACTCACCAGGGACTAGATTGATACCAGAAGAGGACAGAACGGTGTATGTTCTTTCCATGGTGCCAAGATCAAGGTATTGGTTATTCTATCTACAACATTACAGGGGCGTGATTATCCAGCGGTCAGTAAACAACCGTTTCAAGTACTGTCTGTGTATGAGTCGAGACACTCTTGTAGTAATCAGAAGCACTTTCAACAAGCGCCAGCACTCTCTCCAGTGCAATCCTCTCTGTCAGTACAAGCCTCTTATATCAAGTAGTCCCCGTGTACAATGGGAATGCCAAGTTGAAACACCAATGGAATTACAGTTAACAATGATGTTTTACTGATGACACCGTACTGCTGGCAGAAAGAGCTGCAACGGTTAGTTAACAAAGAAAAGCAGCAAATATGGATTGGGCATCAGTAGTTTGAATAGACTAAACTGTGATAATCAACAGAGATGACACAAAATCTAGAGCTTTGTAATGTCCAAGTAAATTGAAAGCACATGAAGAAAGTTCAAGAAATCGAAATCTATCTTGGACTCGTGATAACAAGTGATGGAAAATCTGGGAGAGAAATAAGGAAAAGAATAGGATGGCAAAGAGCTGTTTCAACAATATGCTCACATCTAAGCAAATAGCATCATGACTGAGATTGAGAATAAATAAAGTGATATCAACATTCCTGTATGGCGGAGCAAGTAGCGGGCTATGTACACTCCTACAAGCTATGGTGACAGCTTTGCAAAAAAGGAACACCACAAAATTCTGACATTTTGGTCTACATGCAGCCTGCTTCAGAAAACGAGAACAACACAAAGGGACAACGAAATAACGATCAACTCTATTACATCTAGGATGAGCGGAACTGGTAAATCAAGGAGAAATATACAGAGGGATAAGAGATGAAATGAAAGAGAGATTTGCTACATATTGTAGAATAAATATAGATAATATGTGAAAATTAGTAAGCTAATTCCTGTATGGTGCAGAAACATGGACACTAAATAAGATAACAGAAACACTAGAAGTGTTGATTTATAGAAGAATTGAGTGGACATGGAAGGAAACAGGTATTGGAGTTTTGAAACGGGAGAATGGAGACAGGGAAATTTAGAAAACATTCAAATATGGCATTAATGTAACACAAAGAGAGATACATAGTGGCATAGTTGTCTTGGAGGGGAAATACAGGATTGACATTAGTGCAAGGATGATGGTGATGTTTGACAACACAGAGTTTAGCAATCTGTAGGGGAGGGGGTGTTTGACAACACAGAGTTTAGCAATCTGTAGGGGGGGTGTTTGACAACACAAAATTTAGCAATCTTTAGGGGAGGGGTGTTTGACAACACAGAGTTTAACAATCTGTAGGGGGGGTGTTTGACAACACAGAGTTTAACAATCTGTAGGGGGGTGTTTGACAACACAGAGTTTAGCAATCTGTAGGGGGGGGGTGTTTGGCAACACAGAGTTTAATCATCTGTAGGGGGTGTTTGACAACACAGAGTTTAGCAATCTGTGGGGGGGGGGGGTTTGACAACACAAAGTTTAGCAATCCGTAGGGGGGTGTTTGACAACAGAGTTTAGCAATCAGTAGGGGAGGGGGTGTTTGACAACACAGAGTTTAGTAATCTGTAGGGGGGGGTGTGTTTGACAACACAGAGTTTAACAATCTGTAGGGGGGTGTTTGACAACACAGAGTTTAACAATCTGTAGGGGGGTGTTTGACAACACAGAGTTTAACAATCTGTAGGGGGGTGTTTGACAACACAGAGTTAAGCAATCTGTAGGGGGGGGGGGTGTTTGACAACGCAGAGTTTAACAATCTGTAGGGGGGTGTTTGACAACACAGAGTTTAACAATCTGTAGGGGGGTGCTTGACAACACAGAGTTGTAACGATCTGTAGGGGGGTGTTTGACAACACAGAGTTTAACGATCTGTTGGGGGTGTTTGACAACACAGAGTTTAGCAATCTGTGGGGGATGTTTGATAACACAGTATACATAGAGTTTAGCAATCTATCAAGTCACATTAATAAATTTTCACTGTAAAAATCCCTCATCATCAACTTGTGCAGATTGCAAGGATGCATACCCAAGGAAATTAGAGGAGACATCATCATGTTTGTTAGGGTGTAGCAGCCAGAAACCTTTCACAGAAAGGTGGCCACAGGTGAGTGCAACTGTTCAGTTCTTGTGCTTGCATGTCTAGTTTATCTTTAAGATTTGATCTATGGGGAGTATAGAATTTGCTCTTTTGAGGGGTATGTAAATGTAGAATTTGGTCTGATGAGGGGTGTGCAAATGTCGAATTTGGTCTGTTGAGGGGTGTGTACATGTAGAATTTGGTCTGTTCATGGGTATGTAAATGTAGAATTTGATCTGTTGTGGGGTATGTAAAAAAGTAAAGTACCCCCGTCACGCCAAGTGGCGTATAGGGAAATATGGTGTTAGTGACCCTATATTTTACAGACCTTCAGCACATGATTTTTGGGGTAATGTGGTCGGTATTACGCCCGTGCTGCTTTACTTTCCCAGAAAAAAAATCCGGTACCCATTTAAGGCTGGGTGAACCCGGAAGCCGTCGGTTGGGATCGAACCCTACCCCTTGTCCTTTGCAGTCCAGTTCACTAACCACTGAGCTATTGCGATACCTTTGTGGGGTATGTATATGTAGAATTTGGTCTGTTGAGGGGTGTGTAAGTGTAGGATTTGGTCTGCTGAGGGGTATTTATATGTAGGCTTTGGTCTGTTGAGGGGTGTAGGATTTGCTCTGTTGGGGGGGGGGGGGGGGGTGTAGATGTAGAGTTTGGTCTGTTGAAAATGTAGAATTTGATCCAGTTCTCTTCAATTTTGAGATGTATCTCTTCTTAATTCTAGAATTTGTTGCTTTGTAAGTCATTTGTCAATGTAGAGCCACAAAGAGAGAGATAAGTGAATAGCCAGAAAGAGAAATCAATGAAGTGTCAGGAAGAGAGGGAGAAATCAGTGAAAAGCCAGAGAGAGAGAGAGAAGTCAGTGAAGAGTCACAGAGAGAGAGAAGTCAGTGAAGAGTCACAGAGAGAGAGAAGTCAGTGAAGAGTCACAGAGAGAGAGAAGTCAGTGAAGAGTCACAGAGAGAGAGAAGTCAGTGAAGAGTCACAGAGAGAGAGAAGTCAGTGAAGAGTCACAGAGAGAGAGAAGTCAGTGAAGAGTCACAGAGAGAGAGAAGTCAGTGAAGAGTCACAGAGAGAGAGAAGTCAGTGAAGAGTCACAGAGAGAGAAATGTTAGTGAAGAGTCACAGAGAGAGAGAAGTCAGTGAAGAGTCACAGAGAGAGAGAAGTCAGTGAAGAGTCACAGAGAGAGAGAAGTCAGTGAAGAGTCACAGAGAGAGAAATGTTAGTGAAGAGTCACAGAGAGAGAAGTCAGTGAAGAGTCACAAAGTGAGAGAAGTCAGTGAAGAGTCACAGAGAGAGAAATGTTAGTGAAGAGTTACAGAGGGAGAGAGAAGTCAGTGTAGAATCACAAAGAGAGAAAGTGGTCAGTGAAGTGACACAAAGAGAGAGAGAGAGAGACTAATGAAGAGCCACATAGAGAGAAATCGAGCCATGTTAGATAACTTGTTGATGATCCAAGCCATGTTAGATAATATGTTGATGATCCAAGCCATGTTAGATAACTTGTTGTTGATCCAAGCCATGTTAGATAACTTGTTGATGATCCAAGCCATGTTAGATAACTTGTTGATGATCCAAGCCATGTTAGATAACTTGTTGTTGATCCAAGCCATGTTAGATAACTTGTTGATGATCCAAGCCATGTTAGATAATTTTCTACGTATGTTGATTGTATAATGACTTTTCTTCAGCTTGACCTAGATTCTAACTTGCTGCCTGATGGAATGCCACGTATGATGTACCCATTGCTGTACATGCACAGTTTGTACAGCAGTATTGTCAGCAAAGTCACAGAACATATGTCAGTTTCCTTCTCATTCGTCATGCAGGATGGCTCCGGCCGACTTGTCATTATGAAGTCTCATCCACCAGTGTCGGAACATCAAATACAAGACCTGAAAGGTGAGTTTTCTCTGTCATTATGAGGTCTCATCCACCAGTGTCGGAACATCAAATACAAGACCTGAAAGGTGAGTTTTCTCTGTCATTATGAGGTCTCATCCACAAGTGTCGGAACATCAAATACAAGACCTGAAAGGTGAGTTTTCTCTGTCATTATGAGGTCTCATCCACCAGTGTCGGAACATCAAATACAAGACCTGAAAGGTGAGTTTTCTCTGTCATTATGAAGTCTCATCCACCAGTGTCAGAACATCAAATACAAGACCTGAAAGGTGAGTTTTCTCTGTCATTATGAAGTCTCATCCACCAGTGTCAGAACATCAAATACAAGACCTGAAAGGTGAGTTTTCTCTGTCATCATAAAGTCTCATCCACCAGTGTTGGGACATCAAATACAAGACCTGAAAGGTGAGTTTTCTGTCATCATCTGAGAGCTCACTTGAGATTTGTCACAAATCAGATTCGTGTATTTATGATATCTTTAATCAGGCAAGAGATTGTTTCCTGGTATATTCCAAAGATTGTATTTTGTAAATATATTTGAGGTGTTTTATGATATTAATTAAGTGTCAAACATGTTTGAGAGCTTTGTGATGTCAGTTCAGTATCAAACATGTTTGAGTGTTGGATTAATTACTCTGCATAGTCTGGACGTTTTTTTAAATATATTTTTAAAATTTTAATTAATTAATAATTTAATTATTTTTTTTGGGGGGTGGGGGGGTGTTTGAAAGAAAAGCAAACCTGCAAAAATAAACTGTCATGCTGCCTTTATTCCCAGCTTCTTGTTAAACAACATGCACAGCCTTCAGAAGTCTAGTCATGTTAATATTTATTTGTTGCCCTATTGGATATGAGAGTGGTCAATGTGACTATATTGAGCAGCAAAGAATCAAATGGTTTGGAAATGTGGGCAGAATGAAACCTGATGCATCCACAACTCAAACTTATTACATCTGGCTTCTAGAGTTAAAGGGAAACCCAGAAAGAAGTGGATTAATGGAGTCAAAAGAAACACTAAGCAGATTCAACATGACAACAACCCAAAACTCCACAACTAGCAATGGCCATAGGTTGCTTCACTCTACAACCCACATGGCTCAAACACTTGGACAGTGAGAACTTGAGATAATACACTTATTTTTCAAGTTGAAGATCAAAAGGGTGTTGTACATTTGTCTTTGCAGTCTGCATGAAAGGGGATCACTATGCTCAACAATGTATTTTTATTACAAATCAATTGTTCATTACAGCTACAGGAGACTCTCCATTATCTGCGAGTGGATTAACACAGAGAAAACTCATCAAAAGTTCATAAAAAACTGAACACATTTTTGAAATAGTTTTTTTTTTTAAAACTTCTTTGTTGTTAGATAAATGTATCAAATTGAAACAAATCTATGAGTTCACATCTGAGCAAAGATGGCATTTTTCTGAAAATAAAATCTTTATATGTATGTACATATCACATGTGGGATCCATGATAGCTAAGTGGTTAGTGAACTTGACTACAAAGGACAAGAAGTAGGGTTCGATCCCAACCGACGGCTTCTGGGTTCACCCAGCGTTAAATGGGTACCGGATTTTTTTTCTGGAAAAGTAAAGCGGCACGGGCGTAATACCGACCACATTACCCAAAAAATCATGTGCTGAAGGTCTGTAAAATTTATGGTCACTAACACCATATTTCCCTATACACCACTTGGTGTGACGGGGGCTCTTTACTTTTACTTACTACATATCACACGTGAAGTCAGTGATATGACTGCAGTGTGTTTCTGGTATACATGTACATTGAAATGCAATGTTGCCCATGATGTAAGTTCACATGATAGCACAAGAGCTCATGTGACGTGATTGCTGTGTGTTTCTGGATTAAGATTCAAGTGAACGTCTGTCCTGCTTTGCTGATATTTAAGATGTTATTAAATAATGTTTTACAACTTTTTGAAACTTGTGATTATAATGTTGAAGTGTAAAGAGTTGTTCTGGCGATAACTCAAAAAAACGAAATAATAAATCTGAAAATGACCACGTCGTTAATGAATGAATATAATGTAGGAGACTAAACTGTACAAGACATGAATAAACACAAACAAAAGCTGGTTGAATTTGTTGCATCGATGGAAGGGCAGGTATGTCTACAAGGAAAACAATGAAACCTCAACATTTAATGAACTAGATAAAGCAATAGTTTTATAGTTCAACCAACAACGGGCAGAGAGAATCCCCATATCGGTGCTGTTTGTGCAGCAAAGACATGTCATGTCCAACTACAATTATCAAGCAGTAATACATGACATCAGCTCTAACTATTTCAATACTGCACCTTCTCTTTCAGTTTCTTATGTATAATGGTTGAACTAGCATTTTTGCTATCTGGGATTTCCCATTCATTCTGGATAATCGAGAGTCTACTGTATTACAGTTAACAATGTGTGTTTTACAAGTACTTCTAAAACATGGTATCTTAGGATGAAAGTTTATACACACACAATCTGGCTGGGGAAAAGTCATGTATTAGAATTGTCTCAGCCAGTGTTTAGTGACAACAGTTTTTGTTTATTTTTGAAATATTTTGTGTGTGTGTCACATTCATTGTTATAAACATGAGCAATTCAGCACATTGATCTCTGTATGATGGCAGTGAGTGTTGTACAGGTCCCACTAAACATTGATCTCTGTATGATGGCAGTGAGTGTTGTACAGGTCCCACTAAACATTGATCTCTGTATGATGGCAGTGAGTGTTGTACAGGTCCCACTAAACATTGATCTCTGTATGATGGCAGTGAGTGTTGTACAGGTCCCACTAAACATTGATCTCTGTATGATGGCAGTGAGTGTTGTACAGGTCCCACTAAACATTGATCTCTGTATGATGGCAGTGAGTGTTGTACAGGTCCCACTAAACATTGATCTCTGTATGATGGCAGTGAGTGTTGTACAGGTCCCACTAAACATTGATCTCTGTATGATGGCAGTGATTGTTGTACAGGTCCCACTAAACATTGATCTCTGTATGATGGCAGTGAGTGTTGTACAGGTCCCACTAAACATTGATCTCTGTATGATGGCAGTGAGTGTTGTACAGGTCCCACTAAACATTGATCTCTGTATGATGGCAGTGATTGTTGTACAGGTCCCACTAAACATTGATCTCTGTATGATGGCAGTGAGTGTTGTACAGGTCCCACTAAACATTGATCTCTGTATGATGGCAGTGATTGTTGTACAGGTCCCACTAAACAGTGATCTCTGTATGATGGCAGTGATTGTTGTACAGGTCCAACTAAACATTGATCTCTGTATGATGGCAGTGAGTGTTGTACAGGTCCCACTAAACATTGATCTCTGTATGATGACAGTGAGTGTTGTACAGGTCCCACTAAACATTGATCTCTGTATGATGGCAGTGAGTGTTGTACAGGTCCCACTAAACATTGATCTCTGTATGATGACAGTGAGTGTTGTACAGGTCCCACTAAACATTGATCTCTGTATGATGACAGTGAGTGTTGTACAGGTCCCACTAAACATTGATCTCTGTATGATGACAGTGAGTGTTGTACAGGTCCAACTAAACATTGATCTCTGTATGATGACAGTGAGTGTTGTACAGGTCCCACCAAACATTGATCTCTGTATGATGGCAGTGAGTGTTGTACAGGTCCCACTAAACATTGATCTCTGTATGATGACAGTGAGTGTTGTACAGGTCCCACTAAACATTGATCTCTGTATGATGACAGTGAGTGTTGTACAGGTCCAACTAAACATTGATCTCTGTATGATGGCAGTGAGTGTTGTACAGGTCCCACTAAACATTGATCTCTGTATGATGACAGTGAGTGTTGTACAGGTCCCACTAAACATTGATCTCTGTATGATGGCAGTGAGTGTTGTACAGGTCCCACTAAACAGTGATCTCTGTATGATGACAGTGAGTGTTGTACAGGTCCCACTAAACATTGATCTCTGTATGATGGCAGTGAGTGTTGTACAGGTCCCACTAAACATTGATCTCTGTATGATGACAGTGAGTGTTGTACAGGTCCCACCAAACATTGATCTCTGTATGATGGCAGTGAGTGTTGTACAGGTCCCACTAAACATTGATCTCTGTATGATGGCAGTGAGTGTTGTACAGGTCCCACTAAACATTGATCTCTGTATGATGGCAGTGAGTGTTGTACAGGTCCCACTAAACATTGATCTCTGTATGATGACAGTGAGTGTTGTACAGGTCCCACCAAACATTGATCTCTGTATGATGGCAGTGAGTGTTGTACAGGTCCCACCAAACATTGATCTCTGTATGATGGCAGTGAGTGTTGTACAGGTCCCACTAAACATTGATCTCTGTATGATGGCAGTGAGTGTTGTACAGGTCCCACTAAACAGTGATCTCTGTATGATGGCAGTGAGTGTTGTACAGGTCCCACCAAACAGTGATCCAGGTGATTATGTATCTTTGTGCTTCTGATTGTGTCTTTTTTGTGTCTCCTAGAGTTGACAGCTAACATCGGGACCAGCTCTGTGGTGGAGACAAACATTGAGCCATCAGATAACACAGCTACACAGATGTTGAGACACTCCCAGCTTAGGTCAGCAAAGGGCTGTGATAATAAGGTAACTTGTTTGAGTGAAGTGGAGACAGACAAACTTTATATTAATTGGGGGTGGGGGGGAGGTGTGGACATGTTGAAATGAAGTGAAAACAGCTATGGTTTGAGTCAGGAAAACACTGGATGGAATCTAAAATGGATTAGACATTTTCTTTCCTATTCACTTAGTTAAATTTACATTACATGGTCTGTTCTACTCTTTCTTGTCTGTCACATTTACATTACATGGTCTGTTCTACTCTTCCTTGTCTGTCACATTTACATTACATGGTCTGTTCTACTCTTTCTTGTCTGTCACATTTACATTACATGGACTGTTCTACTCTTCCTTGTCTGTCACATTTACATTACATGGACTGTTCTACTCTTCCTTGTCTGTCACATTTACATTACATAGACTGTTCTACTCTTTCTTGTTTGTCACATTTACATTACATGGTCTGTTCTACTCTTTCTTGTCTGTCACATTTACATTACATGGTCTGTTCTACTCTTCCTTGTCTGTCACATTTACATTACATGGTCTGTTCTACTCTTTCTTGTCTGTCACATTTACATTACATGGACTGTTCTACTCTTCCTTGTCTGTCACATTTACATTACATGGACTGTTCTACTCTTCCTTGTCTGTCACATTTACATTACATGGACTGTTCTACTCTTCCTTGTCTGTCACATTTACATTACATAGACTGTTCTACTCTTCCTTGTCTGTCACATTTACATTACATAGACTGTTCTACTCTTTCTTGTTTGTCACATTTACATTACATAGACTGTTCTACTCTTCCTTGTTTGTCACATTTACATTACATAGTCTGTTCTACTCTTCCTTGTCTGTCACATTTACATTACATAGACTGTTCTACTCTTCCTTGTTTGTCACATTTACATTACATAGTCTGTTCTACTCTTTCTTGTCTGTCACATTTACATTACATAGTCTGTTCTACTCTTCCTTGTCTGTCACATTTACATTACATAGTCTGTTCTACTCTTTCTTGTCTGTCACATTTACATTACATGGTCTATTCTACTCTTCCTTGTTTGTCACATTTACATTACATGGTCTGTACTACTTTCTTATCTGGTATGTGTACATTACATGGTCTGTGCTACTTTCTTATCTGTTATGTGTGTAGACGTGGGGTTGGAGATACCATGAGAAAGAAGAGGAAGGGAGAAAGCGGGATTGTCCGAGGTGAAGGACAAGCAACCGGAAACGATAATGGTCCACGAGATTTGTGGGGGTGTATTAGCGTGAGTTCAGAAATAAACAACAAGCAACTAGAAAAGAAAAAAGATAGGAAAACAGACTATCTCGAGATTTGTGGGGGTGTATTAGTCGAGAAACTAAACACGTGGATCGATTTGATTGGAGGAGCCAACAAATATTTAAAGAGGAGACACAAAGAAACGGGAGGATTTTCTAGGAGAACATCAGAGATGACACACTCGTAGGTGTAGAGAGTTCTGAACAGTCATAGATGAAAACTTGAGGATTAGGTTAGGAGTTTCTAGAGAATTAAAGTCCATGAGACGAATGGAATAAGTATTTTAGGCTTAGACCTGAGGGGGCCATTCAATGGAGAACGGTTTTCCGCTTAAATATGAGTACTTATATACTGTATATATACATACAAATGTTGCAAAACAAATGTTGCCCTACTTAAAGAATTTTTATTTGCTGACGATGCAGCCCTAGTCGCTCATAGTGAGGCCACCCTACAGTCGCTGATCAACAACCTGGATAAAGCATGCGACCTTTTTTCACTGTCAATTAATGTTCAGAAGACAGTAATACTAAATCAAGGTGACTTCAAACCTATATCTATTACTCTAAAAGACTGCCCACTAGAATCAGTACAGAAATTTACATATCTTGGATCCACAGTTACGCAAACCATCTCTCTTGATGAAGAAATAAACTGTCGAATTGGTAAGGCAGCTACGACCTTCGGCAAACTCACAAAAAGGGCATGGAACAACACGAAACTAACTCAAAAGACTAAACTCTTAATATATCAAACTTGTGTGCTTAGCACACTACTATATGGATCCGAAACCTGGACAACATACTCAAACCAGGAAAAAAGACTAAATGTCTTCCACATGCGATGTCTCCGCAAAATAATGCACATCAAATGGCAGGACAAAATAACCAACTTAACTGTCCTGCAACGTGCTAAGACCCTAACAATCATGTCGATGCTCAGAAGTCGAAGGCTAAGATGGCTGGGGCATGTCCAACGGATGGAAGAAAAACGCATTCCTAGGCAAATACTATATGGCGAGCTAAAACACGGAAAACGACAAATCGGCAGACCTAAACTACGATATAGAGATATCTGCAAATCATCTCTGAAAGACTTCGCCATCTGTGAAAACGACTGGCAACATCTGGCAAGTGATCGCACATCATGGAGAGCACGTATAAGGAACGGTATAACAACATTTGAGACTGTTCTAAGACAGGACTTAGAAGAGAAGAGACTCATGAAAAAGGATGGTAAACCCTGTGGACCAGCGAGCCTGACCTGTTCATTAGGTGACCGCGTGTGTATGTCAAACATTGGTAGAATTAGCCACGAGAGAAGCTGTTCGGCAAAAACAATACCTCAAAAAAATACGCAATAGCCTCCACTAGACCGTCTGACAAGACGAAAAGGGCCATATATATATATATATATACATACAGACAAGTAAGGAAATGTGTAGAAGCCTAGGGCCCAGTGGTGAGTAATATTGCTTCTGGCAGCGTGTGAATGACCTTATTACCAAAATTGGTCATGTTATGTCATGTAAACATATTAAACACGTCGCCCATGGATTGGGCTGTGAAATAAAGACTGTTTGCATAAAAGTGTTGTAATTTGGTGTGTCCAACAGTTAGCAGATCACGCCTGGCGAAGAAAGACTTGGGTATGTTAAAGGAATTAAACAAAAAGTCGTAGTACACAACTACTATACTCTACATGGGACACGTTATCACGCGTCGGGCTTTCCCAAGCGAGAGATCTCGTGTTTCATCAAGATCCAGGAGGTCAGTAAGATCAGGGCCAACGGGCAAGTGTGTCGCCTGTCATATTGCACGGCCAGAAACCAGGGCAGCAAGCAGCTGAGTATAACAGCTGATTCACGAGTGATTAACTATCTGTCCAGAGATAGCTGTCAGTGTCAGGTGATCGAAAGAACATCAACAAATATCTCTCCTCCTGATACATTCAACATCAAATATCCACTCCTCCTGATACATGTGTACATTACATGGTCTGTACTACTTTCTTATTTGTCATGTGTACATTACATGGTCTGTACTACTTTCTTATTTGTTATGTGTACATTACATGGTCTGTACTACTTTCTTATCTGTTATGTGTACATTACATGGTCTGTACTACTTTCTTATCTGTTATGTGTACATTACATGGTCTGTACTACTTTCTTATTTGTCATGTGTACATTACATGGTCTGTACTACTTTCTTATTTGTCATGTGTACATTACATGGTCTGTACTACTTTCTTATCTGTTATGTGTACATTACATGGTCTGTACTACTTTCTTATCTGTTATGTGTACATTACATGGTCTGTACTACTTTCTTATCTGTTATGTGTACATTACATGGTCTGTACTACTTTCTTATCTGTTATGTGTACATTACATGGTCTGTACTACTTTCTTATCTGTTATGTGTACATTACATGGTCTGTCCCACCTAAATTACTTAAGCTGATTATGTCCTTTCATGAAAACATGAATGCTAAAATCCACTTTGATAGGAGTTCATCAGAGAGTTTTAAAGTCAACAGCGGAGTGAAACAGGGATGTGTCCTTGCCCCCACCCTTTTGGTATATTTTTTGCTGTCCTAAATTACGCCTTTGAAAACAGCCCAGGAGATATTTACATTCACACAAGATCAGATGGCTCACTGTTCAACTTAGCATGACTAAGAGCAAAAACAAAAACAAATGTTGCCCTACTTAAAGAACTTTTATTTGCTGACGATGCAGCCCTAACTGCTTATAGTGAAGCCACCCTACAATCGCTGATCAACAACCTGGACAATTAATCACTTTAAAATATTGTCCACTAGAATCAGTACAGAAATTCACATATCTTGGATCCACAATTACGCAAACCACTTCTCTTGATGATGAAATAAACAGCCGAATTGGTAAGGCAACTACGACTTTCGGCAAACTCACAGAAAGAGCCTGGAACAACATGAAACTAACACTGAAGACCAAACTCATAATATATCAAACTTGTGTGCTTAGCACACTATTATATGGATCTGAAACCTGGACAACATACTCAAACCAGGAAAAAAGACTAAATTTCTTCCACATGCGATGTCTCCGCAGAATAATGCACATCAAATGGCAGGACAAAATAACCAACTTAACTGTCATAACTGAAATAGTTCAACTGAAATAATTAGCCATGAGAGAAGCTGTTTAACAAAAACAAAACCTAAAAAAAAAAATACATAATAACCTCCACTAGACCGTCTGACAAGACGAAAAGGGCCATATATAGGGTGTTTATAAAGTCTCACTACACTTGGTATCTAGGTCAATTTGAAAAAAAAATGTTTATGACGTCATCACAATATGTGCTCAATGGTAAGTTCACTTGTTGCGACAGTTTTCTTAATGACTTGTCTGGACTTTTAAGGATTCTGTCTTGGATATCTAAACATATTTCATCATTCACAGCAGGCCTACCAGATCGTGGAGCATCTTCCACATTTCCAGTAGCAATAAACTTATTCAACAAATTTCATTGACAGTGGGAGCACATATTGTGATGACGTCATAAACATTTTTTTTTTCAAATTGACCTAGATACCAAGTGTAGTGAGACTTTATAAACACCCTGTATATATACATGGTCTGTACTACTTTCTTATCTGTAAAGTGTACATTACAGGGTCTGTGCTACTTTCTGTTATGTGTACATTACCTGGTTTGTGTTACTTAATTATCACGTAACTTATCACGTAAAGCTTCTTACATACCATTATTTTCTATTTTTTAATTTTTCCTCATATTCAGCTTTACTGCAGCTTCGCATTTTTATGCCTTAACCCTTTGTGTTACTTAACCGTTATGTGTACATTACATGGCTTGTGTTATTTAACCGTTATGTGTACATTACAGGGTCTGTGCTACTTTCTGTTATGTATACATTACATGGTTTGTGTTACTTAACCGTTATGTGTACATTACAGGGTCTGTGCTATTTTCTTTTATGTGTACATTACATGGTCTGTGCTACTTTCTGTTATGTGTACATTACCTGGTTTGTGTTACTTAACCGTTATGTGTACATTACATGGTCTGTGCTACTTTCTGTTATGTGTACATTACCTGGTTTGTATTACTTAACCATTATGTGTACATTACATGGTTTGTGTTACTTATCTGTTGTATACATTACATGGTCTTTGCAATGCTTTCTTTTCTGCTAACCACTTTTTTCATTGGTAATTTTTTAAATGGGGATACTCATTGCACATCTGCAGGCCAGTCCGTGGACACACGAGGATGGTAACAACGATTGGCTGACTTGTATGGCTAGGAAGTCTGGTGTGCCTCGTATGTTGCTAAGTGTTTTCATTCTGCTCAGTGCTGTCGTTTTGATCTGGTTGTGTATGTCAGCTGTAGTTACAGCCCCTGAGCAGAGACTTCCACAGGTAAGCTTATAGATGTGGTGTCCTTGGTGGGTGTAATTAAAATTGAAGTTGTAAGGCTAAGGTTACCAGACTAAGCGAAATATTTAAAAGACGTAAGACCAGACAAGGTAGACGGACTGTCAACAGGAAAGATGTGGGTGTAAAGAAATAAAAAAATATATTGTTAGACACGTAGGCGTATTGGTCAGCATATAAAAAAAACTCACTCTGACTGCAGCAACGAGTTTAGAGTGACTACTTTATTTTAGATTTCTTGTCTAGAGGGGCTACAATGTTCTAGCTTTCTTGCCTAGAGGGGCTACAATGTTCTAGCATTCTTGTCTAGAGTGGCTACATTATTCTAGTTTTCTTGCTATAGAGGCTACATTATTCCAGCATTCTTGTCTAGAGGGGCTACATTATTCCAGCATTCTTGTCTAGAGGGGCTACATTATTCTAGCTTTCTTGCTATAAAGGCTACATTATTCAAGCTTTCATGTTATAGAGGCTGCATTCTTGTCTAGAGTGGCTACATTATTTTAGCATTCTTGATATGGTGGCTACATTATTCTAGCTTTCTTGCTATAGAGGCTACATTATTCTAGCTTTCTTGTTATAGAGGCTACATTATTCTAGCATTATTGTCTAGAGTGGCTACATTATTCTAGCATTCTTGTCTAGAGTGGCTACATTATTCTAGCTTTCTTGATATAGAAGCTACATTATTCTAGCATTCTTGTCTAGAGTGGCTACATTATTCTAGCATTCTTGTCTAGAGTGGCTACATTATTCAAGCATTCTTGTCTAGAGTGATCACATTATTCAAGCATTCTTGTCTAGAGTGGCTACATTATTCAAGCATTCTTGTCTAGAGTGATCACATTATTCAAGCATTCTTGTCTAGAGTGGTCACATTATTCTAGCATTCTTGTCTACAGTGGTCACATTATTCAAGCATTCTTGTCTAGAGGAGCTACAATGTTTTAACATTTTATGCTATAGAGGCTACATTATTCTAACATTCTTGTCTAGTGGCTACATTATTCTAGCATTCTTGCTATAAAGGCTACATTATTCTAGCATTCTTGTCTAGAGGCGCTACATTATTTTAGCATTCTTGTCTAGAGTGGCTACATTTTTCTAGCATTCTTATCTAGAGTGTCTACAATGTTCTAGCATTCTTGTCTAGAGTGGATACATTATTCTAACATTCCTGTCTAGAGTGGCTACAATATTCTAACATTCCTGTCTAGAGTGGCTACATTATTCTAGCATTCTTGTCTAGATTGGCTAAATTATTCTAGCATTTTTGTCTACAGTAGCTTAATTATTCTAGCATTCTTGTCTAGAGGGGCTACAATGTTCTAGCATTCTTGTCTAGAGTGGCTACATTATTCTAACATTCCTGTCTAGAGTGGCTACATTATTATAGCATTCTTGTCTAGAGTGGCTACATTATTCTAGGATTCTTGCTATAGAGGCTACATTATTATAGCATTCTTGTCTAGAGTGGCTACATTATTTTAGCGTTCTTGTCTAGAGTGGCTACATTATTCTAGCATTTTTGTCTTTAGTGGCTACATTATTATAGCATTCTTGTCTATAGTAGCTTAATTATTCTAGCGTTCTTGTCTAGAGTGGCTACATTATTCTAACATTCCTGTCTAGAGTGGCTACATTATTCTAGCATTCTTATCTAGAGAGGCTACAATGTTCTAGCATTCTTGTCTTTGTCTAGAGTGGCTACATTATTATAGCATTCCTGTCTAGAGTGGCTACATTATTCTAGCATTCCTGTCTAGACAGCTACTTTTACACAATGAGAGTATGTAAATCAACAGGGAGTTTGTAGCTCCAAATATCCAAAACACTTCATGTAATGATTCAAGTTTTGTAGGGCAACATGATTGTAATAGTTTACAATGGCTAGTGCCTGTGTAGAGACCTGTGATTACATAGGTAGTATTCTTCACACCATCTCTCTGTGTAAGACTGGTCTGGAGCTCATATCTTCCAGTCATTTGTTACCTATCCCTTGTCTTTAAAGGTTTGACTGATGTCTTGTTGAGAATTACACTGGGGGGAGGGTTCCACATTTACCGTCAGTTTTTTATTGATTATTGATTAATAGACTTTTAGCACAACTTTGTGGTTTGATTACCAAATCTGTAGGTGATGGCTAATCAAGGGTCACTGGTAGGGGCAAACGTGAGCACACAGTAAACTATACATTTCCAAGAAATTATGTTTTGAGGTGGTCATCATCATGTGCCATACTGGTTGGCGTAGGCGATCATGCTCTTCCACTATCTACAGTGCATCGTATCAGTTCTGTTGTTGACTGTTTTCCATGCCATGATACCAAGCTGTCCAGTATCTTCTCTCTCTGTCGCCCGCGATCTCTCTTTCCTTTTATTTTGCCAGTTGTAACCAAGTATTCCAACTTTCCTCTTCTCATGATGTGCCAGAAAAATGTTGATTGCTTCTTTCTGATGTTTTTTAAGAGCTCCCTTTTTGTGTTGGCCTCTTTGAGAACTTCCACATTGGTCTTTTTAGCTGTCCAGGGAACTTTCAACATTCTTCTGAGAAATTCCATCTCTGTGGCCTCTAATCGTCTTTTCATTTGTTTGTCTACTGTCCATGATTCGCTTCCATAGGTCAGAATTGGTTGTATATAGCACCGATGAACTCTCTTTCTCATTTTTATTGACATAGATTTGTGACATAAGATATTTTTCATTTTCTGAAATGCCATTTTGGCCTGAGCTATTCTGCTTTTTATTTCTGTGGTGCATCTCTCATTCGATGTTATTATTGTGCCCAAGTATTTGAAACGTTGCACTTGTTTCAGATTTGTCTCGTTTATTTTTATGCTGCATGATGGTGGTGATTGTTTCTTCGATATATCAAACTATAGACAATAAATATACAGACATTTTAGTAAAAGCCAGGGAGAACATTAATCTGATTGTGCCAGCAAGGCACTGCACCCAAGTGAGAGGATTCTTGTGAATGTGAAGAGTTAAGGCAACCACTGGTGGTATGACACTCTCTATGTTGTGTTAGAAAATCAGCACAACTCCTTAGAATGCTCAATTATTGTGCCATTTAAAAAAAATGGTAATTGTCTTTATTGTTTGTTACTTATTGTGTTTGTTACTTGCTGTGTTGTTATCTATTGTGTTTGTTACTTGCTGTGTTGTTATCTATTGTGTTTGTTACTTGCTGTCTTGTTATTTATTGTGTTTGTTACTTACTGTCTTGTTATCTATTGTGTTTGTTACTTGCTGCGTCGTTATCTATTGTGTTTGTTACTTGCTGTCTTGTTATCTATTGTGTTTGTTACTTGCTGTGTTGTTATCTATTGTGTTTGTTACTTGCTGTGTTGTTATCTATTGTGTTTGTTACTTGCTGTGTTGTTATCTATTGTGTTTGTTACTTGCTGTGTTGTCATCTATTGTGTTTGTTACTTGCTGTGTTGTTATCTATTGTGTTTGTTACTTGCTGTGTTGTTATCTATTGTGTTTATAACTTGCTGTGTTGTTATCTATTGTGTTTATTACTTGCTGTGTTGTTATCTATTGTGTTTATTACTTGCTGTGTTGTTATCTATTGTGTTTGTTACTTGCTGTCTTGTTATCTATTGTGTTTGTTACTTGCTGTGTTGTCATCTATTGTGTTTGTTACTTGCTGTGTTGTCATCTATTGTGTTTGTTACTTGCTGTGTTGTTATCTATTGTGTTTGTTACTTGCTGTGTTGTTATCTATTGTGTTTGTTACTTGCTGTGTTGTCATCTATTGTGTTTGTTACTTGCTGTGTTGTTATCTATTGTGTTTGTTACTTGCTGCGTTGTTATCTATTGTGTTTGTTACTTGCTGTATTGTTATCTATTGTGTTTGTTACTTGCTGTGTTGTTATCTATTGTGTTTGTTACTTGCTGTCTTGTTATCTATTGTGTTTGTTACTTATTGTGTTTTTTACTTGCTGTCTTGTTATCTATTGTGTTTGTTCCTTGCTGTGTTGTTATCTATTGTGTTTGTTACTTGCTGTCTTGTTATCTATTGTGTTTGTTACTTATTGTGTTTGTTACTTGCTGTGTTGTTATCTATTGTGTTTGTTACTTGCTGTGTTGTTATCTATTGTGTTTGTTACTTGCTGTGTTGTTATCTATTGTGTTTGTTACTTGCTGTCTTGTTATCTATTGTGTTGTTACTTATTGTGTTTGTTACTTATTGTGTTTGTTACTTGCTGTGTTGTTATCTATTGTGTTTGTTACTTGCTGTCTTGTTATCTATTGTGTTTGTTACTTATTGTGTTTGTTACTTATTGTGTTTGTTACTTGCTGTGTTGTTATCTATTGTGTTTGTTACTTGCTGTATTGTTATCTATTGTGTTTGTTACTTGCTGTGTTGTCATCTATTGTGTTTGTTACTTGCTGTGTTGTCATCTATTGTGTTTGTTACTTGCTGTGTTGTTATCTATTGTGTTTGTTACTTGCTGTGTTGTTATTTATTGTGTTTGTTACTTGCTGTCTTGTTACTTGCTGTGTTGTTACTTGCTGTGTTGTTACTTATTGTGTTTGTTACTTGCTATCTTGTTACTTATTGTGTTTGTTACTTGCTATCTTGTTACTTATTGTGTTTGTTACTTGCTGTGTTGTTATTTATTGTGTTTGTTACTTGCTGTCTTGTTACTTGCTGTGTTGTTACTTGCTGTGTTGTTACTTATTGTGTTTGTTACTTGCTATCTTGTTACTTATTGTGTTTGTTACTTGCTATCTTGTTACTTATTGTGTTTGTTACTTGCTATCTTGTTACTTATTGTGTTTGTTACTTGCTGTTTTTTTAATTATTGTGTTTGTTACTTGCTGTACTGTTGCTTGCTGTGTGTTTAAATGGTCTATGCAAGATTTGGTGCCCAGTAAAGTTGACTACAATCAACAACCTAGTAAAGTTATTCCACTACAATCATGAACCTTGTAAAGTTTACAACAATCATGAATGTCCCACTGACAGAAGCTGAGAATCACCAACAGCCTTGACTACCTGTACTCCCTGAAGAGCAAGAATGGCATCAAAAGTATACTTGCACAAGATGTTGAGGCCAGGCCGCTGCCACTGAAGTTAGCTGTGGAAGACATCTAGGCTACTACCATCATCGTGTTGCTTGCAATGTCATCTGTTGACAGTTCCAGAGGTTCTACAGGGCCAAGTAACGCTGATTTCATCATCTACTCACTGCCAAACTTTACCATCATTTCATTGTTTTATCTGTGCTCTTCTGTCTTGTCTCTGTTATAACAGTCAGTGATAACCCCTGATTGTGTCAGCCGGTATTATTTTCTGATTGGTTTGCCATGCATTTTAAACTTGATTTGTTTTATTGTGTGCTGAACATGATGTTTGTTTTATTAGACTGAGTCACTGTGTGTTTGAATGTACATCAATAAATGAGTTGGAGAGACAGTGACATCAGTAAATGAGTTGGAGAGACAGTGACATCAATAAATGAGTTGGAGAGACAGTGACATCAATAAATGAGTTGGAGAGACAGTGACATCAATAAATGAGTTGGAGAGACAGTGACATCAATAAATGAGTTGGAGAGACAGTGACATCAGTAAATGAGTTGGAGAGACAGTGACATCAGTAAATGAGTTGGAGAGACAGTGACATCAGTAAATGAGCTAGAGAGACAGTGACATCAGTAAATGAGCTAGAGAGACAGTGACATCAGTAAATGAGCTAGAGAGACAGTGACATCAGTAAATGAGTTGGAGATCTGTAGAAACATATGGAAGCTTATCATTCTCTCAATAAGATGGAAGCTTATCATTCTCCCAATAAGATGGAAGCTTATCATTCTCCCAATAAGATGGAAGCTTATCATTCTCCCAATAAGATGTAAGCTTATCATTCTCCCAATAAGATGGAAGCTATCATTCTCCCAATAAGATGTAAGCTTATCATTCTCCCAATAAGATGGAAGCTATCATTCTCCCAATAAGATGGAAGCTTATCATTCTCCCAATAATATGGAAGCTTATCATTCTCCCAATAAGATGGAAGCTTATCATTCTCCCAATAAGATGGAAGCGTATCATTCTCCCAATAAGATGGAAGCTTATCATTCTCCCAATAAGATGGAAGCTTATAATTCCCCCAATAAGATGGAAGCTTATAATTCTCCCAATAAGATGGAAACTTATAATTCTCCCAATAAGATGGAAGCTTTTCATTCTCCAATAAGATGGAAGCTTATCATTCCCCCAATAAGATGGAAGCTTATCATTCTCCCAATAAGATGGAAGCTTATCATTCTCCCAGTAAGATGTAAGCTTATCATTCTCCCAATAAGATGGAAGCTTATCATTCTCCCAATAAGATGGAAGCTTATAATTCCCCCAATAAGATGGAAGCTTATCATTCTCCCAATAAGATGGAAACTGATAATTCTCCCAATAAGATGGAAGCTTATCATTCTCCCAATAAGATGGAAGCTTATCATTCCCCCAATAAGATGGAAGCTTATCATTCTCCCAATAAGATGGAAGCTTATCATTCTCCCAATAAGATGGAAGCTTATCATTCCCCCAATAAGATGGAAGCTTATCATTCCCCCATTAAGATGGAAGCTTATCATTCTCCCAATAAGATGGAAGCTTATCATTCTCCCATAAGATGGAAGCTTATCATTCTCCCAGTAAGATGTAAGCTTATCATTCTCCCAATAAGATGGAAGCTTATCATTCTCCCAATAAGATGGAACTTATCATTCTCCCAGTAAGATGTAAGCTTATCATTCTCCCAATAAGATGGAAGCTTATCATTCTCCCAGTAAGATGTAAGCTTATCATTCTCCCAATAACATGGAAGCTTATCATTCTCCCAATAAGATGGAAGCTTATCATTCTCCCAATAATATGGAAGCGACTTAGCTTGTATTGTAGCAATAGTGAGTTACCTGAGTGGGCTTTGTTTACAAACAGCTGCCTGGTGACACACTCAGTGAAGTAAGCATTCCTATGTCTAGTTTGTAACGTTCAGTACTGAGATGTGTGATGTCAGGTCTGTGAGGTTCGGTACTGAGATGTGTGATGACTGTTTTGTGGTGTAATGTGCTGAGATGTGTGATGTCTGTTTTATGATGTTTAGTGTTGAGATGCGTGGTGTCTGTTTTGTGATGTTTAGTGTTGAGATGCGTGATGTCTGTTTTATGATGTTTAGTGTTGAGATGCGTGGTGTCTGTTTTGTGATGTTTAGTGCTGAGATGTGTGATGTATATTTTGTGATGTTTAGTGCTGAGATGTGTGATGTATGTTTTGTGATGTTTAGTGCTGAGATGCGTGGTGTCTGTTTTATAATGTTTAGTGCTGAGATGTGTGATGTCTGTTTTGTGATGTTTAGTGCTGAGATGTGTGATGTCTGTTTTGTGATGTTTAGTGCTGAGATGTGTGATGTCTGTTTTGTGATGTTTAGTGCTGAGATGTGTGATGTCTGTTTTGTGATGTTTAGTGCTGAGATGTGTGATGTCTGTTTTGTGATGTTTAGTGCTGAGATGTGTGATGTCTTTTATGATGTTCAGTACTGAGATGTGTGATGTCTGTTTTATGATGTTTAGTGCTGAGATGTTGATGTCTGTTTTGTGATGTTTAGTGCTGAGATGTTGATGTCTGTTTTGTGATGTTTAGTGCTGAGATGTTGATGTCTGTTTTATGATGTTTAGTGCTGAGATGTTGATGTCTGTTTTGTGATGTTTAGTGCTGAGATGTGTGATGTATGTTTTGTGACTTTTAGTTCTGAGATGTGTGATGTATGTTTTATGATGTTTAGTACTGAGATGTGTGCTGTCTGTTTTATTGATGTTTAGTGCTGAGATGTGTGATGTCTGTTTTGTGACTTTTAGTTCTGAGATGTGTGATGTATGGTTTGTGACGTTTAGTTCTGAGATGTGTGATGTATGGTTTGTGACGTTTAGTTCTGAGATGTGTGATGTATGGTTTGTGACGTTTAGTTCTGAGATGTGCGATGTCTGTTTTGTGATCTTTAGTGCTGAGATGTGCGATGTCTGTTTTGTGATGTTTAGTGCTGGTATGTGTGATGTTTAGTGCTGGTATGTGTGATGTTTAGTGCTGGTATGTGTGATGTTTAGTGCTGGTATGTGTGATGTTTAGTGCTGGTATGTGTGATGTTTAGTGCTGGTATGTGTGATGTTTAGTGCTGGTATGTGTGATGTTTAGTGCCGCGATGTATGATGTCTGGTTTGTGACTTTTAGTTCTGAGATGTGTGATGTATGGTTTGTGACGTTTAGTTCTGAGATGTGTGATGTATGGTTTGTGACGTTTAGTTCTGAGATGTGTGATGTCTGTTTTGTGATGTTTAGTGCTGAGATGTGTGATGTTTTATTCTCAAGTCATATTCACTAACATGTTGATGTTATTTGCCACCTAACCCCTTCCCTACACTTGCTGGTGTTACAAATTGTTTCCTTCCGCTGTTTTTTTGTTGTTGCTGGAATAGTCAGATTGTCAGGACTGGGTGCTGGCCCTCGTAATCATCATGTTGCCTGTCTTCCAGTTACTGGCAGCGAAGATTTGCTGGCTTGTGTATATGTGTGTGTACATGTGTAAGAATGTATTCAGTTAGTTGTATGCGTGTGTGTGGCCTTTCTTGATCTTAAACTGTAAATACATATGTATATGTGTGTGTAGATTGGGCTTGAGATCAATCATGAAAAGACTAAAGTCAAGAAAAGCTTAATTTCAACAGATGACAGAATATACATGGAAAACAAACCAGTGGAAGAGAACGATCACTTTATCTATCTTGGAAGTCACGTTGATCGGGAAGGGGATACAAGCAAAGAAATTAGAATCAGAATAGCTAAAGCAGCAATGTCTTTCAGAAGCCTTCAAAAGTTGTGGAAATCAAAACTCATCAGCACAAACACAAAACTTAGACTTTTCAAATCAAACGTACTATCAACCCTTACGTATGCATGTGAGAGCTGGAAAACAACAAGAGATAGAAACAAAGTTGAACGCGTTCGAAAATAAATGTCTAAGGAAAATACTTGGTATAGCGTGGAACGAACTCAAAATAAACGAGGAAATTAGAGAAATCGCCAATCAACCACTAATATCTTCAGTATTCAAGAAAAGATGATGGTCATATGATGGACATGTGATGAGGAGAGATAACTACCAAATAGCAAAGCAAGCCCTCATGTGGGAAACAACAGGTAAGAGAAAAAGAGGCCGACCCAGAGAGACACTGAGAAGAACATTGATGAGAGAGGCAAGAGCAGCAGGAATTGGCTCCCTCAATGAGATAGAGTTGCTTGCACAGAACAGAGACAAATGGCGAGATTTGATAAAAGATCTTTACAAGGATTGAAAACTGCTAGAATACAAATTTAGATAAGAGAAGTATCTGGGTCTATGCCCTATGGGCCAGCTATGGCTCAGAAGGTCAATAGATAGATGTGTGTGTGATTACAACAGTGGTATTTATTCATGATATAGTAGTAGTAAAGTGCCCCAACATGCCAAGTGGCATATAGGGAGTATGGTGTTAGTGACCATAAATTTTACAGACCTTCGGCACATGATTTTTGGGGTAATGTGGTCAGTATTACGCCCATGCCATTTTACTTTCCAAGAAAAAAATCCAGTACCCATTAAAGGCTGGGTGAACGCGGAAGCCGTCGGTTGGGATCGAACCCTACCTCTTATTCATTATATGGCCAGACCTATTTCAATGAGTTTCTAGTTCCCTCCATTAGGGGAGTGAGTGCATCATCATTGTTCTTGTAACAGCATGGTTGTGTTACAGTTTTTATGACCAAATGATATCACATTTGTCAACGTGTCAGTTTGAGAGCTTCAATGGCTAGTTGACTTTGGTGAGAAATTACAGGAAATGCATTCCCATCTGGAGGATTTTGTTGTGTGGCTAAGATCTGGGTGAGTGTTTGTTGTGTCTATGTTATTAACACTTGTCTATGGCTTGGATAACACTTGTTTGTGTCAACTGTAGATTAAAGTTGTTGATCAGCTGTTTTGATACCAAAACTCACAGCTTTTGAGTTGTTATTCTTGTGGTGCTAAAGTCTCACTTGTCTGTCAGTGTTCTCTCACAAAATGTGTTGTTGCAGCAACATACTGGAACAACTGGGACAGCAGCAGCAGGAACAACTGGGACAGCAGCAAGAGGAACAACTGGGACAGCTGCAGAAACAAACAGGAACAACTGGGACACATCAGCAGCCAACTGGGACAGCAGCAAACAGGAACAGCTAGAACAGCAGCAACAAGCAAGGAACAACTGGGACAACAGCAACGAACAGGAACAACTGGGACAGCAGCAGCAGCAAAAATGAACAGTTGGGACAACAGCAGCAAACAGGAACAGCTGGGACAACAGGAACAACTGGGACAACAGCAGCAAACAGGAACAGCTGGGACAACAGCAGCAGCAAACAGAAACAGCTGGGACAACAGCAGCAAACAGGAACAGCTGGGACAACAGCAGCAAACAGGAACAACTGTGACTGTGGTTGTTGTCACACCTGAATTGCTTACTATAATTATACAATTACAAGCATTGTTGTGGGAGTTATGATTGTGGGAGTTGTGTTTGTGAGAGCTATGTTTGTGGGAGTTGTGTTTGTGAGAGCTATGTTTGTGGGAGTTTTGTTTGTGAGAGCTATGTTTATGGGAGCTGTGTTTATGAGTGTTGTGTTTGTGAGAGCTATGGTTGCAGGAGTTGTGTTTGTGAGAACTATGTTTGTGAGAGTTGTGTGAGTTGTGTTTGTGAGAGCTATGTTTGTGAGAGTTGTGTTTGTATGAGCTATGTTTGTAAGAGCTACGGTTGCAGGAGTTGTGTTTGTGAGAACTATGTTTGTGGGAGTTGTGTTTGTGAGAGCTATGGTTGTAGGAGTTGTGTTTCATGAGAGCTATGTTTGTAAGAGCTATGGTTGCAGGAGTTGTGTTTGTGAGAACTATGTTCGTGGGAGTTGTGTTTGTGAGAACTATGTTTGTAAGAGCTATGTTTGCAGGAGTTGTGTTTGTGAGAGCTGTGTTTGTGAGAGTTGTGTTTGTGAGAGTTGTGTTTGTGAGGAGCTGTGTTTGTGAGAGTTGTGTTTGTGAGGAGCTGTGTTTGTGAGGAGCTGTGTTTGTGAGGGTTGTGTTTGTGAGGGCTCTGTTTGTGAGAGTTGTGTTTGTGAGAGCTGTGTTTGTGAGGGCTGTGTTTGTGAGAGCTGTGTTTGTGAGGAGCTGTGTTTGTGAGAGTTGTGTTTGTGAGGGTTGTGTTTGTGAGGAGCTGTGTTTGTGAGGAGCTGTGTTTGTAAGGGTTGTGTTTGTGAGGAGTTGTGTTTGTGAGAGTTTTGTTGGTGAGAGTTGTGTTTGTGAGAGTTTTGTTGGTGAGAGTTGTGTTTGTGAGGAGCTGTGTTTGTAAGGGTTGTGTTTGTGAGGAGTTGTGTTTGTGAGAGTTTTGTTGGTGAGAGTTGTGTTTGTGAGAGTTTTGTTGGTGAGAGTTGTGTTTGTGAGGAGCTGTGTTTGTAAGGGTTGTGTTTGTGAGGAGTTGTGTTTGTGAGAGTTTTGTTGGTGAGAGTTGTGTTTGTGAGAGTTTTGTTGGTGAGAGTTGTGTTTGTGAGGAGTTGTGTTTGTGAGGAGCTGTGTTTGTAAGGGTTGTGTTTGTGAGGAGTTGTGTTTGTGAGAGTTTTGTTGGTGAGAGTTGTGTTTGTGAGAGTTGTGTTTGTGAGGAGTTGTGTTTGTGAGGAGCTGTGTTTGTAAGGGTTGTGTTTGTGAGGAGTTGTGTTTGTGAGAGTTTTGTTGGTGAGAGCTGTGTTTGTGAGGGTTGTGTTTGTGAGGAGCTGTGTTTGTGTGAGGGACAGAGTTAAGACAACACCAGGGATAATAAGTAATAGTAAACTCTTTTATACAGAGTTTCACAGCAGGAGGCAATCTGACCATCAGCAGAAGACCCTGTGAGGGATATGTTTGTCCTTTAGCTTCTTGACACTCTAGGGAGGTGGCCCACATGGGACATAACTCCCAGGCGTTGACCTCCTGCTGCATTCACTCTAAAGCTGTCAATAATATAATCAGCACAAAATAACTACACTTACTCTAGGAAACACTTCTGGTTGAATCTATGGTCTGTACCCGGTGTTACACTTGCTTGTCTTAGCTTTAACCCAGCACATTGATGTCCTCTTTGTGGTGAGTCAACACTAGTGACAATAAGTTCAGACGACAAAGCTATAGCACGTCCACAAATGTTTGTCGTTGTTCTCAGATGTATATCTTAGTATTGGTGAAGTAAAAATTGTTGTCAATCCATATTTATATGTATATTATCATCAACCCTATGTATAATTTTGCTTCATTGAGATATAGAAACAAATCGTTATCCTGGCTTGGTTATTATTTATGGGTTTTACAGACCATATTGTGATAGAAACCACCTGGCCGTTCAAAATGCAGCATTTCAGGTTAATTATATCAGAAAATCCTGAATGAACGTAAGTTTTCAGCGCGTCTAAATATGGTCTGTAAAACTTATAAATAGTAACCAAGCGGGGATTACCATATATTTCTATATCTGGAAGATGCTAAAATCTGTCCTGACAGAAGGGAATTTATTGTATCATAGGGTTGACGATGGTATCATTATGTGTTGACAACAATGTGGGCTTCACCAATGCTGAGATCTACATTTGTAAACAAAGGTGAATACACAACATCCATGTCAGGGATAGAGAGACTTTAGATACAACATCCATGTCAGGGATAGAGAGACTTTAGATACAACATCCATGTCAGGGATAGAGAGACTTTAGATACAACATCCATGTCAGGGATAGAGAGACTTTAGATACAACATCTATGTCAGGGATAGAGAGACTTTAGATACAACATCCATGTCAGGGATAGAGAGACTTTAGATACAACATCCATGTCAGGGAGAGACTTTAGATACAACATCCATGTCAGGGATAGAGAGACTTTAGATACAACATCCATGTCAGGGATAGAGAGACTTTAGATACAACATCCATGTCAGGGATAGAGAGACTTTAGATACAACATCTATGTCAGGGATAGAGAGACTTTAGATACAACATCCATGTCAGGGATAGAGAGACTTTAGATACAACATCCATGTCAGGGAGAGACTTTAGATACAACATCCATGTCAGGGATAGAGAGACTTTAGATACAACATCCATGTCAGGGATATAGAGACTTTAGATACAACATCCATGCCAGGGATAGAGAGACTTTAGATACAACATCCATGCCAGGGATAGAGAGACTTTAGATACAACATCCATGTCAGGGAGAGACTTTAGATACAACATCCATGCCAGGGATAGAGAGAATTTAGATACAACATCCATGTCAGGGATAGAGAGACTTTAGATACAACATCCATGTCAGGGAGTGACTTTAGATACAACATCCACGTCAGGGAGAGACTTTAGATACAACATCCATGTCAGGGAGTAACTTTAGATACAACATCCACGTCAGGGAGAGACTTTAGATACAACATCCATGACAGGGATACAGAGACTAGATACAACATCCATGCCAGGGATAAAGAAACTTTAGATACAACATCCATGTCAGAGATAGAGAGACTTTAGATACAACATCCATGTCGGCAATTGAGAGACTTTAGATACAACATCCATGTCAGGGAGAGGCAGACTTTAGATACAACATCCATGTCAGGGATAGAGAGACTTTAGATACAACATCCATGTCAGGGATAGAGAGACTTTAGATACAACATCCATGTCAGGGAGAGACTTTAGATACAACATCCATGTCAGGGATAGAGAGACTTTAAATACAACATCTATGCCAGGGATAGAGAGAATTTAAATGCAACATCCATGTCAGAGATAGAGAGACTTTAGATACAACATCCATGTCGGCAATTGAGAGAATTTAGATTCAACATCCATGTCAGGGAGAGAATTTAGATACAACATCCATGTCAGGGTTAGAGAGAATTTAGATACAACATCCATTTAAGGGATAGAGAGACTTTAGATACAACATCCATGTCAGGGATAGAGAGACTTTAGATACAACATCCATGCCAGGGATAAAGAGACTTTAGATACAACATCCATTTCAGGGATAGAGAGACTTTAGATACAACATCCATGCCAGGGATAGAGAGACTTTAGATACAACATCCATGCCAGGGATAGAGAGACTTCAGATACAACATCCATGCCAGGGATAGAGAGACTTTAGATACAACATCCATGCCAGGGATAGAGAGACTTTAGATACAACATCCATGTCAGGGATAGAGAGACTTTAGATACAACATCCATATCAGAGATAGAGAGACTTAAATACAACATCCATGCCAGGGATAGAGAGAATTTAGATACAACATCCATGTCAAGGAGAGAATTTAGATACAACATCCATGTCAGGGATAGAGAGACTTTAGATACAACATCCATGTCAGGGTTGGAGAGAATTTAGATACAACATCCATGTCAGGTGGAGAATTTAGATACAACATCCATGTCAGGGTTAGAGAGAATTTAGATACAACATCCATGTCAGAGATAGAGAGACTTTAGATACAACATCCATGTCAGGGATAGAGAGACTTTAGATACAACATCCATGGCAGGGATAAAGAGACTTTAGATACAACATCCATGTCAGGGATAGAGAAACTTTAGATACAACATCCATGTCAGAGATAGAGAGACTTTAGATACAACATCCATGTCAGTGATAGAGAGACTTTAGATACAACATCCATGTCAGGGAGAGGCAGACTTTAGATACAACATCCATGTCAGGGATAGAGAGACTTTAGATACAACATCCATGTCAGGGATAGAGAGACTTTAGATACAACATCCATGTCAGGGAGAGACTTTAGATACAACATCCATGTCAGGGATAGAGAGACTTTAGATACAACATCCATGCCAGGGATAGAGAGACTTTAGATACAACATCCATGCCAGTGATAGAGAGACTTTAGATACAACATCCATGCCAGGGATAGAGAGACTTTAGATACAACATCCATGTCAGGGAGAGACTTTAGATACAACATCCATGCCAGGGATAGAGAGACTTTAGATATAACTTTCTTGTCAGGGAGAGAATTTAGATACAACATCCATGTCAGGGATAGAGAGACTTTAGATACAATATCCATGCCAGGGATAAAGAGACTTCAAATACAACATCCATTTCAGGGATAGAGAGACTTTAGATACAACATCCATGTCAGGGATAGAGAGACTTTAGATACAACATCCATGCCAGGGATAGAGAGAATTTAGATACAACATCCAAGTCAGGGATAGAGAGACTTTAGATACAACATCCATGTCAGGGATAGAGAGAATTTAGATACAACATCCAAGTCAGGGATAGAGAGACTTTAGATACAACATCCATGTCAGGGATAGAGAGACTTTAGATACAATATCCATGCCAGGGATAAAGAGACTTCAAATACAACATCCATTTCAGGGATAGAGAGACTTTAGAAACAACATCCATGTCAGGGATAGAGAGACTTTAGATACAACATCCATGCCAGGGATAGAGAGACTTTAGATACAACATCCATGCCAGGGATAGAGAGACTTTAGATACAACATCCATGTCAGGGATAGAGAGACTTTAGATACAACATCCATATCAGAGATAGAGAGACTTAAATACAACATCCATGTCAGGGAGAGACTTTAGATACAACATCCATGTCAGGGATAGAGAGACTTTAGATACAACATCCATGCCAGGGATAGAGAGAATTTAGATACAACATCCATGTCAGAGATGAGAGACTTTAGATACAACATCCATGCCAGGAATAGAGAGACTTTAGATACAACATCCATGTGAGGGAGATACTTTAGATACAACATCTATGTCAGGGATAGAGAGAATTTAGATACAACATCCATTTTAGGGAGAGAATTTAGATACATCATCCATGTCAGGGAGAGAATTTAGATACAACATCCATGTCAGGGAGAGAATTTAGATACAACATCCATGTCAGGGTTAGAGAGAATTTAGATACAACATCCATGTCAGGGAGAGAATTTAGATACAACATCCATGCCAGGGATAGAGAGAATTTAGATACAACATCCATGTCAAGAAGAGAATTTAGATACAACATCCATGTCAGGGTTAGAGAGAATTTAGATACAACATCCATGTCAGCGAGAGGCAGACTTTAGATACAACATCCATGTCAAGGAGAGGCAGACTTTAGATACAACATCCATGTCAGGGAGAGGCAGACTTTAGATACAACATCCATGTCAGCGAGAGGCAGACTTTAGAAACAACATCCATGTCAGCGAGAGGCAGACTTTAGATACAACATCCATGTCAAGGAGAGGCAGACTTTAGATACAACATCCATGTCAGCGAGAGGCAGACTTTAGATACAACATCCATGTCAAGGAGAGGCAGACTTTAGATACAACATCCATGTCAGGGAGAGGCAGACTTTAGCACTTATAGTCAAGGACAGACATCACACAAAAGAAAAAAAGTTAAAGACAGGCAGACAGACTTTAGACAGAATATGAAATCATCCAAGACGAGAACAGATAAACATGACTGAAGTATAATACACAACACTCCAGCATAAGACAGAACAACACAAGGCAACATTGAAACAAGACAGCACAACACAGAAGCTAAGACAGCACAACACAAGGCAACATTGAAACATAAGACATCACACAAGCAACATTGAAACACAAGACAGCGTAACATTGAAGCAAGACAGCACAACACAAGACAGCATTGAAACACAAGACAGCACAACACAAGGCAACATTGAAACACAAGACAGCACAACACAAGGCAACATTGAAACACAAGACAGAACAACACAAGGAAACATTGAAACACAAGGCAGCATTGAAACAAGACAACACTAAAGTACAAGACAGCATAACACTGAAGCCACGACGTGACAGCACAAAAAGGCTTTCAAATTCTCAGTGTTTACTTCAAAACAACACCCAAATGCTTGCTTTCTACAAGGAATGTCAAAATGCTGAAAATAAGATAGAGCAGTATGAAACTGCTGCATGTAATATAACTAAGGTTGAAACAACCGTTAATTACAAAGAGTCTCGCTCCACAGAATATTCAGCTTTAGTCAGAACTGCTTCCGATAATGTGTTTGTTCTTCGTGGCTCTAACTGCAATCACTGATTCTACTAGGGTGTTTATAAAGTCTCACTACACTTGGTATCTAGGTCAATTTGAAAAAAAAATGTTTATGACGTCATCACAATATGTGCTCCCACTGTCAATGAAATTTGTTGAATAAGTTTATTGCTACTGGAAATGTGGAAGATGCTCCACGATCTGGTAGGCCTGCTGTGAATGATGAAATATGTTTAGATATCCAAGACAGAATCCTTAAAAGTCCAGACAAGTCATTAAGAAAACTGTCGCAACAAGTGAACTTACCATTGAGCACATATTGTGATGACGTCATAAACATTTTTTTCAAATTGACCTAGATACCAAGTGTAGTGAGACTTTATAAACACCCTATAGTACAACTGAAATGGGTCACCTACAAGCATGGACCAAACAACCACGGAAGTGGCATGAGTTCGATTCTGGTGTCAGCCAAACATCTCATGTTATGACATTCTTCCAGACAAAAAAACTCCTGTGCATTCCTCCCAGTGGAGGCGAGCAGGGGCGGGGGCCTTTGTTCTTTCAGTAAAAATCTGAATGGGCAGTGATCACACAATGTGTTTAAAAGACATGAGGTTTTATGGCAATAAATGTAGGTCATATGTATGAGACACGACCACCTTGGCTTGTCCAACAGAGTTTGTTTACATGAGCCCAGTTGTCATTTCTCTCTATATCCATTTCTCACCACAATGAATCACCATCCATTTCTCACCACAATGAATGATCATCCATCGCTCACCACAATGAATCATCATCCATCGCTCACCACAATGAATCACCATCCATCGCTCACCACAATGAATCACCGTCCATCGCTCACCACAATGAATCACCGTCCATCGCTCACCACAATGAATCACCATCCATCGCTCACCACAATGAATCACCATCCATCGCTCACCACAATGAATCACCATCCATCGCTCACCACAATGAATCACCATCCATTGCTCACCACAATGAATCACCATCCATTGCTCACCACAATGAATCATCATCCATCGCTCACCACAATGAATCACCATCCATCGCTCACCACAATGAATCACCATCCATCGCTCACCACAATGAATCACCATCCATCGCTCACCACAATGAATCATCATCCATCGCTCACCACAATGAATCACCATCCATTGCTCACCACAATGAATCACCATCCATTGCTCACCACAATGAATCATCATCCATCGCTCACCACAATGAATCACCATCCATCGCTCACCACAATGAATCACCATCCATCGCTCACCACAATGAATCATCATCCATCGCTCACCACAATGAATCATCATCCATCGCTCACCACAATGAATCATCATCCATCGCTCACCACAATGAATCATCATCCATCGCTCACCACAATGAATCATCATCCATTGCTCACCACAATGAATCATCATCCATCGCTCACCACAATGAATCATCATCCATCGCTCACCACAATGAATCATCATCCATCGCTCACCACAATGAATCATCATCCATCGCTCACCACAATGAATCACCATCCATCGCTCACCACAATGAATCATCATCCATCGCTCACCACAATGAATCATCATCCATCGCTCACCACAATGAATCATCATCCATTGCTCACCACAATGAATCATCATCCATTGCTCACCACAATGAATCACCATCCATCGCTCACCACAATGAATCATCATCCATCGCTCACCACAATGAATCATCATCCATTGCTCACCACAATGAATCATCATCCATCGCTCACCACAATGAATCATCATCCATTGCTCACCACAATGAATCATCATCCATCGCTCACCACAATGAATCATCATCCATCGCTCACCACAATGAATCATCATCCATCGCTCACCACAATGAATCATCATCCATCGCTCACCACAATGAATCATCATCCATCGCTCACCACAATGAATCATCATCCATCGCTCACCACAATGAATCATCATCCATCGCTCACCACAATGAATCACCATCCATTGCTCACCACAATGAATCACCATCCATTGCTCACCACAATGAATCATCATCCATCGCTCACCACAATGAATCATCATCCATCGCTCACCACAATGAATCATCATCCATTCTGTTCATGGAGAGAGTGTCACTACATTCGACGACTCTCCACATCGGCCCCACTCAAGTCACAGCTCCCCCTACAATGTGCGTAGACAAACTCCGTTGACACGGTCGACTACCGTTCAGCCCTTATAGCCAGAACAGGCGACGATTCCAAACGACTTCCATTGAGTGGAGAAGGCAGAGTCACTTCTTTACTTCATATTCTTCAAAAACACACACTTAAAACAAATTTAAAACGCATTTAAAACAAACAAAGCAACCGAAATGGTTTAAGCAATTACGTTAGTCTCTGCAACAATCAGCCATTTTACGTTGTCATTTGAGGGTCGTTAACGAAGAAGAGCTCAGGTGTGATCAAGTCGTAAGCGACAATTTCAAACTTCATCGAAAAGTACATACCGTTGTTTCCCACTCCAGTTCATGTGAATAAATCGAAGAAAAAAACACACACCAATCAAAAACAGAAAAACTGTTTAGTGATAACACTTACTAAAGGTCTGGTGAACATAGACACCATCTTTCATGATATCCGACCATGCTTTGTTCACAAGAATGAATCACCATCATTTGTTCACAAGAATGAATTACCATCATTTGTTCACAAGAATGAATCACCATCATTTGTTCACAAGAATGAATCACCATCATTTGTTCACAAGAATGAATCACCATCATTTGTTCACAAGAATGAATCACCAAATGTGTGTTCACAACGATGAATCACCAAATGTGTGTTCACAACGATGAATCACCAAATGTGTGTTCACAACGATGAATCACCAAATGTGTGTTCACAACGATGAATCACCAGCCTTTGTTTACCATGGCGCTAACAAACTCTGACACCTCATACAAACACGAGCCCGGAGTATCGTCATCAGCAATGCCTACAACGACACAAACTTGGGTCTTCTGTGCCACCAGGACTGTGTCCCCAGAGCGGCCCATGATCTTGTCCGGTCCGTGCTTGAAGAACGTGTATGTCTGCAATTAGAAGTGGAAAGAAGGGGGGGGGGGAGAGAGAACGATGACACATGGACAATAGTTGGACGTTCACATGCCATACATAGCTGGGGCACTCACAACATGTCATACATAGCTGGGACACACACACCATGTCATTCATAGCTGGGACACTCACAACATGTCATACATAGCTGGGACACACAACATGTCATACATAGCTGGGGCACTCACAACATGCATACATAGCTGGGACACTCACAACATGTCATACATAGCTGGGTCATTCACAACATATCATACATAGCTGGGACACTAACAACATGTCATACATAGCTGGGACGCTCACAACAGGCCATATAGTGCTGGGACACTCACAACATGTCATACATAGCTGGGACACACACACCATGTCATTCATAGCTGGGACGCTCACAACATGTCATACATAGCTGGGACACTCACAACATGCCATACATAGCTAGGACACTCACAACATGTCATACATAGCTGGGACACTCACAACATGTTATACATAGCCAGGACACTACAACATGTCATACATAGCTGGGACGCTCACAACAGGTCATATAGTGCAGGGACACTCACAACATGTCATACATAGCTGGGTCATTCACAACATGACATACAGTGCTGGGTCACTCACAACAGGTCATACAGTGCTGCGTCATTCACAACATGGCATACAGTGCTGGGACACTCACAACATGTCATTCAGTGCTGGGTCACTCACAACATGGCATACAGTGCTGGGTCACTCACAACAGGTCATACAGTGCTGGGTCATTCACAACATGGCATACAGTGCTGGGACACTCACAACATGTCATACAGTGCTGGGTCACTCACAGCAGGTCATACAGTGCTGGGACACTCACAACAGGTCATACAGTGCTGAGACACTCACAACATGTCATACAGTGCTAGGACACTCACATGTCATACATAGCTGGGTCATTCACAACAGGTCATACAGTGCTGGGTCACTCACAATAGGTCATACAGTGCTGGGACACTCACAACATGTCATACATAGCTGGGACACTCACAACAGGTGTAACAGTGCTGGGACACTCACAACATGTCATACATAGCTGGGTCATTCACAACATGACATACAGTGCTGGGTCACTCACAACAGGTCATACAGTGCTGCGTCATTCACAACATGGCATTCAGTGCTGGGACACTCACAACATGTCAAACAGTGCTGGGTCACTCACAACATGGCATACAGTGCTGGGGCACTCACAACAGGTCATACAGTACTGGGTCATTCACAACATGGCATACAGTGCTGGGACACTCACAACATGTCATACAGTGCTGGGACACTCACAACAGGTCATACAGTGCTGAGACACTCACAACAGGTCATACAGTGCTAGGACACTCACAACATGTCATACATAGCTGGGACACTCACCATAGGTCATACAGTGCTGAGACACTTAACATGTCATACATAGCTGGGTCATTCACAACATGTTATACAGTGCTGGGACACTCACAACAGGTCATACAGTGCTGGGACACTCACAACATGTCATACATAGCTGGGTCGATCACAACATGTCATATAGTACTGGAACACTCACAACAGGTCATACAGTGCTGGGACATTCACAACAGGTCATACATAGCTGGGTCGATCACAACATGGGTGTCCGGTTAGCGCAATCGATAGGCGGTTGGCTTACCACGGCAACAGCCGGGGTTCGTACCCTGGCGAGGACACCTGGGTTTTACTAATTCCCTAAAAATTAGTACCTCTGAAGTCGGAGTAAATCTGCCTGCATGGCGAGGGGCATCCTGTAATGGGATAAAACAGACTTTACACGCAAAATTCAGTCCCACAAAATTGAGTGGGTGGGACTTCGTCAGAGGTCAAAGCTGACGAAAGCGAACGAACGAACGATCACAACATGTCATACAGTACTGGAACACTCACAACATGTCATACATAGCTGGGTCACTCACAACAGGTTATACTGTGCTGGGACATTCACAAAATGTCATACAGTGTTTGGACACTCACAACATGTCATACAATGTTTGGACACTCACAACATGTCATACATTGTTTGGACACTCACAACATGTCATACAGTGCTTGGACACTCACAACATGTCATACATAGCTGGGTCATTCACAACATGTCATACAGTGATGGGTCACTCACAACAGGTCATACAGTGCTGAGACACTCACAACATGTCATACAGTGCTTGGACACTCACAACATGTCATACATAGCTGGGTCATTCACAACATGTCATACAGTGGTGGGTCGCTCACAACAGGTCATACAGTGCTGGGTTATTAAAACATGTCATACAGTGCTGGGACACTCACAACAGGTCATACAGTGCTGGGACACTCACAACAGGTCATACAGTGCTGGGACACTCACAACAGGTCATACAGTGCTGAGACACTCACACCAGGTCATAATGTGCTGGGACACTCGCAATATGTCATTCAGTTCTGGGACACTCACAACAGGTCATACATAGCTGGGTCATTCACAGCATGTCATACAGTGCTGGGACACTCACAACATGTCATACAGTGCTAGGACACTCACAACATGTCATACATAGCTGGGTCATTCACAACAGGTTATACAGTGCTGGGTCATTCACAACATGTCATACAGTGTTTAGACACTCACAACATGTCATGCAGTGTTTGGACACTCACAACATGTCATACAGTACTGGGACACTCACAACATGTCATACAGTACTGGGACACTCACAACATGTCATACAGTACTGGTACTAATTAAAACAACTTAGACGTAAAATTATTCTTGTAGAATATCGTCACTTGAGTTGAATTGAAGAAGTCATCTATGTCTTGTAACTGTCCTCTACCGGGCTTGCTGTATCAGGACAAATGCCCATTTTGTTCTGACCTGACGCCAATGCGGCCACAACATCATAACTCCTTTTGTGTGACTCGCACGAAGGGAGGGACAGTTCTCATAACCCCAGTTGGTGAGTGAAACGGTCCCAACATCATAACCCGCCTGGTGCCTGACACATGCACCGAAAGGCAGCAAACTAACACCACAATGATATCCCGATTTGATGGCGCGATAAGGCTGTATCAGAAGGAGACACTGTCACAAGATGATAACTCAATTGATGTCGTGATACGGCCAGAAGCTAACATAACAAGATACCCCCATTAGATGTCGTGACAGTAAGCTGGCACGTGATACCCCCATTTGGTATCGTGACGATCAAACAACTTCTACATGTTCACAACTACCATCATGTTACTTAAGGTCCCACTCTTTGTTTACAACTCCCATAATGTTTAAATATGGTCCCACTCTTTGTTCACAACGTCCATCATGTATAGATGTGGTCCCACTCTTTGTTCACAACGTCCATCATGTTTAGATATGGGCTCACTCTTTGTTTATAGCATATATCATGTCTATATAAACATATGTGATGACACATTCCTCCAGTTCGTACTTCGCTCACTAAGCTTTATACTTATCTTGAGACAATAATTTTCTCCAAACGCCATGTTTTAGTTGCTGAATGCACACACCACCGACAAGGTAACTCTGGTTCCAATTCTACGAGCAGCATCCAAGGTTAGCAAATACTTCTACGACTCACCCGGTCACTAGGGAAATGATTGCTTAGAAGGTTAATAAATGCCGTCATAGGTGCAGAAGTTTGTGGTCCGCTATTTACATGGTATGGTGGTAGAGCATAATATGGGGTGTGTGATGACATTACAGGCGTGGAGCTTGACCTTCACTGAACGTTTGGTCTGTTTTGTTGTAAGGTGTTCTTCCTCAGCGCCACAGCGTTGACGTCTACTGGTGACGTGTGGTCTCACTGTCAGGAGGTGGTCATAGACCACATGTCAATCATTGATGTCTACTGGTGACGTGTGGTCTCACTGTCAGGAGGTGGTCATATACGACATGTCAATCATTGACGTCTACTGGTGACGTGTGGTCTCAACGTCAGGAGGTGGTCATAGGCCACATGTCAATCATTGACGTCTACTGGTGACGTGTGGTCTCACTGTCAGGAGGTGGTCATATACGACATGTCAATCATTGACGTCTACTGGTGACGTGTGGTCTCACTGTCAGGAGGTGGTCATAGGCCACATGTCAATCATTGACGTCTACTGGTGACGTGTGGTCTCACTGTCAGGAGGTGGTCATATACGACATGTCAATCATTGACGTCTACTGGTGACGTGTGGTCTCACTGTCAGGAGGTGGTCATATACGACATGTCAATCATTGACGTCTACTGGTGACGTGTGGTCTCACTGTCAGGAGGTGGTCATAGACGACATATCAATCATTGATTTTAGAACGGGTTTGTGTCACTGCAGGTGCAGCATTCCACCGTTCCGACAACGACAAACAACAAAGTGTTTATTTTGATTGTTCATACTGTTCTAGTGAACGTGTTGCGTTCTGAAAAAGGCGCACAGCTTATGATGCACACTTCCGGGACAGTCAAAGATTTAACACAACATGAAGTAACATTTATGCATATATTGGGAGAGGCTAGATCGCGAATAATGGAAGAAAGCACCAACCTCACGCCCTATTGTTAACCTGATGATAGTCTGTGCTGTGGTTGTCACAGCCTTCACTAGACCAATCTCGTCACGGTGCGACAGCTCCCAGGGAGGCACGGACACAAGCATGGAACAACTTTGTTGTGAGAGGAGAGCCACCTGGCGAACTTTGCCGCGCGCCAGTAGCTCCTGCATCACATCCCTCACCTGGCACTTGACCTCCGGACTCATGTGAACGTGGATATCTGTGGATAAGTTCAGTTTTGTGGAGGGAAAAAGGGGGGGGGTAGTAAGGTTGAAAAATTATTTGTTTATAGATACCCCCCCCCCCCACACACACACAAACACACATCCACCCTCCTGCCATACCCAGCATCTTTCTCTTCTACATTTGCCACCGTCATTTCTGTCACAAAATTGTCTTTCTCTCCATGTCACAATACTCTCTCCATGTCACAATACTCTCTCCATGTCACAATACTCACTCTTTGTCACAATACTCTCCATGTCACAATACTCTCTCCATGTCAAATACTCTCTTTATATCACATTACTCTCTCTTTGTCACAATACTCTTTCCATGTCACAATACTCTCTCTCTCTGTCACAATACTCTCTCCATGTCACAATACTCTCTCTCTCTGTCACAATACTCTCTCGATATCAAATACTCTCTCCATGTCACTTTCTCCATATCACAATACTCTCTCTGTCACAATACTCTCTTCGTGTCAAATACTCTCTCCATGTCACTTTCTCCATATCACAATACTCTCTCTCTCTCTGTCTGTCACAATACTCTCTTCATGTCACCATATTCTGGAATGTTCAGTTTCACTTATATGCGTAGACTTAACACGCAATATCACCCTACCCACGCACCACTCACTTATTGTTCTACGTCGCCCACGCATCATTCACGTATTGCTCTGTCTCTCACCCACACCTCATCCACTTATAGCTCTGTCTCTCACCCACACCTCATCCACTTATTGCTCTGTCTCTCACCCACAAATCAATCACGTATTGCTTTGTCTCTCACCCACACCTCATCCACTTATTGCTCTGTCTCTCACCCACAAATCAATCACTTATTGCTCTGTCTCTAACCCACACCTCATCCACTTATTGCTCTGTCTCTCACCCACAAATCAATCACTTATTGCTCTCTCTCTCTCTCAACCACATCTCATTCACTTATTGCTCTCTCTCACCCACACCTCATTCACTTATTGCTCTCTCTCACCCACAAATTAATCACTTATTGCTCTCTCTCACCCACAAATCAATCACTTATTGCTCTCTCTCACCCACAAATCAATCACTTAATGCTCTCTCTCACCCACAAATCAATCACTTATTGCTCTCTCTCACCCACAAATCAATCACTTATTGCTCTCTCTCTCTCACCCACAAATCAATCACTTATTGCTCTCTCTCTCTTTCTCACCCACAAATCAATCACTTATTGCTCTCTCTCACCCACAAATCAATCACTTATTGCTCTCTCTCGCTCTCTCAACCACACCTAATTCACTTATCCCACACTGTCCTCACGTTTAACACCCACTAGATGTTCACCCCTTGTAGGCGAAGGTCGAACCTTTGATGTGGCGTCACTAACTGTGCTAGAGAACAATACACAGTGGGTTACTATACCTGGTGGTCATTCATCTCCTTATATAGAACAGAACTATCATACCTCTCTTTATATAAAAAACCTGTGTCATACCTCTCTCTATAAAGAACAGAACTGTGTCATACCTCTCTCTATATAGAACAAAACTGTGTCATACCTCTCTCTATATAGAACAAAGCTGTGTCATACCTCTCTCTATATAGAACAAAACTGTTTCATACCTCTCTCTATATAGAACAAAACTGTGTCATACCTCTCTCTATAAAGAACAGAACTGTGTCATACTTCCCTCTATATAGAACAGAACTGTGTCATGCCTCTTTCTATATTGAACAGAACTGTGTCATACCTCTCTCTATATAGAACAAAACTGTGTCATACCTCTCTCTATATAGAACAGAACTGTGTCATACCTCTCTATATAGAACAGAACTGTGCCATACCTCTTTCTATATAAAACAAAACTGTGTCATACCTCCCTCTATATAGAACAAAACTGGGACAAAACGGACAACACACTAACAGACAACACACTAACGAACAATACACTAACGGACAATACACTAACGGACAACACACTAACGGACAACACACTAACGGACAATATACCATCAAACAATACAATAACAGACAATACACTGGCAGACAACACATTAACATACAAAACACTGGGAGACAACAAATTAACAGACAACACACTAACAGACAATACACTAGCAGACAACACACTAACAGATAATATGCTAACAGACAATACACTAGCAGACAACACACTAACAGATAATATGCTAACAGACAATACACTAGCAGACAACACACTAACAGATAATATGCTAACAGACAATACACTAACAGACAACACACTAGCAAACAATACACTAGCAGACAACACACTAACAGATAATATGCTAACAGACAATACACTAGCAGACAATACACTAACAGACAGCACACTATCAGACAACACACTAACAGACAACACACTAACAGACACTACACTAGCAGACAACACACTAACAGATAATACACTAGCAGACAACACACTAACAGATAATATGCTAACAGACAATACACTAGCAGACAACACGCTAACAGACAACACACTAACAGACAACACACTAACAGACAATACACTAGCAGACAACACGCTAACATACAACACACTAACACACAACACACTAACAGACAACACACTAACAGACAACACACTAACAGACAACACACTAACAGACAATACACTAATAGACAACACACTAACAGACAATACACTGGCAGACAACACACTAACATACAATACACTAACAGACAACACACTAACAGACAACACACTAACAGACAATACACTAGCAGACAACACGCTAACATACAACACACTAACAGACAACACACTAACAGACAACACACTAACAGACAACACACTAACAGACAACACACTAACAGACAATACACTAACAGACAATACACTAATAGACAACACACTAACAGACAATACACTGGCAGACAACACACTAACATACAATACACTAACAGACAATACACTGGCAGACAACACACTAACAGACAATACACTAGCAGACAACACACTAACAGATAATATGCTAACAGACAATACCAATGCCAACAGAATACTAGCACTACAGTGTCTTCCCATTTCAACTCCCCAGACCACAAGGGCAAAGACGACATCCGTGTCACTGGTATTGTCCTTTGTCACTCTGGCGACCGCAGCCGATTTGCTTTGGAGAATCGCCTCATAGTCCAGTATGGTTCGCTGACCACACGAGGCATGAATGTATCACACTCGTACACATAGTTTCCTTTCGGTTACTCCTTCCCATTGCATAGCCATCTCTACTGCCCATGTTTGGGCTCTTTAGTCTATCTACTATGCTATGCTATTCATAGTTCTCCTCCACTAGTCCCCATTGAGACACTTCGATGTTCTCCTATACACCTTTTTTCTGTGCTACTTACCCCTCATATGTTTTTATTGTACCCCACTCCCAGATATCTCACTCTTTCCGCCTTTTGAGTACATGATAGTATACTGTTCTATTATTTCTCCTTTGTGTTTGCACACTGACCCCGGTGTGATCTCCTCTGGATATGTGCGCGTTATGCGCACATTTCTGCACATATATGATTGTCCCCGTATGGATGTGCACATGCATGTATGTGTTCATATGTATGGGCATTGGTGTGTGTGTGTGTATATATATATATATATATATATATATATATATATATATATATATATGCATGTATGTGTATGCTTGTTGGTATGCATATATATGCATATATATGTATGTGTATGTATATGGATGTGTCTGTTGATATGTATAGGTATGTGCATGTCTGTTTGTACTTGTATATATGTATACATGTTAGAGATAACGGAACAAGCAATGCCATTTATATCATAAGATCTTTAGTAGAAAGAGCCATAGAGGTGAAAACAGATCTATACCTATGTTTCATAGATTACACCAGGGCATTTGACAAAGTAAAGCACCAAGAAATAATCAACATTTTAGAAAGCATAAACGTAGACAGCAAAGATCTAAGAATAATAAAGAACATGTACTGGCAACAAACAGCGGCCATAAGAACTGGAAACCAATTGGGAATGTTTCAACAAATAAAACAAGGTGTTAGGCAAGGTTGTGTGCTGTCACCAGATTTGTTTAATATTTATAGTGAGATTATTGTAAGATCCATAAGGGACATGCATGGAATAACAATTGGAGGTCATAATATAAATAATCTAAGATATACTGATGATACAGTATTAATTAATTAAGAGTGAAAATGAGTTACAAGAAATTTTTGACAATATAGTGAAGGAAAGCAAAAATAAAGGACTCAGCCTTAATAGCAAAAAGACAGAGGTAATGGTAACAACAAAGAAAAAGACATCACCTCAGTGCAAAATAAAGACAAGTGGAACAATATTAAAACAGGTAAATGAATTTAAATATTTGGGAACTTTGTTAACCTCAGACGGAAGATGTACAAAAGAGGTGAGATGTAGAATGGCTCAGGCAAAATCAGCATTCCAAAAAATGAGGAAAATACTATGCAATCCATTTTTGACAATAGAAACAAGAAAAAGAGTTCTTAAATATTACGTAGAGCCAGTCTTAACATATGGATGCGAGTCATGGACAATAGGACAACAGACAAGAAAATTTCCAATGTTAGGAAGAGACAATCATCATTTTTTGGCCATGTAATGAGAAGAGAACAACTGGCATATATTGTAACAACTGGAAAAATTGAGGGACGAAGAGATAGAGGGAAGCAAAGAGAAAAAAATAACAGACAGCTTAAGAGAATGGCTTGGCAGAAGGTCAACAACAGAAATGATAAATAGCTGCCGAGATCGAAAGTTGTGGAGAGACATGATCACCTACGCCACTAGGCACGGTACTTGATGATTATGATGATATGTATACACGCATCTCTGTGTGTGTATACATGTATCTATGGCCCCTTAGATACTTTCAGACATTGTCAGTGTCTTTGCAGTCGAAGTAATCTAGACAGCGTTCTCCCCACTCGTGCATTTTTAGAACCCTTCACATGACCAGAGGGTATACTTACAACTACACTCGTGTGACCATTCCTTTTCCATTCTGAAAACGGTCCACGACACAGGGAAGCCATCTTTTTTTCTTTAACCAATTTCGATTCTTTTTGTTTGGATGTTTCGTTACTAGTTAGCTATGTAGGATCAGTTTTATTTACTTACATATATGTGTGTGCGTGTTTTTTGTTTGCTCCTGCTGAAGGCCTATTGAGCCGAAACGTCGTTCAAATCTGTGTCGTCTACTAATCACGTAAAGCTTTTAACATACCATTTTTCTATTTTGTTCAATTTTCCCTCACATTCAGCTTTACTGCAGCTTCGCATTTTTATGCATTCATTTGCATTTCTTTGCCTTAACCCCTAACAAACAATACACCAACAGATAATATGCTAACAGACAATACACCAACATATAATATGCTAACAAACAATACACTAGCAGATAATAATATAAAATACACTAGTAGACAATAACAGACAATATACTGGTAGACAATACCATCTATACACTAGTAGACAATGTACTAGTAGACAATAACAGACAATACACTAGCAGACAATAACAGACATTACACTAGCAGACAATAACAGACAATATTCTAGTAGACAATAACAGACACTACACTAGTAGACAATACCATCAATACACTACATAGTAGACAATAACAGACAATACACTAATAGACAATAACAGACAATACACTAGTAGACAATAACAGACAATACACTAGTAGACAATACCATCAATACACTAACAGACAATACACTAGTAGACAATAACAGACAATACACTAGTAGACAATACCATCAATAGACTAACAGACAATACACTAGTAGACAATAACAGACAGTACACTAGTAGACAATACCATCAATACACTAACATACAATACACTAGTAGACAATACACTAGTAAGCAATACCATCAATACACTAGTAGACAATAACAGACAATACACTAGTAGACAATAACAGACAATACACTAGTAGACAATACCATCAATACACTAACATACAATACACTAGTAGACAATAACAGACAATACACTAGTAGACAATACCATCAATACACTAACATACAATACACTAGTAGACAATAACAGACAATACACTAGTAGACAATAACAGACAATACACTAGTAGACAATAACAGACAATACACTAGTAGACAATAACAGACAATACACTAGTAGACAATAACAGACAATACACTAGTAGACAATAACAGACAATACACTAGTAGACAATAACAGACAATACACTAGTAGACAATACCATCAATACAATAACATACAATACACTAGTAGACAATAACAGACAATACACTAGTAGTTAATAACAGACAATACACTAGTATACAATACCATCAATACACTAACATACAATACACTAGTAGACAATAACAGACAATACACTAGTAGACAATACCATCAATACACTAGTAGACAATACCATCAATACACTAGTAGACAATACCATCATACACTAGTAGACAATACACTAGTAGACAATACACTAGTAGACAAAAACAGACAATACACTAGTAGACAATACACTAGTAGACAAAAACAGACAATACACTAGTAGACAATACACTAGTAGACAATAACAGACAATACACTAGTAGACAATAACAGACAATACACTAGTAGACAATAACAGACAATACACTAGTAGACAATACACTAGTAGACAATAACATACAATACACTAGTAGACAATAACAGACAATACACTAGTAGACAATAACAGACAATACACTAGTAGACAATACACTAGTAGACAATACACTAGTAGACAATAACAGACAATACACTAGTAGACAATACCATCAATACACTAGTAGACAATAACAGACAATACACTAGTAGACAATACACTAGTAGACAATAACATACAATACACTAGTAGACAATACACTAGTAGACAATAACATACAATACACTAGTAGACAATACACCAGTAGACAATACCATCAATACACTAGTAGACAAACACAGACAATACACTAGTAGACAATAACAGACAACACACTAGTAGAAAATAACAGACAATACACTAGCAGACAATAACATACAATACACTAGTAGACAATAACAGACAATACACTCGTAGACAATAACAGACAACAATGCACTAGTAGACAAAAACAAACAATGCACTAGTAGACAATAACAGACAATGCACTAGTAGACAATAACAGACAATAAAATAACAGACAATACACTAGTAGACAATAACCGACAATACAATAACAGACAATACACTAGTAGACAACAACCGACAATACAATAATAGACAATGCACTAGTAGACAATACACTGAAAAGACCAACTACTGAAATAACTAGAGCAAGTGTCAACAAGTTGTATAGTTGCAGCTTTACGTAGACAAGTGATATCATAAATTTGATCGACGTTACGGCTCAATAGCTCTTCAGGCGGAACTGTGGACAACACATGCAGACGCACAAATATGTAAGCAAGTAAACTTACAAGTGTAAACACATAGAACGGTAAACAAACACTGAGCAGCAGCTGTATGGTACCAGTTGGGGTAAAGGCACAAATGCGAAGCTGCTGTAAAGCTGTAAATGATTTACGCCATTACTGGAAACACTTCATGAGATATTGTTATTTGGCGCGTGCTGATGAGCATCTTGGGATGACTAAAGCACCTATGTGTGTGTCTAGAGTGCCAAGATATTTACATGCCATAAGTTATCGTACATGTGATGAGAAGAGATAATAACCGAATAGCAAAGCAAGCCCTCATGTGGGAAACAACAGGTAAGAGGAAAAGAGGGAGACCCAGAGAGACACTGAGAAGAACATTGATAAGAGAGGCAAGAACAGCAGGAATCGGCTCCCTCAATGAGATAGAGCTGCTTGCACAGAACAGAGACAAATGGCGAGATTTGATAAAATATCTTTAAAAGAATTGAAAACTGCTAGAACAAAAATTCAGATAAGAGAAGGAGTATCTTGGTCTACGTCCTTATAGGCCGGCTACAGCTCGAAAGGTCAATAGATAGATAGATGGATGGATGGATGGATGGATGGATGATGGATGGATGGATGGATGGATGGATGGATGGATGGATGGATGGATGGATGGATGGATGGATGGATGGATGGATAGAAGTTATCGTAACTTACAACATAATAATATACAGCAACAACAACTCAACGACAACTCAACGACAACTCAACAACAACTCAACGACAACTCAACGACAACTCAACGACAACTCAACGACAACTCAACGACAACTCAACGACAACTCAACAACAACTCAACGACAACTCAACGACAACTCAACGACAACTCAACAACAACTCAACGACAACTCAACAACAACTCAACGACACTCAACAACAACTCAACGACAACTCAACAACAACTCAACAACAACTCAACAACAACTCAACGACAACTCAACAACAACTCAACGACAACTCAACAACAACTCAACGACAACTCAACAACAACTCAACAACAACTCAACGACAACTCAACAACAACTCAACGACAACTCAACGACAACTCAACAACAACTCAACAACAACTCAACGACAACTCAACGACAACTCAACAACAACTCAACAACAACTCAACGACAACTCAACGACAACTCAACGACAACTCAACGACAACTCAACGACTCAACGACAACTCAACAACAACTCAACAACAACTCAACGACAACTCAACGACAACTCAACGACAACTCAACGACAACTCAACGACAACTCAACGACAACTCAACGACAACTCAACGACAACTCAACGACAACTCAACGACAACTCAACGACAACTCAACGACAACTCAACAACAACTCAACGACAACTCAACGACAACTCAACAACAACTCAACGACAACTCAACGACAACTCAACGACAACTCAACGACAACTCAACGACAACTCAACGACAACTCAACGACAACTCAACGACAACTCAACGACAACTCAACAACAACTCAACGACAACTCAACGACAACTCAACGACAACTCAACGACAACTCAACAACAACTCAACGACAACTCAACGACAACTCAACAACAACTCAACGACAACTCAACGACAACTCAACGACAACTCAACGACAACTCAACGACAACTCAACGACAACTCAACGACAACTCAACGACAACTCAACGACAACTCAACGACAACTCAACGACAACTCAACAACAACTCAACGACAACTCAACGACAACTCAACAACAACTCAACGACAACTCAACGACAACTCAACGACAACTCAACGACAACGACAACTCAACGACAACTCAACGACAACTCAACGACAACTCAACGACAACTCAACGACAACTCAACGACAACTCAACGACAACTCAACGACAACTCAACAACAACTCAACGACAACTCAACGACAACTCAACGACAACTCAACGACAACTCAACGACAACTCAACAACAACTCAACGACAACTCAACAACAACTCAACGACAACTCAACAACAACTCAACAACAACTCAACAACAACTCAACGACAACTCAACAACAACTCAACGACAACTCAACAACAACTCAACGACAACTCAACAACAACTCAACGACAACTCAACAACAACTCAACGACAACTCAACGACAACTCAACGACAACTCAACGACAACTCAACAACAACTCAACGACAACTCAACGACAACTCAACGACAACTCAACGACAACTCAACAACAACTCAACAACAACTCAACGACAACTCAACGACAACTCAACGACAACTCAACAACAACTCAACAACAACTCAACGACAACTCAACGACAACTCAACAACAACTCAACAACAACTCAACGACAACTCAACAACAACTCAACGACAACTCAACAACAACTCAACGACAACTCAACAACAACTCAACAACAACTCAACAACAACTCAACGACAACTCAACGACAACTCAACGACAACTCAACAACAACTCAACGACAACTCAACGACAACTCAACGACAACTCAACGACAACTCAACAACAACTCAACAACAACTCAACGACAACTCAACAACAACTCAACAACAACTCAACGACAACTCAACGACAACTCAACGACAACTCAACGACAACTCAACAACAACTCAACAACAACTCAACGACAACTCAACAACAACTCAACGACAACTCAACAACAACTCAACAACAACTCAACGACAACTCAACAACAACTCAACAACAACTCAACAACAACTCAACAACAACTCAACGACAACTCAACAACAACTCAACGACAACTCAACAACAACTCAACAACAACTCAACGACAACTCAACAACAACTCAACGACAACTCAACGACAACTCAACGACAACTCAACGACAACTCAACAACAACCATTCTCAAAGCTATCACAGAACTGTACCATCTTGTTACCTTCGCTGCTGTCGTCATGGGCGGATACCTTCCCGAGGGGCTTCCTCTTTGGCATGGACAGGCCGCCCCTCAGAGATCCGTAGTTTCTGACCGTCTGGCCGTCGGCATCGGAAAAACTGAGGTCGCGCAGTAGAGCTCTAGCCTTGGGTTTCTCTGGGTCGTGTGTGCTAGGCAGACGCATGGAGAAGGACCTGTGGACGGCCTGTGAGCCTGGGTCTGTCAACTTCTGGCTGTCGTCAGCCCCGCGGCTGAACATGGAGGATACCGCCGATGAAACGCTGCGACTGTGAGGTCGTGTCGCCCAGGCCGCCACCGATCTTGGGGCGTGTGTCAAGGACACAACTTGCACGTTGTCTACACATGCAGGCTGTTGCGATGAAGAGTCAGGCAGCCTATGGACGGCGTCGACATCAGCAGTTTGCTCCACGTTTCGCTCTACCACATTATCACTGGCCACCTTAAGCACTAAATCTTCCTGGTTTTGTGACGTGTTTGAGAGTGGTATGGTTTCTGCCTCTCTCTCTGCAACCTTTGGTAAGGTAGAATATGCCACATCGAGCGAAACGTTTGTGTTTTTACCGTAAAGTTCCCGGTCTGTGCCTCTTGGTAACGTGTCTGCTTGTTGTTGCAGCCTGGAGACATGGCCGTCGTGGCCAGATTCTTCGGAATGAACCTTCACTTGCATCTTTCTCTGACTCTCAAACTGATCCAAGTCAGGACCGCTTACTGGGCACACGATGCTGCTGCTGCTGCTGCTGCTGCTGCTGCTGCTGCTGCAATTCATCACATCGATATAACCATCATCGTTAAGGAATGCAGGGTTATCGTGTGACTGACTTGCCTCTGAGGATTTCATTTTGGAAGATTTGTGACGTGACTTCCGGTTAGAATGCAAATGTTTGCCCTTGGCTGTAACCTTGAGCTCATTTTTCTGGATGTCCGAAGAAGCATCGTTGTGAACTTCCGGGAACTGCTTGCCGCCTCGGTCATTCTCGCCTTGACCTGTCTCCTCAGAGTCGCCTTGACCTGTCTCCTCAGAGTCGCCTTGAAGTCCGTCAACACGCACCAACATGCCACGTCTAGGCGATCTGTGAGACATTCTGTGTGTCTGGTAATAACATGTAACAACAATTATAACAATCTGTGAGACATTCTGGATGTCTAGTGATTGAAATAACATGGAACAACAATTATAACAATCTGTGAGACATTCTGGATGTCTAGTGATTGAAATAACATGGAACAACAATTATAACAATCTGTGAGACATTCTGTGTGTCTGGTAATAACATGTAACAACAATTATAACAATCTGTGAGACATTCTGGATGTTTGGTGATTGAAATAACATGTAACAACAATCTGTGAGACATTCTGGATGTCTAGTGATTGAAATAACATGGAACAACAATTATAACAATCTGTGAGACATTCTGTGTGTCTGGTAATAACATGTAACAACAATTATAACAATCTGTGAGACATTCTGGATGTTTGGTGATTGAAATAACATGTAACAACAATCTGTGAGACATTCTGGATGTCTAGTGATTGAAATAACATGCAACAACAATCTGTGAGACATTCTGTGTGTCTGGTAATAACATGTAACAACAATTATAACATCTGTGAGACATTCTGGATGTTTGGTGATTGAAATAACATGCAACAACAATCTGTGAGACATTCTGAATGTTTGGTGATTGAAATAACATGCAACAACAATCTGTGAGACATTCTGGATGTTTGGTGATTGAAATAACATGTACCAACAATCTGTGAGACATTCTGGATGTCTAGTGATTGAAATAACATGTAAAAACAATCTGTGAGACATTCTGGATGTCTAGTGATTGAAATAACATGGAACAACAATCTGTGAGACATTCTGGATGTCTAGTGATTGAAATAACATGGAACAACAAACTGTGAGACATTCTGGATGTCTAGTGATTGAAATAACATGTAACAACAATCTGTGAGACATTCTGTGTGTCTGGTAATAACATGTAACAACAATTATAACAATCTGTGAGACATTCTGGATGTTTGGTGATTGAAATAACATGTAACAACAATCTGTGAGACATTCTGGATGTTTGGTGATTGAAATAACATGTACCAACAATCTGTGAGACATTCTGGAAGTCTAGTGATTGAAATAACATGTACCAACAATCTGTGAGACATTCTGGATGTCTAGTGATTGAAATAACATGTAAAAACAATCTGTGAGACATTCTGGATGTCTAGTGATTGAAATAACATGTAACAACAATCTGTGAGACATTCTAGATGTTTGGTAATTGAAATAACATGTACCAACAATCTGTGAGACATTCTGGATGTCTAGTGATTGAAATAACATGTACCAACGATCTGTGAGACATTCTGGATGTCTAGTGATTGAAATAACATGTTACAACAATCTGTGAGACATTCTGGATGTTTGGTGATTGAAATAACATGCAACAACAATCTGTGAGACATTCTGGATGTTTGGTGATTGAAATAACATGCAACAACAATCTGTGAGACATTCTGGATGTCTAGTGATTGAAATAACATGTAACAACAATCTGTGAGACATTCTGGATGTCTAGTGATTGAAATAACATGTAACAACAATCTGTGAGACATTCTGGATGTTTGGTGATTGAAATAACATGTACCAACAATCTGTGAGACATTCTGTATGTCTAGTGATTGAAATAACATGTAACAACAATCTGTGAGACATTCTGGATGTATGGTGATTGAAATAACATGCAACAACAATCTGTGAGACATTCTGGATGTTTGGTGATTGAAATAACATGTACCAACAATCTGTGAGACATTCTGGATGTCTAGTGATTGAAATAACATGTACCAACAATCTGTGAGACATTCTGAATGTATGGTTATTGATGTAACATGTAACAACAATCTGTGAGACATTCTGAATGTCTGGTTATTGATGTAACATGTAACAACAATTATAACAATAGCTACAGCTACAGCAGCATCAAAGCGGGATCATACGTATGACTTCAACCCTTAGTCTTCATAAATTGTGTAGAACATTTCAATAACTGGTTATAAACGAGCGGCCACCATAACAATCATCATCAGCTGTATGTACAACAACCACTGTTGTATGTACAACAACCACTGCTGTATGTACAACCACCACTGTTATATGTACAACAACCACACTGTTGTATGTACAACAACCACTGCTGTATGTACAACCACCACTGTTATATGTACAACAACCGCTGTTGTATGTACAACAACCGCTGCTAAATGCATTTTCACAGCATCATCCATTACCTGAGTTACAACAAAATATGGTAACTACTTGGTGATGTTACAACATTCATTACCTGAGTTACAACAACATATAGTAACTACTTGGTGATGTTACAACATCCATTACCTGAGTTACAACAAAATATGGTAACTACTTGGTGATGTTACAACATCAGCCATTACCTGTGTTACAACAAAATATGTTAACTACTTGGTGATATTACAACATCTATTATCTGTGTTACAACAAAATATGGTAACTACTTGGTGATGTTACAACATCTATTACTTGAGTTACAACAAAATATGGTAACTACTTACAACAAAATGTGGTAACTACTTGGTGATGTTACAACATCATCCATTACCTGTGTTACAACAAAATATGGTAACTACTTGGTGATATTACAACATCTATTACCTGTGTTACAACAAAATATGGTAACTACTTGGTGATGTTACAACATCTATTACCTGAGTTACAACAAAATATAAGAACTACTTGGTGATGTTACAACATCCATTACCTGAGTTACAACAAAATATAGTAACTACTTGGTGATGTTACACCATCCATTACCTGAGTTACAACAAAATATAGTAATTACTTGATGATGTTACAACATCCATTACCTGAGTTACAACAAAATATAGTAACTACTTGGTGATGTTACAACATCCATTACCTGAGTTACAACAAAATATAGTAACTACTTGATGATGTTACAACATCCATTACCTGAGTTACAACAAAATATGGTAACTACTTGGTGATGTTACAACATCTATTACCTGAGTTACAACAAAATATGGTAACTACTTGGTGATGTTACAACATCCATTACCTGAGTTACAACAAAATATAGTAACTACTTGGTGATGTTACAACATCCATTGCCTGAGTTACAACAAAATATAGTAACTACTTGGTGATGTTACAACATCCATTACCTGAGTTACAACAAAATATGTTAACTAATTGGTGATGTTACAACATCTATTACCTGAGTTACAACAAAATATGGTAACTACTTGGTGATGTTACAACATCCATTACCTGAGTTACAACAAAATATAGTAACTACTTGGTGATGTTACAACATCCATTGCCTGAGTTACAACAAAATATAGTAACTACTTGGTGATGTTACAACATCCATTACCTGAGTTACAACAAAATATGTTAACTAATTGGTGATGTTACAACATCCATTACCTGAGTTACAACAAAATATGGTAACTACTTGGTGATGTTACAACAACATCCATTACCTGAGTTGCAACAAAATATGGTAACTATTTGGTGATGTTACAACATCCATTACCTGAGTTACAACAAAATACGGTAACTACTTGGTGATGTTACAACATCATCCATTACCTAAGTTACAACAAAATATGGTAACTACTTGGTGATATTAGAACATCTATTACCTGTGTTACAACAAAATATGGTAACTACTTGGTGATGTTACAACATATATTACCTGAGTTACAACAAAATATAGTAACTACTTGGGATGTTACAACATCCATTACTTGAGTTACAACAAAATATGGTAACTACTTGGTGATATTAGAACATCTATTACCTGTGTTACAACAAAATATGGTAACTACTTGGTGATGTTACAACATATATTACCTGAGTTACAACAAAATATAGTAACTACTTGGTGATGTTACAACATCCATTACTTGAGTTACAACAAAATATGGTAACTACTTGGTGATGTTACAACAACATCCATTACCTGAGTTACAACAAAATATGGTAACTACTTGGTGATGTTACAACAACATCCATTACCTGACTTACAACAAAATATGGTAACTACTTGGTGATGTTACAACATCCATTACTTGAGTTACAACAAAATATGGTAACTACTTGGTGATGTTACAACAACATCCATTACCTGAGTTACAACAAAATATGGTAACTACTTGGTGATGTTACAACATCCATTACCTGAGTTACAACAAAATATAGTAACTACTTGATGATGTTACAACATCCATTACCTGAGTTACAACAAAATATGGTAACTACTTGGTGATGTTACAACATCCATTACCTGAGTTACAACAAAATATAGTAATTACTTGATGATGTTACAACATCCATTACCTGAGTTACAACAAAATATAGTAACTACTTGGTGATGTTACAACATCCATTACCTGAGTTACAACAAAATATAGTAACTACTTGGTGATGTTACAACATCCATTACCTGAGTTACAACAAAATATGGTAACTACTTGGTGATGTTACAACATCCATTACCTGAGTTACAACAAAATATAGTAACTACTTGGTGATGTTACAACATCTATTACCTGAGTTACAACAAAATATGGTAACTATTTGGTGATGTTACAGCATCTATTACCTGAGTTACAACAAAATATAGTAACTACTTGGTGATGTTACAACATCCATTACCTGAGTTACAACAAAATATGGTAACTACTTGGTGATGTTACAACATCCATTACATGAGTTACAACAAAATATAGTAACTACTTGGTGATGTTACAACATCCATTACCTGAGTTACAACAAAATATAGTAACTACTTGGTGATGTTACAACATCCAATACCTGTGTTACAACAAAATATGGTAACCACTTGGTGATGTTACAACATCCATTACCTGAGTTACAACAAACTATAGTAACTACTTGGTGATGTTACAACATCTATTACCTGAGTTACAACAAAATATGGTAACTACTTGGTGATGTTACAACAACATCCATTACTTGAATTACAACAAAATAGAGTAACTACTTGGTGATGTTACAACATCCATTACCTGAGTTACAACAAAATATAGTAACTACTTGATGATGTTACAACATCCATTACCTGAGTTACAACAAAATATGGTAAATACTTGATGATGTTACAACATTCATTACCTGAGTTACAACAAACAATGACAACTACTCTGTACACAGCAACCTCCAATTCATGTGTTACAAGTCACTCCAACAACAACGACATCAAGCCAGTAGGTTAAGCTATGTCTGATACCGACCACATTAAATGAACTGGCAAACCGAACAGCTGCATACTGTGGTCGATATGACACAAGCTGGTGACTCGGGCTGTTCATACAACTCGTTACTTGTTTTGGCGATCGCAGGTCAGATAACAGAGAGATATAAGGAATAACCGTACACTAGTGTGTGTGTGTGTGTGTGTGAGTGTGTGTGTGTGTGTGTGTCGGGCGATAAATACCTATCAATCGATATGTTTACCTCGCCGACGCTACAATGGAACATTAGAGGTTGACTGAGGCGACGGTTAGCATATCTTGGAGCATACAAATGATCATCTAACCCTTCCAACACCTTGATAACCTCTGACGGCTATAAAACACACACGCATACACACAGACACACACACACAGACACACAGACACACACACAGACAGACCCATACATACCCAGACACACACGTACATTGAGGCTAGGTTGCTGTCCGGTTTTAAATAAAGAAAATGAAGCCAAAAGATTAAAATGCAACGAGCTCTTGTCTTATAATCTAAGAGAACAAATACACTAGTCTAGTGACAACCGACAATTCATCAGCAGCGGAAATAGACTCAAGATACAACAAAGCTTGTCAAATCATCGGACAGCTATCACCACTATTGTCCAACAGGGAAATAACTCTAGAGGCAAAACGAGCACTCTACAATACAATCTTCATCCTAACGTTGTGCTACCAATGCCAGTTCTGGACCCTAGATGTAAGAACAGTAAGAAAAGTAACCTCTACAGAGATGAAATGTGTTGGACGAATGATAGGAAACAGCCTGAGAGATAAGATCAGAAATGAAGAACTGAGAAAAAATGTAGGAATAGCCCCCGCCATAAAATATATAAAGAAACAACAGATAAAATGGTTTGGTCATGTGACAATACAGAAAGATAAGAACACAACGAATCTTCAATAACGTTCCGAGAACAGCAGACACAAAGGTCGACCACAAAAAAGAGAGAATGACGGAATATTTAGAAACACTAGGAAACATAACAGCTGGAGAGGCCAACAGAAGAGTAAAAGACAACAAATTATATCTCTCCTCAAAGCTGAAAGGTCAATTATGAAGGAAAGTCGGAGAAGAAGAAGAAGCAAAAACATAGATTCTGCAAGGATAGACTTCACTAATGTCTCAGTCACTCATCTTCACATAAATAACTTCATTTGAACAGGCCATAAATATTTTTGTTTCCCTGATTTTCTGGAAATTATCACGATTTGTTAAGTCAACGACTTAAAAGCTGCACAGTCTCCATACAGACAAATAAGTACTTACACAACAAATATGAAAGTCTCCATACAGACAAATAAGTACTTACACAACAAATATGAAAGTCTCCATACAGACAAATAAGTACTTACAGAGCAAAACAGAATAACTTCATACAGGGACACATCCAGTCAGCGGTAAGGGGAAGCAATAACTGTCCCGTTAGAACCACCCCCACCCCACCTCAAAACAATGAACATAAAATAGACGAGTTGATGTTTATTCGATGTTTACAAGTGATCAAGACGGAGATCGTACTCTGTTCATGTTCAAAGTCAAGTCGTTTTCTGCACGTGCGCTGTAGAAATAGCCAAACTGATTTAGTCATATCGACGCCATGTCTTTAGTCAAACAAACAAAGGTAACAAGATAAATCACATGAACTTTACTGGGTCATGTCGTGATGGTTTCGTCATAAACTCGGGGACATGGGGTACTTAAAGCCTACAATCAGAGGTTATTGTGAGGTACTTCAACAGTCAGGACATAGAACATCCGTAACAAGCTGGAAGAATGTGTGTGTGCTTCAACAGTTAGGACATAGAACATCCGTAAAATCAGAGGCTATTGTGAGGTACTTCAACAGTCAGGACATAGAACATCCGTAACAAACTGGAAGAATGTGTGTGTGTGTGTGCTTCAACAGTTAGGACATAGAACATCCGTACAATCAGAGGCTATTGTGAGGTACTTCAATAGTCAGGACATAGAACATCCGTAACAAGCTGGAAGAATGTGTGTGTGTGTGTGTGTGTGTGTGTGTGTGTGTGTGTGTGTGTGTGTGTGTGTGTGTGTGTGTGTGTGTGTGTGTGTGTGTGTGTGTGTGTGTGTGTGTGCTTCAACAGTCAGGACATAGAACATCCGTAACAAACTGGAAGAATGTGTGTGTGTGCTTCAACAGTTAGGACGTAGAACATCCGTAACAAGCTGGAAGAATGTGTGTGTGTGTGTGTGTGTGTGTGTTTCAACAGTCAGGACATAGAACATCCGCAACAAGCTGGAAGAATGTGTGTGTGTGCTTCAACAGTCAGGACATAGAATCCGTAACAAACTGGAAGAATGTGTGTGTATATGTGTGCTTCAACAGTCAGGACAAAGAACATCCGTAACAAACTGGAAGAATGTGTATATGTGTGTGTGCTTCAACAGTCAGGACATAGAACATCCGTAACAAACTGGAAGAATGTTTGTGTGTGTGTGTGTGCTTCAACAGTTAGGACATAGAACATCCGTAACAAGCTGGAAGAATGTGTGTGTGTGTTTCAACAGTCAGGACATAGAATCCGTAACAAACTGGAAGAATGTGTGTGTGTGTGTGTGTGTGTGTGTGTGTGCTTCAACAGTCAGGACATAGAACATCCGTAACAAACTGGAAGAATGTGTGTGTGTGTGTGTGCTTCAACAGTTAGGACATAGAACATCCGTAACAAACTGGAAGAATGTGTGTGTGCTTCAACGGTCAGGACAGAGAACATCCGTAGCACGCTGGAAGAATGTGTGTGTGTGCTTCAACAGTCAGGACATAGAACATCCGTAACAAACTGGAAGAATGTGTGTGTGTGTGTGTGCTTCAACAGTCAGGACATAGAACATCCGTAACAAGCTGGAAGAATGTGTGTGTGTGTGTGTGTGTGTGTGTTTCAACAGTCAGGACATAGAACATCCGCAACAAGCTGGAAGAATGTGTGTGTGTGCTTCAACAGTCAGGACATAGAATCCGTAACAAACTGGAAGAATGTGTGTGTATATGTGTGCTTCAACAGTCAGGACAAAGAACATCCGTAACAAACTGGAAGAATGTGTATGTGTGTGTGCTTCAACAGTCAGGACATAGAACATCCGTAACAAACTGGAAGAATGTTTGTGTGTGTGTGCGTGTGCTTCAACAGTTAGGACATAGAACATCCGTAACAAGCTGGAAGAATGTGTGTGTGTGTTTCAACAGTCAGGACATAGAATCCGTAACAAACTGGAAGAATGTGTGTGTGTGTGTGTGTGTGTGTGTGTGCTTCAACAGTCAGGACATAGAACATCCGTAACAAACTGGAAGAATGTGTGTATGTGTGTGTGCTTCAACAGTCAGGACATAGAACATCCGTAACAAACTGGAAGAATGTGTGTGTGTGTGTGTGTGTGCTTCAACAGTTAGGACATAGAACATCCGTAACAAACTGGAAGAATGTGTGTGTGCTTCAACGGTCAGGACAGAGAACATCCGTAGCAAGCTGGAAGAATGTGTGTGTGTGCTTCAACAGTCAGGACATAGAACATCCGTAACAAACTGGAAGAATGTGTGTGTGTGTGTGTGTGTGCTTCAACAGTCAGGACATAGAACATCCGTAACAAATTGGAAGAATGTGTGTGTGTGTGTGTGTTTGTGTATGCTTCAACAGTCATGACATAGAACATCCGTAACAAACTGGAAGAATGTGTGTGTGTGTGTGTGCTTCAACAGTCAAGACATAGAACATCCGTAACAAACTGGAAGAATGTGTGTGTGTGTGTGTGTGTGTGTGTGTGTGTGTGTGTGTGTGTGTGTGTGTGTGTGTGTGTGTGTGTGTGTGTGTGTGTGTGTGTGTGTGTGTGTGTGTGTGTGTGTGTGTGTGTGTGTGTGTGTGTGTGTGTGTGTGTGTGTGTGTGCTTCAACAGTCAAGACATAGAACATCCGTAACAAACTGGAAGAATGCGTGAGTGTGTGTGCTTCAACAATCAGGACATAGAACATCCGTAACAAGCTGGAAGTTGTTTCGACTTCTTGTTGGAAGACATTGGACATAGTCTCTCCTCCCCTCCTCTTGGATAGTTTCTCTACTTCTCTCCAGTCTAAATCGATGTTCTTGAGGGTTTTCGTGATTTCTCTTCCCCAAGTATTCCTAAACCTTCCCTTGCTTTCTCTTTCCCTGTGAGCTGTATAACAGTGCCTGCCTGGCTATGTTGGCATCAAATTTTATTAGTGTCTCCATTTACCATTCATCAACTGTTGCTCGACTGGCCCGTATTTTGATATTCTCTGGATATGTTCTGATCCTGTCACGCCATCCGATGTTCCAAATTTTGCTCAAACAGTTGTTGATGGATGTCTCTAACTTGTGTGTGCGCGCGTACGTATAAGTGCGTGTGTTATCCAACATTCATGACCCTGGCACTTACAGCCTGTTGTGTTGAAGCTGAGTCGTGCTCTTCGTGTCCACGTTGGTCAAACAATTCTCCATCTCCAGATGCTCATAGACTAGCGACTCAAGCTTGCTCCATCTCCAGATGCTCATAGACTAGCGACTCAAGCTTGCTCCATCTCCAGATGCTCATAGACTAGCGACTCAAGCTTGCCCCATTTCCAGATTCTCATAGACTAGCGACTCAAGCTTGCCCCATCTCCAGATGCTCATAGACTAGCGACTCAAGCTTGCTCCATCTCCAGATGCCCATTCATAGACTAGCGACTCAAGCTTGCTCCATCTCCAGATGCTCATTCATAGACAAGCGACTCAAGCTTGCCCCATCTCCAGATGCTCATTCATAGACTAGCGACTCAAACTTGCTCCATCTCCAGATGCTCATTCATAGACTAGCGACTCAAGCTTGCTCCATCTCCAGATGCTCATAGAGTAGCGACTCAAGCTTGCTCCATCTCCAGATGCTCATAGACTAGCGACACAAGCTTGCTCCATCTCCAGATGCTCATAGACTAGCGACACAAGCTTGCTCCATCTCCAGATGCTCATTCATAGACTAGCGACTCAAGCTTGCTCCATCTCCAGATGCTCATTCATAGACTAGCGACTCAAGCTTGCTCCATCTCCAGATGCTCATAGACTAGCGACTCAAGCTTGCTCCATCTCCAGATGCTCATAGACTAGCGACTCAAGCTTGCTCCATCTCCAGATGCTCATAGACTAGCGACTCAAGCTTGCTCCATCTCCAGATGCTCATTCATAGACTAGCGACTCAAGCTTGCTCCATCTCCAGATGCTCATAGACTAGCGACTCAAGCTTGCTCCATCTCCAGATGCTCATTCATAGACTAGCGACTCAAGCTTGCTCCATCTCCAGATGCTCATTCATAGACTAACGACTCAAGCTTGCTCCATCTCCAGATGCTCATAGACTAGCGACTCAAGCTTGCCCCATCTCCAGATGCTCATAGACTAGCGACTCAAGCTTGCTCCATCTCCAGATGCTCATAGACTAGCGACTCAAGCTTGCCCCATCTCCAGATGCTCATAGACTAGCGACTCAAGCTTGCTTCATCTCCAGATGCTCATTCATAGACTAGCGACTCAAGCTTGCTCCATCTCCAGATGCTCATTCATAGACTAGCGACTCAAGCTTGCTCCATCTCCAAATGCTCATTCATAGACTAGCGACTCAAGCTTGCTCCATCTCCAAATGCTCATTCATAGACTAGCGACTCAAGCTTGCTCCATCTCCAGATGCTCATTCATAGACTAGCGACTCAAGCTTGCTCCATCTCCAAATGCTCATTCATAGACTAGCGACTCAAGCTTGCTCCATCTCCAGATGCTCATAGACTAGCGACTCAAGCTTGCCCCATCTCCACTTATCCTCCACAAACTTTTCTCGTTAGCTTGACATCATGCCCAGCTTTAATTGTACACTAAGATATTTCACTCTGACTCTTGTAGACGTCTTAAATGAACCAAATTAGTAAACAACCATGCGCCCACTAACGCAGGAGAAGATCAACACCTTCTATGACAAACTATCCAAATAGTAAATTACATGTTTCATCATATATTCGTCTTATAGTCTGTTGTTTGATGTGTGATGGTGATGGTCTAATCACCAACTAATTACTACATCACGCTCGGGCAGATGGTGCTTGTTAACCTGGGAGGGCCGACCATCTAAGGGCAGAATCCCCCTACAGAAAAGACAATCTGCTGCCTTGCAGGAAGATTGGGGACAATCAAAGGCTAAGGAAAGCAAACCTGAATAAAATGCTGGCTGAAATCGGATACACTGGGTCAGTGGAGCAGAACACAGTGCTACGTTTTAACAAGTAATCAATCAGACTGGTTCTAACAGACTCTAATTATGATAAAACTACCGCTGACCGGAAAGGCTTCAAGAAACAGCTGAATATAATACACTGGAATGCGGAGGGCATATGCTACAAAAAACAAGCCCTTGCTCAGGAGGGCGATCAGACTTGCAGAGGAGGACATAGACGTTGTCTGCATCCAGAAAACTCATCTTAATCCTCAGCACAAATTTATGATCCGGGGCTACCAAACATTTAGACAAGACAGGGAAGGTCACAAGGGTGGAATTCTTATACTTATTACTAATTCAATCCCAGCAAAACTGATAGATGTAGTCACAAACGGAGAGGCAGAGATCATTGGTACAGTCCTATACATTAACTCCTCTAGTATAAGGATATTTAATATATACTGTCCAAATGACAAATTACTGAAGCTGGAGTCAATGGAAATAACACCATCCAAGTTGGCAGTGTTCCCAAGCGTTTTGATTTTCGTGGAAAGGCGCTGTGCCAATGCGTAAGGGTTCGATTCTGCGTAGGACCATTTATTATTCTTTGTTTTTTTTTTTAGGCCTCGGTGGCCGAGCTGTGAAAACCACCCGACTGGACCACCGACGTTCGGACAACCCGTGTTCGATTCCCGCTGGGAGCAGTGTGAGTTGTACTCGTAGTTGGAAAAAAAAATACCCCTACGGTCGATCCAGCCGTTGGCATAAATGGGTACCAGGGTATTACCCTGGGAAGGTGAGGAATATTGCTTCGCATCTGAGTCTCGATGCTTGAGGCGACACTATACAGAAATCTCCGAACATTTCTGGATAGGCGGCCGAGCACATATGGGTGTAAACTCGCGTGCTAAGACGCCGGTTCAAGTCTCGTACTTGACCTTTATCTTTACCTTACCATGAAAGTGTCTGGTAATAGGAGACTTGAACAGCCGCTCTGAAAGATGGGGATATAAGGAGTTCAATGTTCGAGGTGAAGATGTGGGAGAATGGGAAATAGACAACAACCTATTCCTCATAAACTCTAGGGAGGACCCTCCAACCTTCTGCTCAAGAAGATGGAAAACAACTTCCACTCCCGACCTAGCATTTGCAACTGGAGACATATCTATCAAAATAACCAGAAAAGTGCTGAACCAACTTGGAGATAGTGACCATAGACCATTTAAACTTTTAGTGGCTCTTGCTCACAAACAGGATTTGCAAATACCTCTTCACCGCTGGAACTATAAGAGAGCAGATTGGGCAAAGTTTGCAAAGGCTCACTGATCCACGAAAAGAAGGTCAATAATATGATAGAGCGGTTAACAAATGGAATCCTGAGAGCTGCTAAAGAATCCATTCCTAGAGGAGCAAGAAGAAACTACAAGCCATACTGGAGCAAGGAAATACAAAGACTAGAAGAGGAACTGGACTCTGCCAGAGAACTAGCTGAAACATCACACAGCACAGAGGCCAACATTGCCTACAAAGCAGCCTCGGCCAGATACAGACGTAAGGTCATGATATCAGCAAGGCAGAGCTGGATAGACAAAACAGAGAGCCTTAATCTAGACAAAAATGGTCATAAATTATGGAAACTTGCGAAAGCTCTGAGCGGCGAAAACAACTGCCGACCTTCAATATCATTAGCACACAATCAAAACATCCTCACAGGCAAAATGGCAGCAAACCTACTGATAGAGACTTACAAAAGCATTAGTAGAATAAACATTCCAATAGACAAACAGAAAGCTGCAAGACGGGAAAACCAAGATGCAAAACACATGCCTTTAGCACCAGAAGAGCATCAGATGACCATCTTTACCCTAAACTGAATTAGATGTTGCCCTCAAAGGATTGAAGCTCAAAAGTTCCCCTGGTAAAGATGGAATCTCCAACGAAATGCTCCTTAATCTGGGACAGAAAGCCAAGAGCCAGCTTCTAAGGATAATAAATGCTAGCTGGAAGAGCGGTCATGTGCCGGCAATCTGGAAAGAAGCTATTATGGTGCCCATCCTCAAGCGTGGAAAAGACCCACTAGACCCAAGTAGCTATAGACCAATTAGCCTACTGAGCTGCTAGAGTAAACTCATGGAAAGGCTGGTTAACAGAAGACTTATGTGGCATTTGGAGACAAAACAACAAATCGTACCACAACAAAGCGGCTTCCGTCAGCACAGATCAACTGAAGACCTGGTCACCTACATTGCACAGGAAATAGAGGATACTCTACAAGAAAAGAAACACACACTGGCAGTGTGGGTCGACATGGAGAAGGCTTTTTATAGGGTATGGCGAGAGGGTTTAAAGAACAAGCTTTTTAGACTTGGCATCCAGGGTCGTTTATTCCATTTGGTCTCTCAATACCTTCAGGATAGAATGGCCAGAGTAAAAGTTCAAGGTCAACTAAGTAAGAAGGTCACAGTCGAACAAGGTGTCCCACAAGGCGGAGTCTTGTCCCAAACATTCTTTTTAATTTTCATAAATGACATCGTAATGGGCAATCCACCCAGAATACACTCAGCAATATACGCAGATTATCTAGCGTTATGGGCTCGCGAGGAAAGTATGTCGGTGGCTGGACCCAGGATGCAAGATGCCCTAGGTGAACTTGAAAAAATGGACAAACACCTGGTTCTTACCAATGAACGAAAAAAAAAACTACATATACAGTTGTCAGCCTATCAAGAAACACACTCTCTGCAAACTTGAAGATAAAAGACCATACACTCCCTATTGACCAAAACCCAACATATCTTGGTGTCACCATGAATCGCAGAATGACTTGGAAAAATCAGATAAACAGAGCAAGGAAAAAAGCCAGAAAACGAACAAATATTATGAAGAAATTGGCAGGAACGGACGCGGGGGGGGGGGGGGGGGGGGGGGGGGGTGGGGGGGGGGGGGGGGCAGACAGCAATATTTTGAAAAAACTATACGTAGAAAGTCAGACCTGTTCTAGAGTATGGAGTCACAGCCTGGGCAGTAGCTTCCAAATCACACCTTAGCAAAATTAACAGAACACAGAACCAGCTGCCCGTATCATCACTGGTGTTATGAAATCTACACCTACCAAGACTCTAGAAACAGTAACAGGTTTACAACCCTTAGATGACAGACGGGTCACTAAAGTATTGCAACAAGTGGAGAAATATAGAAGGCTCCTTAGCCACCCCATGCACCAAAGAATATCTGGTTCCGGAATTATACGACTAAAGAGGAACAACTTCGCGGCAATTGCCAATAAACTAACTATTGGAGACCCAGTACTTTCCCAAACAATACCGAAACCCTTGGGCCCATCTGATATGTCTCCTCATGGGAAACATAAAATACAAGAACTTAATGAAAATATAACAGGAATCATGAAAAAGGCACCCAATCAGACACAGAAAGAAAACACGTAGCAGAAAAACACATACACGATACCTACCCACAGGACTCTTGGTCCCACATATACACAGATGGCTCTGCTACAAATGCCACCTGAAATGGAGAGGGTGGTGTGTTCTTGACGCTAAATAACCAGGACGCAATCATTAAGTCAATAGCTAGTGGGAAATTCTCAAACAACTTTAAAGCAGAAACTGAGGCCATCAGATATGCCGCAACACTGGCTACTCAACACAAAAATAACATGCACAATAAATTGGTGATTCTGACTGATGCACTGTCAGTACTATCAGCTCTAAAAAGCCACAAGAACAATGAACTAGATGACTTGAGAACTACCCTGGACCAACTATGCAATAACATCCAGAGAGTAGTCATAGTGGATACCATCACACTGGTATCCACTATACACGGGAACGAAAAATAGCTAAAGAGGGAGTGAGATTACCAGAAGAGAACAATCCGCTCAGTTATGATGAAGCCAAATCCATCCTCAAGGTTCAGTTCCATGAAAAATGGAAACGAGAACACCCAAAGCATAACGAGAGTGACGGATACCACCAACTATCAAGGAGGGATCAAGTCATCATACTTCTCCTACGCACTGGCCACAATAGAATGAGAAATCACATGTTCACCAAATTCAAAATAGGTACAACCAGCCTATGCCACTGTACACTCGACAATATGACTACAAAACATGTTCTACAGGATTGCCCCCTGTACACAGACCTGAGAAGAGCAATGTGGTCCACGCCCACCTCCCTGGAGGAAAAACTATATGGGGCAATCGATTCGCTTAAACAGACAGCTGACTTCATGAGAGAGTCTGGAATCCTACCCTGATTGAGTCTTGATCGCAGAGAGAGAGAGAGAGAGAGAGAGAGAGAGAGAGAGAGACACGAAGATATGTGTTCCTTGACGCACTCCTCGGAATGTCACAACTAACAACTATTTTTGTTAATATCTTCTGTACTAATGTCCAAGACCTTCAGACACATCCTACAGCCATGGATGGTTTGTTTGAGCATGGGCGTAACCACCAATAGTTGGACTAACAATGTCTGTAGACGGTCGTGTCAGAAGTTGGGGAATGTCCATCTCAAAGTGATAGTGGGTCCATGTCTCGTTATTTCAAGTTCCATTAATAATCTCAAGAAGGGCAATAAACAGAGCAAGAAGACATAATTTGAGAGTTATAGCCTCCCTTGGGATGACCACGCCCAGAACAATGTGTGTGTATGTGTGTGTGTGTGGGTTGGCTATGCTCAGAACAAGGTGTGTGTGTGGGTTGACCGTGCTCAGAACAAGGTGTGTGTATGGGTTGACCGTGCTCAGAACAAGGTAAGTGTGTGGGTTGACCGTGCTCAGAACAAGGTGTGTGTGTGTGTGTTGGTTGACCACGACCACGACCAGGGCAAGGTGTGTGTTGTTGTTGTTGTTGACGGATTACCACGAGTTGATACGAGCTTGTTTGCCCTTTGACTCATAAGATGTGGCGGGTCGTAATGGCTTTCTTGACATTCCCGGCTCTTACTGAAGGTTGGAGGTCGTCTGTCCCAGGCTATGCTGGGAAACTACTAGTCCAGCCCAGAGGTACTGCAATACTGGGTCCTCTATATCAGTAACAGCCACTACTACAGGGAACACGGTGATCCTAGTTTCTGTTAGCCAGGGTACAAATAATAATACATAAATATTATTATATGGGGAACTTCCGCATAAATATTATGAGAAATATATGAGTCTTGATCGCAATATATATAAATATTATTCCGCATAAATATAATACATAAATATTATTATATTGAGAGCGCCTTTCGTGCAAGACACTGCTGCAATAGCCAATTTTTTAGTTGGCTGCGTGGCAGTGTGCCAAGCGTTCGGCTTCTCGTGGCAAGGCGCGGTGCCGCTGAGTACGGGTTCGATCCCACTTCGGACCATATATTGTTCTTTTTTTCTATTGTTGTTTGTCTGTCAATTTTTCCGAGTGCTAACACATACTTCTTTGTTCTATTATTCTACTCTTCTGTTAGCCAGTCTGTTTTGACGCAGACTGTTACCAGGGGAGACCACGAGGAGGTAGATCTGCTAGGTCTTGGCCAGCTATGGTGCGCCGGCCCTGCTATTGCGACCGCAGGTCGCAGGCGCTTAAGCTCCCCCGCAAGGGGGAAGAAACGATCCAGCTTTTAAACGAATCAAAATTTAGAGAAAAAAAAAGAAGAATAAAAACAGCAAAATGATCAATCTGTTGATTGTAGTAGACGCTGACAACGGCGAAAAGTGAAATATTAAAATCGACGACGACATCGTTTATCGGTAGATATTGAACCCCTAATTCCCCAGCAAAACCACGCCCGTAAACAGCTGGGCCGGCTTGTAGCATTGATCCCCCACTCTCACACAATGGGCCTCACACTCACACACAAACAACCAAAATGAACGCTAGAATGGCCCCATGATCCCCGTGACAGCGAGATGAATGTATCGACTGTACTGGATGTATCGCTGACATCCATGACTCATCAACCTTACGTCACATCAATATCGTCTTTGATCTTATATTCATCATCATCATGTGTCATACCGGTTGGCGTAGGCGATCATGTCCTTCCACAATCTTCTATCTACAGTGCATCGTATCAGTTCTGTTGTTGACTGTTTTCCATGCCATGACACCAAGCAATCCAGTATTTTCTCTCTTTGTCGTCCGCGATCTCTCTTTCCTTTTATTTTGCCAGTTGTAATCAAGTATTCCAACTTTCCTCTTCTCATGGTGTGCATGAAAAATGTTGATTGTTTCTTTCTGATGTTTTTTTAGGAGCTGCCTTTTTGTGTTGGACCCTTTGAGAACTTCTTCATTGATCTTTTTAGCTGTCCAGGGAACTTTCAACATTCTTCTTAGAAATCCCATCTCTGTGGCGTTTTAATCGTCTTTTCATTTGTTTGTCTACTGTCCATGATTCGCTTCCATAGGTCAGAATTGGTTTTATATAGCACCGATAAGCTCTCTTTCTCATTTCTATTGACATAGATTTGTTGCATAAGATATTTTTCATTTTCTGAAATGCTATTTTGGCCTGAGCTATTCTGCTTTTATTTCCGTGGTGCATCTTCCATCTGATATTATTGTGCGCAGGTATTTGACGCGTTGCACTTGTTTCAAATTTGTCCTGTTTAGTTTTATGCTGCATGCTGGTGAGGATTTTTTCTTCGATATGACCATTACTTCTGTTTTCTTACTATTCAGACTGATACCTTTCTTGTTGCTTTCTTTTACTATTATATCTATAATTTCTTGTAGTTCATTCTCTGTCTCTGCTATTAAGACTGTGTCATCCGCATATCACAAACTATTTATGTTGTGACCGTTGACTTCAATTCCTTTTTTGTCTACTATTGATCTCATATGTTCGCAGTAAAGGATCTTATATTGGCAGCTTAAATTTGAGGCGAAAGGTCACCAGTTTTACCTCGCAGTCATACCACCCGCTCACGGCATGCCAGGCTTGTTTGTCATCGCGGTATTGGGGTGGGTAGATACACCAGTGGTAGACTATACACACAAGTGAGCTCACGAGCACCTGTCCCACTGAAGCAAACATGAACAAATCGTATTTTGTGGCAAGAAGGATTGTAGAGTCTTAGAAATGGAGGTTCCAGTTTTAGATAGGGAGATTCCAGTCTTAGGTAGGGAGGTTCCTGTCTTAGATAGGGAGGTTCTAGACTTATGTAGGGAGATTCCAGTCTTAGATAGGGAGATTCCAGTCTTAGATAGGGAGGTTCCAGTCTTAGATAGGAAGATTCCAGTTTTAGGTAGGGAGGTTCCAGTCTTAGGTAGGGAGGCTCCAGTCTTAGATAGGGAGGTTCCAGTCTTAGATAGGAAGATTCCAGTTTTAGGTAGGGAGGTTCCAGTCTTAGGTAGGGAGGCTCCAGTCATAGATAGGGAGGTTCCAGTCTTAGATAGGGAGGTTACAGCCTTAGATAGGGAAGTTCCAGCCTTAGATAGGGAAGTTCCAGCCTTAGATAGGGAGGTTACAGCCTTAGATAGGGAAGTTCCAGCCTTAGATAGGGAGGATCCAGCCTTAGAGAAGTTCCAGCCTTAGATAGGGAAGTTCCATCCTTAGATAGGGAGGTTACAGTCTTAGATAGGGAAGTTCCAGCCTTAGATAGGGAGGTTACAGTCTTAGATAAGGAAGTTCCAGCCTTAGATAGGGAGGCTCCAGCCTTAGATAGGGAGGTTCCAGCCTTAGATAGGGAAGTTCCAGCCTTAGATAGGGAAGTTCCAGTCATAGATAGGGAGGTTCCAGCCTTAGATAGGGAAGTTCCAGCCTTAGATAGGGAAGTTCCAGCCTTAGATAGGGAAGTTCCAGCCTTAGATAGGGAAGTTCCAGCCTTAGATAGGGAAGTTCCAGCCTTAGATAGGGAAGTTCCAGCCTTAGATAGGGAAGTTCCAGCCTTAGATAGGGAGGTTCCAGCCTTAGATAGGGAGGTTACAGTCTTAGATAGGGAAGTTCCAGTCTTAGATAGGGAAGTTCCAGCCTTAGATAGGGAGGTTACAGTTTTATGTAGGGAGGTTCCAATCTTAACCTCAGGCGGAAGATGTACAAAAGAGGTGAGATGCAGAATGGCTCAGGCAAAAGCAGCTTTCCAAAACTTGAGGAAGACACTATGCAATCCATTTTTGACAATAGAAACAAGAAAAAGAGTTCTTAAATGTTATGTAGAGCCAGTCTTAACATATGGATGCGAATCAAGGACAATAGGACAACAGACAAGAAAATCACTGGAGTCTGTAGAAATGTGTTATTACAGAAGAATGTTGAGAGTACCATGGACAGCTACAAAGAGTAATGAAGATGTTCTGATAGAGGTAAAAGCAAAAAGAGAGCTAATTTCCAATATTAGGAAGAAACAATCATAATTTTTTGGCCATGTAATGAGAAGAGAACAACTTGAATATATTGTAACAACTGGAAAAATTGAGGGACGAAAAGATAAAGGGAAGCAAAGAGAAAAAATAACAGACAGCTTAAGAGAATGGCTTGGCAAAAGGTCAACAACAGAAATGATAAATAGCTGCCGAGATCGAAAGTTGTGGAGAGACATGATCACCTACGCCAGTAGGCCCGGTACTTGATGATGATCTAAGCAGGTGGGAATGGTTTAATGAACAGTATCCAAGCATTTGGGAGTGATTTAATGAGCAGTATCCAAGCATGTGGGAGTGATTTAATGAGCAGTATCTAAGCAGGTGGGAATGGTTTAATGAGCAGTATCCAAGCATGTCGGAGTGGTTTAATGAGCAGTATCCAAGCATGTCGGAGTGGTTTCTCTCTTTCTCTCTCTCTCTCTGCGTTCAGGACTCAGTCAGAGTAAGGATTCCAGACTCTCATATGAAGTCAGCTGTCAGGCTAAGTGTGTTGATCGCCCCCACAGACAGAACATCATAATTAGAGTCTGTCAGATCCACTCTGACTGAACACCCGTTAATACGTTGCACTGTGTTCTGCGCCAGTGGCCCAGTGCATCCGATTTCAGCCAGCATTTTATTCGGGTTTGCTTTCCCTAGCCTTTGATTGTCCCCAATCTTCCTGCAAGGCAGCAGATAATCTTTTCTGTAGGGGGATTCTGCCCTTAGATGGTAGGCTATCCCAGGTTTACGAGCACCATCTGCCCGATTCACTAGAGGTGACTAACACAGACACGGACACACAAAGATGTGAGATGTGACTAACATAGACATACACACACAAAGATGTGAGATGTGACTAACACAGACATACACACACAAAGATATGAGATGTGACCAATGCAGACATGCACACAGCGATACGAGGCATGACTAACACCGACACACATCAAGATATATGACACATGACTAACATAAACATGCACATAAAGATATGAGATATAACTGACATTGACATGCACACACAAAGATATGACACATGCCTAACATAGACATGCACACAAAGATAAGAGATATGACTAACATAGATATGCACGCACAAAGATATGAGATGGGACTAACCCAGACATGCACACACAAAGATATGACATATGACTAACACTGGTACACACTAAGACATGAGACATGACTAAACACAGACACACATAAAGATATGAGAAATGATTAACACGGACACACCGAGATATGAGATATGACTAACATGACACACACCAAGATATGAGCCATGGCCAGCACACACAAGCTAAGATATGAGCCATGGCTAGGACAGAAACACAGCAAGATATGAGCCATGGCTTCACTAAAAAACACCAAAAAATGAACCATGTCTAGCACAGAAACACATTAAAGTGTCCATATGCTTGGGCCTGTTGCAGTCGGCAGACTCCTCTGAATGTGGGAATCACAGGTTTCGTTAAACAGTTGTCCGGAGATTTGAGAGTGCAGTCTGACCCATAGAACGTTCTCTTGCATGTACATATTCCCGATCGACTGTTGACAGGTGTCGTTGAAACAGTTGTCCGGACATCTGAGAGTACATATGATGTCACAGCCATCAGAACACATATGTTCGCACTGTAGCCCAAAATTACCATCTGGACAAGTGTTATTACAGGTACAGCCAAGATGCTTACATTGTAGGCACTTTCCAGATTCCTCCTCAAATAAAGGACAGACACTGAGACAAGACCCGGAACAGTCGTGTCCATAGATCCCATGTGAACAGTAGCCGTGACAAGTACCGATGATGACATTGCAGCCTTTACTACACCCACTACACACTGCACAAAACGACAAGAATCCAGACAATAGGTGTCTGTAAATGTCTGCACCTCACATACCGTCAGTGCACTGTCGGTCTGCGAAATGGTCGGTGAGAACTCAATCTTAATGTGCGTCATTGACGTTTGTGTCTTGACCACAATAGTGTTCACAGATAAATCAGGGCAGGATATATCATTATACTGGAACACTACTCCACCACTGTCAGAGAAAGCCCCTAGAGTGGCATTCTTTATCCGAATCATAGTGCTAGGTCGATGATAGATTCGAATGATGTGAGTCCTCTGGGGCGTTGCAAAGTTCAGATACCAGTAAACAGAATTGGTTCCACTTCTCCATTGTGTGTGTGTGCAGTCATTGTCATAGAGATTTGGTCTTTGTTTTGCTATTAACTGCGGCCTCTGGTCCACATCCGTCTCCTGTATAACAAGCATCAAATGTTTTGTGCATTAAATCGGTCTGGTTTGTGTTCTGTTTGAGAGCCAGTTTCCGACCCCCGCCAATGTAGTTGGAGCAGATATTTGCAACTATCTCCCTTTCAATCCGTAATTTGTTGATCAGACCAGCCCCAGGGCAGAAGGCATCAATCTCGTGCGGACTAACTACAAACCTTGATACATTGTTACATGAGGCAGAACCATTCAGTTTTACCGTGAAACTGTCCGGATAATTTTAAGTCATTCGCATAAATCCTAAACCAGGAGCACGGCAAAGATTGATTGAGAGTTGCCTCAACTGATGTAGAATCTGTATCCGGATTACATGAGATGTCGTTGCCATCAAACAGGAAAGTAGGTTCAGATTTTTGGGTTTAATGAGCAGTATCCAAGCATGTCGGGGTGGTTTAATGAACAGTATTTAAGCAGGTAGGAGTGGTTTAATGAACAGTATCTAAGCAGGTAGGAGTGGTTTAATGAACAGCATCTAAGCAGGTAGGAGTGGTTTAATGAACAGCATCTAAGCAGGTAGGAGTGGTTTAATGAACAGTATTTAAGCAAGTAGGAGTGGTTTAATGAGCAGTATCTAAGCAGGTAGGAGTGGTTTAATGAACAGTATTTAAGCAAGTAGGAGTGGTTTAATGAACAGTATTTAAGCAAGTAGGAGTGGTTTAATGAGGAGTATCTAAGCAGGTAGGAGTGGTTTAATGAGCAGTATCTAAGCAGGTGGGAGTGGTTTAATGAGCAGCATCCAAGCAGATGGGTGTGGTTTAATGAGCAGTATCTAAGCAGGTGGGAGGGGTTTAATGAGCAGCATCCAAGCAGATGGGTGTGGTTTAATGAGCAGTATCTAAGCAGGTTGGAGTGGTTTAATGAGCAGTATCCAAGCATGTGGGAGTGGTTTAATGAGCAGTATCCAAGCATGTCGGAGTGGTTTAATGAGCAGTATCCAAGCATGTGGGAGTGGTTTAATGAGCAGTATCCAAGCATGTGGGAGTGGTTTAATGAGCAGTATCCAAGCATGTGGGAGTGGTTTAATGAGCAGTATCCAAGCATGTGGGAGTGGTTTAATGAGCAGTATCTAAGCAGGTAGGAGTGGTTTAATGAACAGTATCTAAGCATGTGGGAGTGGTTTAATGAGCAGTATCCAAGCATGTGGGAGTGGTTTAATGAGCAGTATCTAAGCATGTGGGGGTGGTTTATTGAGCAGTATCTAAGCAGGTTGGAGTGGTTTAATGAGCAGTATCCAAGCATGTGGGAGTGGTTTAATGAGCAGTATCTAAGCATGTGGGGGTGGTTTAATGAGTAGTATCCAAGCATATGGGAGTGGTTTAATGAGCAGTATCTAAGCAGGTTGGAGTGGTTTAATGAGCAGTATCCAAGCATGTGGGAGTGGTTTAATGAGCAGTATCTAAGCAGGTAGGAGTGGTTTAATGAACAGTATCTAAGCATGTGGGGGTGGTTTAATGAGCAGTATCTAAGCAGGTAGGAGTGGTTTAATGAACAGTATCTAAGCAGGTGGGATATATCCTGGGCTTGGCTTAAACATTGTCCAAGTCGATGAACAGTCTTACAGTTTTAGATGACAGTGTTCAATCAATGGGGGTGGTTTGCAGAATTAAATGAGAGTTCGATCAATGTACGTTCTTATAGAATTAGATGAGAGTCCCGCCAATGTACGTGCTTATAGAATGAGATGAGAGTCCAGCCAATGTACGGGCTTATAGAATCATGAATGTGATGAGAGTCCAGCCAATGTACGTGCTTACAGAATGAGATGAGAGTCCCGCCAATGTACGTGCTTATAGAATGAGATGAGAGTCCATTCAATGTACGTGCTTATAGAATGAGATGAGAGTCCCGCCAATGTACGTGCTTACAGAATGAGATGAGAGTCCCGCCAATGTACGTGCTTATAGAATGAGATGAGAGTCCAGCCAATGTACGTGCTTATAGAATGAGATGAGAGTCAATTCAATGTACGTGCTTACAGAATGAGATGAGAGTCCCGCCAATGTACGTGCTTATAGAATGAGATGAGAGTCCAGCCAATGTACGTGCTTATAGAATGAGATGAGAGTCCAGCCAATGTACGTGCTTATAGAATGAGATGAGAGTCCAGCCAATGTACGTGCTTATAGAATGAGATGAGAGTCCAGCCAATGTACGTGCTTATAGAATGAGATGAGAGTCCATTCAATGTACGTGCTTACAGAATGAGATGAGAGTCCAATCAATGTACATGCATACAGAATGAGATGAGAGTCCAATCAATGTACATGCATACAGAATGAGATGAGAGTCCAATCAATGTACGTGCTTACAGAATGAGATGAGAGTTCAGCCAATGTACGTGCTTACAGAATGAAATGAGAGTCCAATCGATGTACATGCTTACAGAATGAGATGAGAGTCCAGCCAATGTACGTGCTTATAGAATGAAATGAAAGTCCAATCAATGTACATGCTTACAGAATGAGATGAGAGTCCAATCAATGTACGTTCTTACAGAATGAGATGAGAGTCCAATCAATGTACGTGCTTACAGAATGAGATGAGAGTCCAATCAATGTACGTGCTTACAGAATGAGATGAGAGTTCAGCCAATGTACGTGCTTACAGAATGAAATGAAAGTCCAATCAATGTACATGCTTACAGAATGAGATGAGAGTCCAATCAATGTACGTTCTTACAGAATGAGATGAGAGTCCAATCAATGTACGTGCTTACAGAATGAGATGAGAGTCCAATCAATGTACGTGCTTACAGAATGAGATGAGAGTTCAGCCAATGTACGTGCTTACAGAATGAGATGAGAGTTCAGCCAATGTACGTGCTTACAGAATGAGATGAGAGTTCAGCCAATGTACGTGCTTACAGAATGAGATGAGAGTCCCGCCAATGTACGTGCTTACAGAATGAGATGAGAGTTCAGCCAATGTACGTGCTTACAGAATGAGATGAGAGTTCAGCCAATGTACGTGCTTACAGAATGAGATGAGAGTCCAATCAATGTACGTGCTTACAGAATGAGATGAGAGTCCCGCCAATGTACGTGCTTACAGAATGAGATGAGAGTCCAATCAATGTACGTGCTTACAGAATGAGATGAGAGTTCAGCCAATGTACGTGCTTACAGAATGAGATGAGAGTTCAGCCAATGTACGTGCTTACAGAATGAGATGAGAGTTCAGCCAATGTACGTGCTTACAGAATGAGATGAGAGTCCCGCCAATGTACGTGCTTACAGAATGAGATGAGAGTTCAGCCAATGTACGTGCTTACAGAATGAGATGAGAGTTCAGCCAATGTACGTGCTTACAGAATGAGATGAGAGTCCAATCAATGTACGTGCTTACAGAATGAGATGAGAGTTCAGCCAATGTACGTGCTTACAGAATGAGATGACGTTTCCAAGTAAAAGGTTGTGGTTTACAGACTGAGTTGACAGTGTCTGAGTCACCAGGAGTGGCTTTTCTTCCTTTATTTCTGCGTTCGCTCGACCACTACCCCTCTTCATCATTCGTCCTTAAATGGACATTAGATGGGCGTGGTTTTGCTGTTGTCGCTAGCATTTTGCAATATTGGCACCTTTATTTCAGACTCATGTCCTATTGGCAAGGAATTTTTGAGTACCGGGTTTTATTTTTTTCTCTATCCATGATCGTTTGGTCAGTTTAATTATTCTGTTTCCGTGGCACCACTTGGGGATGGAGTAAGGTCTTGATTAGGTCTGTTGTTTATCGACTCTGAAGCTGTTATTTGCTGATCGCGCTTAGCCAGTCGGTGGGCGTGGCTTACAGACTAGACGAACAATGTCCATGTCGATGGCGCGTGGCTCACAGACTAGATGAACTATGTCCATGTCGATGGCGCGTGGCTCACAGACTAGACGAACAATGTCCATGTCGATGGCGCGTGGCTCACAGACTAGATGAACTATGTCCATGTCGATGGCGCGTGGCTCACAGACTAGATGAACTATGTCCATGTCGATGGCGCGTGGCTCACAGACTAGATGAACTATGTCCATGTCGATGGCGCGTGGCTCACAGACTAGATGAACTATGTCCATGTCGATGGCGCGTGGCTCACAGACTAGATGAACAATGTCCATGTCGATGGCGCGTGGCTCACAGACTAGATGAACTATGTCCATGTCGATGGCGCGTGGCTCACAGACTAGATGAACAATGTCCATGTCGATGGCGCGTGGCTCACAGACTAGATGAACAATGTCCATGTCGATGGCGCGTGGCTCACAGACTAGATGAACTATGTCCATGTCGATGGCGCGTGGCTTACAGACTAGATGAACAATGTCCATGTCGATGGCGCGTGGCTCACAGACTAGATGAACAATGTCCATGTCGATGGCGCGTGGCTCACAGACTAGATGAACAATGTCCATGTCGATGGCGCGTGGCTCACAGACTAGATGAACAATGTCCATGTCGATGGCGCGTGGCTTACAGACTAGATGAACAATGTCCATGTCGATGGCGCGTGGCTCACAGACTAGATGAACTATGTCCATGTCGATGGCGCGTGGCTCACAGACTAGATGAACTATGTCCATGTCGATGGCGCGTGGCTCACAGACTAGATGAACAATGTCCATGTCGATGGCGCGTGGCTCACAGACTAGATGAACAATGTCCATGTCGATGGCGCGTGGCTCACAGACTAGATGAACTATGTCCATGTCGATGGCGCGTGGCTTACAGACTAGACGAACAAAGTCCGCCGATGGGCGTGGCTTACAGACTAGATGAACAATGTCCATGGGCGGTACTTATAGTCTAGATGAACACTGTCCATGTCGGTGGGCGTGGCTTACAGATTAAAGGAAGCAGTATCTGATTCTTGAGTCAGTCTTCTCCCCTTTGTAACTCCGGATGCACCGAGCACGTGACCTGTAGGTGGAACATTATGCAAAATCAGGAACTCTATAGGGAAATAACTGATGAAACTGAGAGGCCAGGGTGGAGGCGGTGCGCATCCAGACAAGAAGGTGGATTCCTCGTGTATTGAAACCCATAGGATTGATTTAGTTACACCAAGACGAGCCAGATTACTTGACACTTTGGAGGTGAATACGCCAGCAAAAGTTAGGAAATAGACAAAGAAAGGGAATGATTTCTGACAGATATCTGTAGGAGCATTACGATATTCGATTGTATAATCATGGGATGCACTGCAGGCTGGAAGTATGCTCAGAGAGGGTGTACGATTGTCAGTTTTCATGATCAGAGTGCATTTGTCAGCTTTTAGAATGAGTGCATATTGTCAGCTATCATGGTCAGAGTGCATTTTGTCAGCTTTTAGAATGAGTGCATATTGTCAGCTTTCATGGTCAGAGTGAATTTTGTCAGCTTTTAGAATGAGTGCATATTGTCAGCTATCATGGTCAGAGTGCATTTTGTCAGCTTTTAGAATGAGTGCATATTGTCAGCTATCATGGTCAGAGTGCATTTTGTCAGCTTTTAGAATGAATGTATATTGTCAGCTTTCGTGATCAGGGTGCATTTTGTCAGCTTTTAGAATGAGTATATATTGTCAGCTTTAATGATCAGAGTGCATTTTGTCAGCTTTTAGAACGAGTGTATATTGTCAGCTTTCATGATCAGAGTGCATTTTGTCAGCATTTAGAATGAGTGTATATTGTCAGCTTTTAGTTGTCAGCCTTTAGAATGAGTGTATATTGTCAGCTTTTAGTTGTCAGCCTTTAGAATGAGTGTATATTTTCAGCTTTTAGTTTTCAGCTTTTAGTTTTCAGCTTTTAGAACGAGTGTATATTTTCAGCTTTTAGAACGAGTGTATATTGTCAGCTTTTAGAATGAGTGTATATTGTCAGCTTTTAGAACGAGTGTATATTGTCAGCTTTTAGAATGAGTGTATATTGTCAGCTTTTAGAACGAGTGTATATTGTCAGCTTTTAGAATGAGTGTATATTTTCAGCTTTAGAATGAGTATATATTTTCAGCTTTAGAATGAGTGTATATTGTCAGCTTTTAGAACGAGTGTATATTGTCAGCTTTTCGAATGAGTGTATATTGTCAGCTTTTAGAACGAGTGTATATTGTCAGCTTTTAGAATGAGTGTATATTTTCAGCTTTAGAATGAGTGTATATTGTCAGCTTTTAGAACGAGTGTATATTTTCAGCTTTAGAATGAGTGTATATTGTCAGCTTTTAGAACGAGTGTATATTGTCAGCTTTTAGAATGAGTGTATATTGCTAGCTTCTATGGTCAGTTTGCTAACGAAAGAAGACACTAGGAAACATAACATTCACACTTCTATATACAAAATGCAACTGAAAAACCAAGGCACTTGCATGGCGCAGCAGTGACTTTCAGTAGAAATTATGCCAATGTCCGGGCACATTTTTAAACAAGAAATTAAAATCCATACCATGGTCACAATAATTACTGAACTTTCTAGAAATGATGTGTGTAGCGAGTGTTGAAGAGTTTGTGCATTGTGTCGGCAGCTCATTGTGCAAACAGAAAAGGTATCGAGACCCTTATGCCATTGTGTTAACAGAAAAGGTATTGAGACCCTTATGTCATTGTGTTAACAGGAAAGGTATCGAGACCCTTATGTCATTGTGCTAACAGAAAAGGTATTGAGACCCTTATGTCATTGTGTTAACAGAAAAGGTATTGAGACCCTTATGTCATTGTGCTAACAGAAAAGGTATTGAGACCCTTATGTCATTGTGCTAAAAGAAAAGGTATTGAGACCCTTATGTCATTTTGTTAACAGGAAAGGTATTGAGACCCTGGCAGCAGCGGACGGTGAGTTTGAAACTTGAGGAGGCCAGGACACGAGACTGGGGATACGGTGGCTGGTTGTACACTGACATTGAACTCACTGAGCTGGAATATGATTGTGTTATGTATTCTGATTAAATATTATTATAGTAGTGGTCTTCGTTGCCTTCTCTGAATATCCGCCACTGGGTCCTCGTCTCACTGTGTCATCAGGAACAATCTCAACGCTAATGAGCACTGTTTGAGTAAGCTGATCCTCCTAACATGTAGACTCAAAGAGACAGGAACTAACAAACCTTCCCACTGAACAAACAATCAGTGAGTAGGTCGCGAGTTATCTTGAGGTGGAGCCTACCAAGGCAACAGCTTTCTGCTTGACTAGACACGTTAGATAGCCGCTAAAGTACGTCTGTCTACTCGCTCTGGTACAACCTGTTTGATAGCCGCTAAAGTACGTCTGTCTACTCGCTCTGGTACAACCTGTTAGATAGCCGCTAAATTACGTCTGTCTACTCGCTGTGGTACAACCTGTTAGATAGCCGCTAAATTACGTCTGTCTACTCGCTCTGGTACAACCTGTTAGCCGCTAAAGTACGTCTGTCTACTCGCTCTGGTACAACCTGTTGGATAGCCGCTAAAGTACGTCTGTCTACTCGCTGTGGTACAACCTGTTAGATAGCCGCTAAATTACGTCTGTCTACTCGCTGTGGTACAACCTGTTAGATAGCCGCTAAATTACGTCTGTCTACTCGCTCTGGTACAACCTGTTAGCCGCTAAAGTACGTCTGTCTACTCGCTCTGGTACAACCTGTTGGATAGCCGCTAAAGTACGTCTGTCTACTCGCTGTGGTACAACCTGTTAGATAGCCGCTAAATTACGTCTGTCTACAACCTGTTAGATAGCCGCTAAATTACGTCTGTCTACTCGCTCTGGTACAACCTGTTAGCCGCTAAAGTACGTCTGTCTACTCGCTGTGGTACAACCTGTTAGATAGCCGCTAAATTACGTCTGTCTACTCGCTGTGGTACAACCTGTTAGATAGCCGCTAAATTACGTCTGTCTACTCGCTGTGGTACAACCTGTTAGCCGCTAAAGTACGTCTGTCTACTCGCTGTGGTACAACCTGTTAGATAGCCGCTAAATTACGTCTGTCTACTCGCTGTGGTACAACCTGTTGGATAGCCGCTAAAGTACGTCTGTCTACTCGCTGTGGTACAACCTGTTAGATAGCCGCTAAATTACGTCTGTCTACTCGCTCTGGTACAACCTGTTAGATAGCCGCTAAATTACGTCTGTCTACTCGCTCTGGTACAACCTGTTAGATAGCCGCTAAATTACGTCTGTCTACTCGCTGTGGTACAACCTGTTAGATAGCCGCTAAATTACGTCTGTCTACTCGCTGTGGTACAACCTGTTAGCCGCTAAAGTACGTCTGTCTACTCGCTGTGGTACAACCTGTTAGATAGCCGCTAAATTACGTCTGTCTACTCGCTGTGGTACAACCTGTTGGATAGCCGCTAAAGTACGTCTGTCTACTCGCTGTGGTACAACCTGTTAGATAGCCGCTAAATTACGTCTGTCTACTCGCTCTGGTACAACCTGTTAGATAGCCGCTAAATTACGTCTGTCTACTCGCTCTGGTACAACCTGTTAGATAGCCGCTAAATTACGTCTGTCTACTCGCTCTGGTACAACCTGTTAGCCGCTAAAGTACGTCTGTCTACTCGCTGTGGTACAACCTGTTAGATAGCCGCTAAATTACGTCTGTCTACTCGCTCTGGTACAACCTGTTAGCCGCTAAAGTACGTCTGTCTACTCGCTGTGGTACAACCTGTTAGATAGCCGCTAAATTACGTCTGTCTACTCGCTCTGGTACAACCTTTTAGCCGCTAAAGTACGTCTGTCTACACGCTGTGGTGCAACCTGTTCCTCATGAAACATTGCAGGTTTAGTTGTTTCCATAAACGTAGTTTCAAGCCACATCAAACATCGCTTACGTTGTGGCTCTTGGCACACGTCCCGGTATCATTTGAAAATAGGTACTCGATAGCACACACACATAACAGGCTTGATGAAAGCTGACTACTGAGGAATCATACCGATGTTGATGATTCGATTACTCACAATGAAATTAAAATCATTTGTGATCACTAATGTCGGGCGGTATTGATCAAGGTCGCAGCTGGGACAACACTTTTCAACGCACACACACGTTATTGTCACAAATAATGTACACTTTATGCGCTGGGTCATATCCACACACGAAACATCTGTGTTGCTAGGCATGTGTCGTGTTCGATATCATACAATCATGGCCGTCTCCGACAACAAATATTCACATCTCAGGCGATCGTGTAATTGGGTACTTTACATTTACACAGATAACAGAAGATCTTTTGGCAACCCCACTCCTGGGTGCTATGTACCGGCTCTCACAAACTACTTTTTGCCATTTGCTGTTCACAAACGTCACATTATTACCATTCTGTTAGTGTGGGTTCGTTCAGCAATGTTGATAGAACTTGCACGGTCTCTGTTAGTGTGGGTTCGTTCAGCAATGTTGGTGGAACTTGCACGGGTCTCTGTTAGTGTGGGTTCGTTCAGCAATGTTGGTGGAACTTGCACGGCTCTCTGTTAGTGTGGTTCAGAGGTGGTTATTATGACAAATAGATGTGAAAACAGGAAGTGTTTGTTGATGAGAGTTTGCAGCAGCGTGGACACGGCTGTTTAGTTGTTGTGGGTAGGAGTCTTGTGATATTTACACCCCCCCCCCCCCCCAGATCCTAAACACTCATTTTACCACAGCTGTACTAAGACCTGCGGTGTAAGAAAGAAATCCCAATACAAGATAAAGTTTGTAAGGTCTTTACATTTTGACTTTTATTTCACCTACAACCTCTTCTGGTCGCTAGGCTGTTGACGTCACAGACATTGGGTGATTCTTTTTAGCACGGAGGCCTTAGTAAACTATATATGGTTGTTGATTTTTGCATTGAGCAGAAATGACAACCAAACTTCTGACGTCAGTGAGTTTTGTTCTGTCGCCCAAGACTTGCCTGTTCTAGTTCAATGTCAGAAGTCACTGGTTGATGGGGGTGTGTACAAATGGGAGGGACTCCCAACTAAACATAAATGCTGAGATTTTCAGTTGAAACTGCCTGGAAGGCGTTGCAGCAAACTTGTACGATGATAACTGTCCCGACACACGCAAACAGGCAGCTGGAAGATGGTAATGTTGTTGTTGTTGCGTTCACCAGATTTCAACTCTGGTGAAGTCCCTAGAGACTAGGAACTGAATTGTGTGTGTTAATCCATTTTTACCTGTCAGCTGTGTGCACAGGGGTCCCTCGCCGCACAGGCAGATAACTCCGACTTCGGAGGTACTCATGTTTTTTACCGTCGACGAGTAACTGACGTTTCAAGCCGGGCCTCGCTGCTGAGACTAGGGGTGGTTGTCACAGAGAGAAATCATAAATAAAAATCCCAACCGGTGTAGCGGAGATTTGAACCCACAACCTCTGTCTCGAGGCCGGCGTCTTGCCTCGAGACCAACCAGTCCCTCATGGACTTAGAATATGAGTTACCTGCAATGGTTCCTGCCACCTATCCACCATATACCAGAAGTTCACGTCCTCCCGAAAGTGATGATCGTCATATTTCTTTATAAATGTATAGCGCTTGATGATGTTAGGCCATCGTTGTTGACTCTAATTTCGAACATATAAACACACAGTCGTCAGATTATCCCCGTCGCACATCAAACAACAGACCGTAAGATTAGCGTACAGCCGGTCCAGGGATTTACGATGACGTAGCACATATAACAATGTCGGACGCACTGCAATGACGCGCCATTTAGAATCCTGATTACTCTAGTGAATGCAGCCTACGACGAACAGAACACGGTGCAAATTCCCCAAAGAGACAAAACTGCAGCTGACTAAACATTTCACATTAATAAGTAACATGGAAATAACTTGCGTCAAGCAAATCCAACAACGGTCATGAACAGCACCAATGTGACGTAAAGCGCAGAACAAGCCCAGACGATAGAAGGTCGCATTCACAACACTTGATTTGTCGAAAATGAAATATTGCCGGCGTACGACATTGTTTTATCGGCGCAGATGTAATAAGTAGATCATTATCTTGACTTTAACGTAGATCTGAGGACAGTTACAGTGGTGATTGTTGTCTCGAGAACATCCCATTTGTGGTTGTTAGTCCGTGCCGATATCGCTTAACTTCTGTGATACTGTATTTCCTACATTCTCGAACCCTGAGGTCATGATACTGTCGCTCCCAGTATAAATGACATATTTGTCGTTATGTCTGTGTCATGTAGATCTTTTATGCAGTCTATAAGTTGCAACAAAGAAAAAGACATCATCGTGTTGCACAATAAAGACAAGTGCAACAATATTAAAACAAGTAAATTAATTGAAATATCTGGGAACAATGTTAACCTCAGAGGTGAGATGCAGAATGGCTCAGGCAAAAGCAGCTTTCCAAAAAATGAGGAAGATACTATGCAATCCAGTTTTGACAAAAGAAACAAGAAAAAGAGTTCTTAAATGTTATGTAGAGCCAGTCTTAACATATGGATGTGAATCGTGGACAACAGACAAAAAAATAACTGGAGCCTGTAGAAATGTGGTTTTACAGAAGAATGTTGAGATTACCATGGACAGATAAGAAGAGTAATGAAACCATTCTGAAAGAGGCCAAAGCAAAATGAGAGCTAATTTCCAATATTAGGAAGAAAGGGAAGGGAATAGCTGGAATATATTGTGACAACTGGGAAAATTGAGGGACGAAGAGATAAGAGAAGAGGGAAGCAAAAGAGAATAGATACCAGACAGCTTAAGAGAATGGCTTGGCAGAAGGTCAACAACAGAAATGATGAATAACTGTGGAGATCGAAAGTTGTGGAGAGAAATGATCACCTACCCCAGCAGGCACGGTACTTGATGATAAGTTTATTATGATGTATTTTATCAATAACTTGGATGTAGTCTATAAAAGCAGAATTGGTTTGTTTACTTCTGTGTACTCTTTGATTAATGTCCTCATGCTGAATATAGTGTCTTTTATCCCACTGTCTTTCCTAAATCCAAATTGTTGCTCCTCTAATTCAGTATTGATTTTATTCTGAATCCTTCCTTGTATAACTTTTAGCAAGATTTTTGTAATATAGCTCATTGTTCTAGTCACTGCATCAACTGCGCCATTCTTTTAAGGCAATGCAATGAAAGTTGATGTTTTTAGTTCATATATCCTGTATGGTAAATCTCGTTGCCTATGTCTGTGATCACTTCAATGCCAAAATCTTCTAGTGCCTTTATCATCTCTATCTGTATGTTGTTATCCTGCCGCTTTTACATTCCCTAACTTTCCAATAACAGCTACAATTTTCCATTTCCTAACTTTCCAATAACAGCTACAATGTTCCATTCCCCAAAGTTTGCTACTGATCTTCTGTTATAATTGTACTGCTGTCAGTTTGGGTAACTACACAGATTTCCAACCCAAGCTATATCTCTATCTCCCATTATATGATCTATTCTATCCTAGTCTATATACTATTACATGTGTACGGGGTAATGATTTATATACACATGTAAGAGCGAGAACAAATGTCACCATGTGTAGGGACCAAGATTTACATATATGCAAGCATGAGAACGAAACTCATCAGATATTCACAAACAGAAAACTATAGGATGTGTGAACTAGGAGACAATCATTCTGGGAACAAAATGTTCCACCCTCAATCTACAGTCACTTTCAGCAAGGATTGGATAATCTTTATATGTTGTGTCTGGATATAAGCACCTCAAGGATTGGATAATCTTTATATGTTGTGTCTGGATATGAGCACCTCAAGGATTGGATAATCTTTATATGTTGTGTCTGGATATGAGCACCTCAAGGATTGGAAGATAAGCTCCTCAATAGAACATTGTCAACCCCCTTCCCCAACAGCACAGGCCCATCACCATCCTGCTGTACTTTCTCTGCTAGCGCAGTAACATTTCTCATCAGTGAAGCTTTATAACTAACGCCACTTGTTCACTGACCATCATTCTGTCTGCTGGTACAGTCAATGTTATATCTTGTCTGTCTGCTGGTATAGTCAATGTTATATCTTGTCTGTCTGCTGGTACAGTCAATGTTATATCTTGTCTGTCTGCTGGTATAGTCCATGTTATATCTTGTCTGTCTGCTGGTATAGTCAATGTTATATCTTGTCTGTCTGCTGGTACAGTCAATGTTATATCTTGTCTGTCTGCTGGTACAGTCAATGTTATATCTTGTCTGTCTGCTGGTACAGTCAATGTTATATCTTGTCTGCCTGCTGGTATAGTCCATGTTATATCTTGTCTGCCTGCTGGTACAGTCCATGTTATATCTTTGCTGGTACAGTCAATGTTATATCTTGTCTGCCTGCTGGTACAGTCCATGTTATATCTTGTCTCTCTGCTGGTACAGTTAATGTTATATCTTGTCTCTCTGCTGGTACAGTTAATGTTATATCTTGTCTCTCTGCTGGTACAGTTAATGTTATATCTTGTCTCTCTGCTGGTACAGTTAATGTTATATCTTGTCTCTCTGCTGGTACAGTCAATGTTATAGCCTGCTGGTACAGTCAATGTTATATCTTGTCTCTCTGTTGGTACAGTCAATGTTATATCTGCTCTAAAGACACCACTGATGTGTCAATCACATCCAATAAAAGAGCAGTTTCAGTCGTACACGGATGTACCTTCTTCTCTGTGATCTCTAATTATGGCCTAGCTTTCCCAGTGGACACAATCTGCTGCACTCGACTCTTCATGTCTGGACAATTCTGGTGATGCTGTTTAGTCAAAGTTGTTGGTTCTAGGCCAGGGTGTCCCTGGAACTGACCTCATCACTGAAGCTGTTTAACAGACTCTCGACTTCCTATACGATGGCTCTCCTTTGAGCTTGTCATAAAAGAGTTTCTAGAAGCATTGAAGGATCAGGCATTTTAACATCGGTCAGAGAAATGTGGAGCTTGGGTAGGCAGGTGCAAAGTGGAGATATCCAACACATAGACAAAGTTGTGATATCCAAAACATAGACAAAGTTGTGATATCCAATATAGACAAAGCTGTGATATCCAACACATAGACAAAGTGGCGATATCCAACACATAGACAAAGTGGAGATATCCAACATAGACAAAGTGGTGATATCCAACACATAGACAAATTATGACAACTGCTCAGATGATGAATCAAAAGCAAAACATGGCTCACTGAATGACCTACTCTTTGTGGACAGTCAAAGTTTCACCAGAGTAGGTAAAGATAAGCAGAGACATCACACAACCATGGCCCGTTATGTTTGTGAAAGAGAAGATAAGCCGAGACATCACACAACCATAGCCCATTATGTTTGTGAAAGAGAAGATAAGCCGAGACATCACACAACCATAACCCGTTATGTTTGTGAAAAAGAAGATAAGCCGAGACATCACACAACCATAGCCCATTATGTTTGTGAAAGATGCAACATGCGATCAACTCATGCAGAAGCCGTGACGATCACCTGGTCCATCAATTAGTTCAGACAAGACAACAGACTCGATGTAAAAACAGAAATAACAGAACAATTATGCAGGTTGTTATTTCAAGAAACTGTTTTAATTGACCAAATATGTTGAGTCAACAATAATCGTGTGGGTCACTACAGGAACATTGTAACTCAGTTATCACATGAAGTATTGGGATGAGACCAAAAACAAAACAAGGATGAGTAATGTGAAACTATCATACGGACACCATGGTGAGACATATAGCACCACTACTGACATATAAACAATGATTTCTTCTTCTGATAATCATAAACTTATCAAAGAAGAACTGACTGTATCCCAGCTGCTCTCACAGACTAGACTGTATCCCAGCTGCTCCCACAGACTAGACTGTATCCCAGCTGCTCTCACAGACTAGACTGTATCCCAGCTGCTCTCACAGACTAGACTGTATCCCAGCTGCTCTCACAGACTAGACTGTATCCCAGCTGCTCTCACAGACTAGACTGTATCCCAGCTGCTCTCACAGACTAGACTGTATCCCAGCTGCTCTCACAGACTAGACTGTATCCCAGCTGCTCTCACAGACTAGACTGTATCCCAGCTGCTCTCACAGACAGGAGTGGCATTCAGGAACAGTCCAACACCCCGCCACCTAACAGTACCACACACACAAAACTCAGCTTGCCGCTAAAGCCCAATGTTTCTGCGGGGCACAGGTGAATGCCCAGAGAAAACCAAACTAGGTCCTAGATAGTATCTATTAGTAGAAGCCTAATGTGAAATCATTTCCAGTGTGGTTGATGACCAGGATAGCAAGCAAGTGCTGATGTTGGCAGCGGACCCCCAGGTTGGGAACAGTCTGACCCACAAGTTATCAACTAAAAAAATAATCCATGATTTTGAAAATGAGAGAATTGATATAAAGATGAGTGCAAACAATGTGAGATGAAACAAAATGTAGGACTGCGATCTTAGGTCACTTGCTTTATGAGGGTATCTGGTCAGTTGATGTTGGTTCACTTTTCTGCAAATAAAACAAGAAAATGTCATAATAAATGATCATCTATCACATTCAAGCTTCTCACACACAAACAAACAGGTGTATCACCACTATCTAAGTGCCACAATAGTTCTGGAGAAACTTTCCTCAGGTTCGACTGCACCTTGTTGTGTATGTTGATAGCCTTGTGTAAGCATAGTAGCAAGTCAGATGGGATGACACCAGACTAGCATATGCAAGAAAATGAGCAGCAAACCAAAATGTTTTACTGACCTACTAGCCCACTTTATCATGGATGTTATGTCATTGGTTCAGCTATCATTAATTTACTCGTCACAAATGTCATAACAAACAGTCACTAACTGGTGTCTCACTAATGTCACTGACTAGACTTCTTGTACATACATTTAGTTCACATGCCTGCCCTGCTGCTGTTCCATTGATTGTGCCATCCTCATCACATTTGACTTTCTTGAGCCGCTGACCACCGGCAGTGCCCACATCATCATCACCACTGCTATTGTTTGGTTTTCTCTGTACAATGGGAGACTCAACAAATCACAAGGTGCGCCATCTAGGGGACAACACACACACACATACACAAGCAATTCACAAATCTCTACACACACAACACTGGCTACCAAACAATGGTGACATTTCTGACTACGTTTCTAGCAGTGAAACAGCCAACACCTATTTCTGCCAAATTTGTGTCACCCACAGCAAATCAGCTTCATTTTGATGCTACAATAACCATTACCCTCACAACTTGCTGCTATGATTGTTACCCTCACAGCTTGATGCTACAATAACCATTACCCTCACAACTTGCTGCTATGATTGTTACCCTCACAGCTTGATGCTACAATAACCATTACCCTCACAACTTGCTGCTATGATTGTTACCCTCACAGCTTGATGCCACGATAACCATTATCCTCACAGCTTGATGCTATGATAACCACTACCCTCTCAATATGATTGGGGTGAAACCCTAATGGGACAAGACAAGACTAACACTGATAAGCAAGCTCACCTTCTTCCTGATCAAGTGAGCTATGTCTGTAGCCTTTTCTAGTGGAAGAAATCAAAACAAAACCAATGAACTAGTTACCAACCTTGTGTACAAACAAGCCATGTAATACAAAGATAGGCTCAGACTATAATTTCGGTTAAATAATTACAATTTAAAAAAAAAAAACCAAAAAAAAACACACTGCACTTCATGAAAGATATATAAATAAACCATGCAGGAAAATCAGCAACAAAGTCTAGATAATTACCTCTCCATTTTCATCGACATCACCAACTTTGTCACCAACGCTGGGCCCAACTCTCTTGGTAGGAGATTCACATTTCTAGAAAATCAACAAAACTGTAATCATCAACTATACTCTGGATTATATTTAGCTCAGATTTCCTGCACTCACCAATCTGTGCGCACACTCAGCTCATATAACCTATCAGCCCATACAGAATGCTGACATCCCCTAGCAATGAGCAGCACTCTACAAATGTGAATACGGAGTGATTCATATTTAATGAATGGATCATTTTAGAAATAGGACCATCATGACAATGAGATTGTAAGAATATAATGAAATAAGGGGAGTAGGGACGGTGTGGACAGAGTTGAGAAACACCGTATGTGTGAAGAAGTGGCATTCCCGAGATGTTTGAGTGAACTGTTGTTGAGTGAGTAGAGAGGAGAGTCTCATGATTATATAGACAGGTGTCAAACACGGGAAGGATGGAAATGGCAGAACAAAATCACCAACAAAGAATTATGAATTATGGAAATGTCCCAGTCAAATCTATCTATCTATCTATTGACCTTTCGAGCTGTAGCCGGCCCATAGGGCGTAGACCAAGATACTCCTCTTATCTGAATTTTTGTTCTAGCAGTTTTCAATTCTTTTAAAGATATTTTATCAAATCTCGCCATTTGTCTCTGTTCTGTGCAAGCAGCTCTACCTCATTGAGGGAGCCGAATCCTGCTGTTCTTGCCTCTCTTATCAATGTTCTTCTCAGTGTCTCTCTGGGTCTTCCTCTTTTCCTCTTACCTGTTGTTTCCCATATGAGGGCTTGCTTTGCTATTCGGTTATTATCTCTTCTCATCACATGTCCAACATATGACCGTTGTCTTTTCTTGATTACTGAAGATATTAGTGGTTGATTGACGATTTCTCTAATTTCCTTGTTTGTTTTGAATTCGTTCCACGCTATAACCAGTCAAATACCAGTGGATAAAGAGAGACAGCGAAGACGATGGTGCTGGATAGGACACACATTGCGGGAGCCAAATGAGAATATTACACAAGCCCTTTTTTGGAATCTCCAGGGAAAAAGACAAAGAGGAAGACCAAGGAATTCTTGGAGAAGACAGAAGACGATGGGGAAGACATGGAATGATCTTAAAAGAATGGCTTGGAAAGTGTTTGTTGAAGAAGACCAATGCTCCACAGAGAGCTGAAAGGTCGAAGAAGAAAAAAGAAAGAGATATGAAGCCAACCAAAAGGCAAGACAATTTTAATAACTGACATTAAAGAAAGAAGCTATGCACCATATGAGAGGCCAAACTATAAGTTGTATTGCCTGCAAATAAACAAGAGTATTAGGAAACAAATTAAGGGTAAATTTATTGGGAAAACAAGCATAGAAGCAGACATATCAGACAATGAAGAATTTCTAATGGAAGATGAGGACGAAACGAATAGTGTAGAAAAGTTAATCTACAAGAAATCTAAAACTGGTATAAAAATAAAAGTAATTAAGACACAAGAGATACCCAGACTGAGTTAGAAGATGGGGTCAAAAGAGTTATATTGATGCCTGTATAGGCAGTAATAGTGAAATGACAGGGCAAGGAGATGAGATGAAATTTGAGAATGAAGAAAATAAAATAATAATAGAATAGAATGAGAAAGTAATCCAAAGGGACCACGAGATTAGGGTTCTGAAACAAGCCAATGAGAATAAAAAATATAATGATGATAATAAAAAGATTGTAAAGTTGACAGAGTCAGTGAGTTGCTTAGAGGCTGCTAACAAGAGCTTAAACAAAGAAGTAGAGAGAATGAAATCAGATAGAGCAGAGCTCACCAGCAAAATAACTAGTCTAGGAAAAACAAGAAGAATGCTGGAAGAGATAAAGAAATGCAAAACAAGAAAGTAAATAAGAGTTAAGGGAGATTAGACGCTAGGGAAAGAGTAAAACAACAACAGCAGTCTCTGGGAATTTTGCACGGGCCCCATGAGAGTATCTAGAGAAGGCTGACGTCAGAGACAGGGGAGGGAAGACGAATAAGGAAGAAGATCATAGCAGTATAGGAGATAAGGGTGAAATATACAAGGAAAAGAGAGGTAGATACTAAGAGAGATAGTTGATACTGATAGTATAAGTAATGGAAGAGAAAGTGAGGTGATTCAATAAGGAAAAGAAAGGGGTTGTTGATAAAGACTCTATGAACAAACCTTGTTTGGCAGAGATAATGAATGAAAGGTGGAGGAATGAGTGGTGGACAGAGGAGAATGAAATTGATGGTACTATTAGTAGTTAGAATAGAGCAACAACTGAAATGGGCTGGGGCAGATGAGTAAACAAGATTGTAAGAATGTAAAGAAATAAGGGGAGTAGGGACGGTGTGGAGAGAGTTGAGAAACACTGTATGTGTTGGGAAGTGGCATTCCCAAGATGTTTGAGTGAACTGTTGTTGGGTGAGTAGAGAGGAGAATCACATGATTGTAGAGACAGGTGTCAAACACGGGGAAGTGAGTAAATAGGGGGAAATGTAAAGGTGAAATAGAAGGGATGACGTTAAGAGAATCCATTTGATGGGAAATTAAGGGAAGTGGTTGTTGATTGACTGAGGGGTGAAAGATGTAAGGGCTTGTAGAGGGTTTGATACGGTTGAAGCTCACTTGAGAAAACGAGATGGATAGCACAATGAGAGGCATGTCAGTGACTAGATAGTAACAGTAAAGTGAACCTGGTTATCAGGAAGACTCAGAGGCTCTAGAGGTTAGATACCCTAGAAGAGAACTCCCACAAGGAGGGAAGCATTGAGGCTGTTGTAGAATTACTTTTCAAGAATAGGTTGAGCGCAGCATAACAAGCAAACATTCTTAAGAGTAGAGGCAACGATGTGCGTGAGGAGAGTGAAGTGTATGGTGAGATCCAGAACCATGTGTACTCAGTTTTACTTGGAGACCCGAGCAGGAATGCTAAACCGCTGGGTTTTTATTGTTAAGGATTTGTTATAGTGGACTCAATAAAGTCTTAAGATGTTTTATTCAGAGAAACTTGTGTGTACCATGAAATGTGTGTGTTGTATCCAAGCCTGATAGAAGTAAAAACTGAAACAATGCGAAGTACTGAAGTCATAATAGGTTACACTAATGACTGAGGATATATATGCTGTGGCGATAGACGTAGCTGAGGTTTGTGTGTGTGGGGGAGAGCCAGAGATTCAATGACGACCCACACCAGAAACATCAGGCTAGAGTCAAGTAAACAAGCGCAGTTGCCCAGACTGTACAAGCCTGTTTAAGTTGTGTCTGTGTTGACAGTATCGGGCTGGTGTTACACCTTTACGCCACCAAACAGCTGTCAAGCGTCAACAGATTTATGCACAACGAAGATACACGTCTCTAACAATACCAATCACCACTTAACGTCCACATGTGTTACAAGCACACCTGACACACCAACTTTAACAGAACACAGTTCAGTGTTGGTTGCGCTTTCATTTGATTCATCTGCGTTCTTCCCATATGTGTAACCAAACTCCCATGTGTAACCAAGCCTCCCATACATAAAACCAAACATATCATACGAGTCATCAAACAACCAAACCTCTCATACATGTGACCAAACCTCTCATACGAGCCATCAAATAACCAACCTCACATTTGAATACCCAAACCCTCATACAAAACAGAACCTTTGAATGGCTAGAGAAACCCAGGGCCTCCTTTGCTATCTGTTCATCTTTTCCATGTCCTTAGCCTCTTCTTCAGCATCTTCGATCTGAGAAGAGAAAACATCAACTTTTGTCAGTCCCACCATACATCACAACTAAACAAAACCAATGAAAACATCAACTTTTGTCAGTCCCACCATACATCACAACTAAACAAAACCAATTAAAACTTCAACTTTCGTCAGTCTCCCACAGTTCAAGAAGCCTACATCACATCTCAACTAAACACCAGTTATGACATCAATTCTGTCCATACTCCTCAACACAGGTTGCTTAGTTGGCTGTGTGCTATAGTGCTTGTTTCTTGTGTCAAAGAGTAGGAATCAATCCTGCTTGTGACTGTCTCTTCAGCTGATTATTTGTGACAGAGTGTTGACAAACATCATAAAATGATTGGCATTGACAGCAACAGAACTTGCTTGTACCAGGAGCACCGAACAAGAACCATCCAGATCCTAACACACCTCTTTGTGGTGCAACTAGAAAAAGAGTAATAACCCCCCCCCCCCCCCATAACAAACCAGTAGAAGAGATCGATTACTTTATATTGGAAGTCACATTGATCGAGAAGGGGATACAAGCAAAGAAATTAGAATCAGAATAGCTAAAGCAGCAATGTCTTTCAGAAGCCTTGAAAAGTTGTGGAAATCAAAACTCATCAACACAAACACAAAACTTAGGCTATTCAAATCAAATGTACTATCAACCCTTACATATGCGTGTGAAAGCTGGAAAACAACAAGAGATATAGAAACAAGGTTGAACGCATTCAAAAATAAATGTCTAAGGAAAATACTTGGTACAGCGTGGAGCAAATTCAAAACAAACGAGGAAATTGGAGAAATCGCCAATCAACCATTAACATCTTCAGTTATAAAGAAAAGACGATGGTCATATGTTGGACATGTGATGAGAAGAGATAATAACCGAATAGCAAAGCAAGCCCTCATATGGGAAACAACAGGTAAGAGAAAAAGAGGAAGACCCGCAGAGACACTGAGAAGAACATTGATGAGAGAGGCAAGAGCAGCAGGATTCGGCTCCCTCAATGAGATAGAACTGCCTGCACAGAACAGAGACAAATGGCGAGATTTGATAAAATATCTTTAAAAGAATTGAAAACTGCTAGAACAAAAATTCAGATAAAGGGAGTAAAGGTAAAGTAAAGGTTCAAGTCTCGTTATAAAGTAGGTACTTTGGTATCCAATGGAAGCCGTTTCCAGATTTTCGGTTTCCATGGAAATTAGCCATTTTTGCCTTTCGCGCCATCTCAATTAACTCCGGAATAAACATCATATCAATTGTTTCCCGACGATGTTGTAAGGACGCCATGTACGGAAATTAAATTAGCTTTCTCACAACGAGGCTCCTTTTGTTTTATAGCAGACGCCAAACCATCGGTGTCGATTATTACTTGTTTTTTTTTTAATTTTCCAGCTACATACTATGGTTTCATCACATTTCTATCAAAATAAGGTAAGATTAAGTTAAATTAAATGGATAGTTAGATTTAGCGTCTATTTTTACATAAGTGTGTGAAATTTAAAGTGATCCGTGTTAGGATAATGCGAAAATCACGAAAATTCATGAATATGCTTGCTCCATCGGCAAGCGTGGGCGATCGGCGACTATTTCCGCTGTTGACCTTTAAAGTGAAAGCAGACTAAAATGCTGCACCGATTGAAAGGAAATAATAAGACAACCTGATTGTAAAACCAATTTTACATATTTGTGAGAAATTTTTAATTGATCTGTCAGCGCTATTTGAAATTATTGGCATTTGAACGACCACACCATTATTATAAAATTTCCCCATTGATACGCATGGGCGATTTAGCGACTATTTCCACTCAGGTCCACTGTCGACCTTAAGTCAAAGCAGACTAAAATACTGCACCGATTGAAAGGAAATAATAAGACAACCTGATTGTAAAACCAATTTTACATATTGTGGGAAATTTTAAATTGATCTGTCAGCGCTATTTGAAATTATTGGCATTTGAACGACCACACCATTACCCCGAAATTTCCGGTTTTCCCCCATGTTTGTTATTTGTTACTTGGTCTCTTCAACCATCATCATGTGCCTCTAACTCACTCAACTGTATAACTAGTTATAGCAAATTTAAAATGTAGTATTTCCAGTTGCCTAATATTAATAAATATTCCCAATTATTGCATTGAAGCACAATACATTAATCATTAATTATGATTAATATAATAATTATATATATAATAGAATAATAATTCATTAATCATTTAATATTATATAATTATTATGTTTTTAATGTATCAAAATAAAATGTATGGTTTATATTATTATAATAAGATATGAAGATTAAGAAGGATGAGAATGAATGACCATGATTAAATGTGCAATTAAATTTAAATAATTATAAAACGGTGAATAATTTTTTTTTCCTAGAATTGGAGTCAATCTAACAGTGCCTGCCACCAGGGTTGACAGATGGAAATTTTGATATAAGCCCAAAAAACTGTGCTAAAAAAGCCAAACATTTTTGACATAATCACATCATATTTAATGCTCCAAATCCAGTTTAATACAAGGAACAAATAATTTTAAGGAACTGCTAATATTCCTGTTAACAATTTTACTTCAAAATCAACTTGATCAACATTTTTTAAATGTCCGTTTGCATGATATAGTCTGCTTTGAAGACTTGTAAATGTAGTTCATGATAGGGGTGGATCAGCTTTAGTTTGTTGAAAAGGCTGTTCATCATTTCAAACTCCTGGACTACGGGTGTTGCAAACACAAAGAACAAGTAATTGTTGTAATCTAGCACCATTTCTTTCAACAATCTTGCTTTAAACTTTGTGTCTAATTTTGAGTGAGCTGGTTCAGCATTAATAAAGTAAGCACTCAGCTCTTTCCAGTTCATCAAAATATTAAACATAACTTTTCCACGCACAAGCGACCGAGTAGAGGGAGGCTTTTCAAATGGAAGCGGGGCAGTTCAGCTTGTTTAATAAGCTGTAGGTGTATTCATGACTTTAAACACTTCTCTGTAGGCTTCTCGTTGTAAGTCACTGTGTTGTTCGGAGACTTGAAGAGAGGTACAATCTTAGCATTTATGATCTGAAATGTCATGTCCACCCTCTGGATGGTCTGGCAAGTGCAGCCAGGCTCACGCTTGCAAGATTGGACAGTGAGTGGAAGGGTACAACTTCGACCCCAACAGACTGTGTGGTTTCAAACTTGATCCACAATCTTTCAAAACTAAGGTACAAACAAGGTTCTGGGGATCCACAGGGATTACAAACATTCCTGCGGGGTAAGAACCTGAAATCTGGCACCATCCTCAGGTATGTGGGGAACAGAATTCATGTTCTGTTCCATATGGCAGCAACTGTTTACTGTTTAAGAAGCACCTTCCTGGAATTCTTAAAAGAAAGGAACAGTTTTTTGAAAGAAGCTATCCATAAGCAGCTGATGGATGGTGACACCCAGATTCAGCTTCAAGCCCTGGGTATGTTTTCCAAGTTCCTGACTGGACTCTGGATGGAAGTTATTTATATTCTTGTAATTCATTGAAACATGCAAGAGTCCAAGTTAGTTAAAGACCAGAAATGCTGGCTTTGAGTGCGTTAGTAAGTGAAAATATATAGATTTAATTAGACGGAATGCGACAGAGTCATACAATGTTAGCTATTTAGTTAAAACTCATCATCATCAAGTACCGGGCCTACTGCCGTAGGTGATCATGTCTCTCCACAACTTTCGACCTTGGTAGCTATTTATCATTTCTGTTGTTGACCTTCTGCCAAGCCATTCTCTTAAGCTGTCTGTTATTTTTTTCTCTTTGCTTCCCTCTATCTCTTCGTCCCTCAATGTTTCCAGTTGTTACAATATATTCCAGTTGTTCTCTTGTCATTACATGACCTAAAAATGATGATTGTTTCTTCTTAATAATGGAAATTAGCTCTCTTTTTGCTTTGACATCTTTCAGAACATTTTCATTACTCTTCTTCACTGTCCATGGTATTCTCAACATTCTTCAGCAAAGCCACATTTCTACAGACTCCAGTGATTTTCTTGTCTGTTGTCCTATTGCCCAGTGTTCACATCCATATGTTAAGACTGGCTCTACCTAACATTTAATAATTCTGTTTCTTTTCGTGTTTCTATTGTCAAAATGGTATGTATGTTTAGTGTCTGTTATTATCCCATGTAAATGGTTTTTCATAATACATATTAGCATTAGACATACATTGTTCATTACATGTTGACAATAACATTAGTAAAAAGTTCAGTCTTTTAGTTAGTTGACAGATAATCCTTGTTATTCACCAGACAACATCATTAGTGGTCAGGTTTTTTAAGTTAACAAAATTGTGTTTATTTTGCTTCTTTTTTTTTTACAAAAAAAATTTCAGAAGTATAACTATTGCATCTATGCAGCTTTAAATTTGAATTAAAATAATGATGTTAAAATTCCCCAGTTTATCGCTCAGCTCACAAGATTGTTAAGATCTTTTGTTTCTTTTTTTTGAATTATGCAAACCGCAAAAGCGTATATCTATTAGCCTATATCTTTTCTACTATGTTTTATGTGAAAAATATTAATTAAAGATTGCAAACGTTCAAAAACGCTTTTAAAATGCCCTTTGCATGCTCCTTTGTGTACAGTGTTTATCTTCTTCTTCTTCTACCTTTTTAGCTCCCAGTGGAGCATAGGTCTTCAACAAACACTTTCCAAGTCGTTATGTTTTTTTGCCATTCTTTTAAGATCATTCCATGTCTTCCCCATTATCTTCATCTCTAACTCTATCTGTCTTCTCCAAGAATTACTTGGTCTTCCTCTTTGTCTCTTCCCCTGAGGATTCCAAAAAAGGGCCTGTTCCGTAATACTCTCAGTAGTGTGTGTCCTATCCAGTGCCATCGAAAGCGACAGTTGCTGGAGCCTGCAGTATTATTTTTCTGTTTTCAATAAATGTCATTTTTAAAATGCCCTTTGTATGTTCCTATAATGGTGCATATTGTGGATTTTGATAAATAACATCAAACAATGGTTATTTAATAAAATTTGATGTTTTTCCCCAAATGTGATTTTTTTTTCTTTGTTTGCACGTTTGTTTTGTTTAGCTTCGTTTGTTTGTTTGTGAAGTCTGTTTAAAGTTTAAATAAACAATGATAAATAGCTATTGATGTGTCTAATTCACTGATACCTTATTGGTTTATTTTTATATTGTAAAAACATATTTTTTTAAATGAATAAAAAAAAATTAATAATAAAATTATACTTCTTATATATAAAATAACAATAATGATGTGACTTTTTTAGCAGAACATTAGTATTATTTTTATGTGAATTGAATCATAGAAATTTATAATTATTCTTACATAAATTGCAGAGAATGACTGTTAACTTTGACGTCAATTCGTATTAATATCAGTTACTTTGATATATATATAAATTTAATGACTTATTTTTAACGCAAATCAAATAAAAGGTATTATTTTTTTTTTATACCAAATATAATATAGTGATTATTTGAAAATGTACACCAAATATAATGATAATATTTTCAATTTAATTTTAAAAAATTTGGCTTTTTTAAAATTTGGCTTTTTTAAAATTTGACTTTTTTTTGCATGCCAAATCTGGCGCTATGGTTTTTTCTTCTTTGTATCATCATTTGAGTAATTATTCACTTTAAAAAATCATAACTTTTTTCCTAATTGTCGTAGAAATATGATTCAGGTATCATTGTTTCACTCATGTCGCGGGCTATTTAGCTATACTGGTTTCAATTATTAGAAATTATTTTGAAAAAAAAGTCAAAGTGCCTATATAAAGGGAGTCTCTTGGTCTACATCCTATGGGCCGGCTATGGCTCGAAAGGTCAATAGATAGATAGATAGACATACACCAGCAATGGTACTATGTGTCGTAAAGATAGTACAGGTACACTACCAAAAGTTAAACCTACAGGTATGCCAGAGCTGTACCAAAAGCTGCAGATCAAAAGATGTACACAAAAATCTGCCAGAAATGATGATGATGTAATTTTCAGTCACCTTGTTCCTCATCTCAGGTATGAGTTCTTGTAGTTCTCTGATTTCATCCTCATATTTGTTCACTTGATCAGACATACTTTCTGAGAAAGGAAAAATAACAAGAAATTTGTGAAATGTAGAACCAACAATGGAGCTGTCATTACAGCTTATACATGTAACTTTGTATCCTTAGTGCATGGTAGAACCAACAATGGAGCTATCATTACAGCTTATACATGTAACTTTGTATCCTTAGTGCATGTAGAACCAACAATGGAGCTATCATTACAGCTTATACATGTAACTTTGTATCCTTAGTGCATGTAGAACCAACAATGGAGCTATCATTACAGCTTATACATGTAACTTTGTATCCTTAGTGCATGTAGAACCAACAATGGAGCTGTCATTACAGCTTATACATGTAACTTTGTATCCTTAGTGCATGTAGAACCAACAATGGAGCTGTCATTACAGCTTATACATGTAACTTTGTATCCTTAGTGCATGTAGAACCAACAATGGAGCTGTCATTACAGCTTATACATGTAACTTTGTATCCTTAGTGCATGTAGAACAACAATGGAGCTGTCATTACAGCTTATACATGTAACTTTGTATCCTTAGTGCATGTAGAACCAACAATGGAGCTGTCATTACAGCTTATACATGTAACTTTGTATCCTTAGTGCATGTAGAACCAACAATGGAGCTATCATTACAGCTTATACATGTATCTTTGTATCCTTAGTGCATGGTAGAACCAACAATGGAGCTGTCATTACAGCTTATACATGTAACTTTGTATTCTTAGTGCATGGTAGAACCAACAATGGAGCTGTCATTACAGCTTATACATGTAACTTTGTATCCTTAGTGCATGGTAGAACCAACAATGGAGCTGTCATTACAGCTTATACATGTAACTTTGTATCCTTAGTGCATGGTAGAACCAACAATGGAGCTGTCATTACAGCTTATACATGTAACTTTGTATCCTTAGTGCATGTAGAACCAACAATGGAGCTGTCATTACAGCTTATACATGTAACTTTGTATCCTTAGTGCATGTAGAACCAACAACGGAGCTATCATTACAGCTTATACATGTAACTTTGTATCCTTAGTGCATGTAGAACCAACAATGGAGCTATCATTACAGCTTATACATGTAACTTTGTATCCTTAGTGCATGTAGAACCAACAATGGAGCTATCATTACAGCTTATACATGTAACTTTGTATCCTTAGTGCATGTAGAACCAACAATGGAGCTATCATTACAGCTTATACATGTAACTTTGTATCCTTAGTGCATGTAGAACCAACAATGGAGCTATCATTACAGCTTATACATGTAACTTTGTATCCTTAGTGCATGTAGAACCAACAATGGAGCTATCATTACAGCTTATACATGTAACTTTGTATCCTTAGTGCATGTAGAACCAACAATGGAGCTGTCATTACAGCTTATACATGTAACTTTGTATCCTTAGTGCATGTAGAACCAACAATGGAGCTATCATTACAGCTTATACATGTAACTTTGTATCCTTAGTGTATGTAGAACCAACAATGGAGCTATCATTACAGCTTATACATGTAACTTTGTATCCTTAGTGTATGTAGAACCAACAATGGAGCTATCATTACAGCTTATACATGTAACTTTGTATCCTTAGTGCATGTAGAACCAACAATGGAGCTGTCATTACAGCTTATACATGTATCTTTGTATCCTTAGTGCATGTAGAACCAACAATGGAGCTGTCATTACAGCTTATACATGTAACTTTGTATCCTTAGTGCATGTAGAACCAACAATGGAGCTATCATTACAGCTTATACATGTAACTTTGTATCCTTAGTGCATGGTAGAACCAACAATGGAGCTATCATTACAGCTTATACATGTAACTTTGTATCCTTAATGCATGTAGAACCAACAATGGAGCTATCATTACAGCTTATACATGTATCTTTGTATCCTTAGTGCATGGTAGAACCAACAATGGAGCTGTCATTACAGCTTATACATGTAACTTTGTATCCTTAGTGCATGTAGAACCAACAATGGAGCTGTCATTACAGCTTATACATGTAACTTTGTATCCTTAGTGCATGTAGAACCAACAATGGAGCTGTCATTACAGCTTATACATGTAACTTTGTATCCTTAGTGCATGTAGAACCAACAACGGAGCTGTCATTACAGCTTATACATGTATCTTTGTATCCTTAGTGCATGTAGAACCAACAATGGAGCTGTCATTACAGCTTATACATGTAACTTTGTATCCTTAGTGCATGTAGAACCAACAATGGAGCTATCATTACAGCTTATACATGTAACTTTGTATCCTTAGTGCATGGTAGAACCAACAATGGAGCTATCATTACAGCTTATACATGTAACTTTGTATCCTTAATGCATGTAGAACCAACAATGGAGCTATCATTACAGCTTATACATGTATCTTTGTATCCTTAGTGCATGGTAGAACCAACAATGGAGCTGTCATTACAGCTTATACATGTAACTTTGTATCCTTAGTGCATGTAGAACCAACAATGGAGCTGTCATTACAGCTTATACATGTAACTTTGTATCCTTAGTGCATGTAGAACCAACAATGGAGCTGTCATTACAGCTTATACATGTAACTTTGTATCCTTAGTGCATGTAGAACCAACAATGGAGCTGTCATTACAGCTTATACATGTAACTTTGTATCCTTAGTGCATGTAGAACCAACAATGGAGCTATCATTACAGCTTATACATGTAACTTTGTATCCTTAGTGCATGGTAGAACCAACAATGGAGCTGTCATTACAGCTTATACATGTAACTTGTATCCTTAGTGCATGTAGAACCAACAATGGAGCTATCATTACAGCTTATACATGTAACTTTGTATCCTTAGTGCATGTAGAACCAACAATGGAGCTGTCATTACAGCTTATACATGTAACTTTGTATCCTTAGTGCATGTAGAACCAACAATGGAGCTATCATTACAGCTTATACATGTAACTTTGTATCCTTAGTGCATGTAGAACCAACAATGGAGCTATCATTACAGCTTATACATGTAACTTTGTATCCTTAGTGCATGTAGAACCAACAATGGAGCTATCATTACAGCTTATACATGTAACTTTGTATCCTTAGTGCATGTAGAACCAACAATGGAGCTGTCATTACAGCTTATACATGTAACTTTGTATCCTTAGTGCATGTAGAACCAACAATGGAGCTATCATTACAGCTTATACATGTAACTTTGTATCCTTAGTGCATGTAGAACCAACAATGGAGCTATCATTACAGCTTATACATGTAACTTTGTATCCTTAGTGCATGTAGAACCAACAATGGAGCTGTCATTACAGCTTATACATGTAACTTTGTATCCTTAGTGCATGTAGAACCAACAATGGAGCTGTCATTACAGCTTATACATGTAACTTTGTATCCTTAGTGCATGTAGAACCAACAATGGAGCTATCATTACAGCTTATACATGTAACTTTGTATCCTTAGTGCATGTAGAACCAACAATGGAGCTGTCATTACAGCTTATACATGTAACTTTGTATCCTTAGTGCATGTAGAACCAACAATGGAGCTGTCATTACAGCTTATACATGTAACTTTGTATCCTTAGTGCATGGTAGAACCAACAATGGAGCTGTCATTACAGCTTATACATGTAACTTTGTATCCTTAGTGCATTTAGAACCAACAATGGAGCTATCATTACAGCTTATACATGTAACTTTGTATCCTTAGTGCATGTAGAACCAACAATGGAGCTGTCATTACAGCTTATACATGTAACTTTGTATCCTTAGTGCATGTAGAACCAACAATGGAGCTATCATTACAGCTTATACATGTAACTTTGTATCCTTAGTGCATGTAGAACCAACAATGGAGCTGTCATTACAGCTTATACATGTAACTTTGTATCCTTAGTGCATTTAGAACCAACAACGGAGCTATCATTACAGCTTATACATGTAACTTTGTATCCTTAGTGCATGTAGAACCAACAATGGAGCTATCATTACAGCTTATACATGTAACTTTGTATCCTTAGTGCATGTAGAACCAACAATGGAGCTGTCATTACAGCTTATACATGTAACTTTGTATCCTTAGTGCATGTAGAACCAACAATGGAGCTATCATTACAGCTTATACATGTAACTTTGTATCCTTAGTGCATGGTAGAACCAACAATGGAGCTGTCATTACAGCTTATACATGTAACTTTGTATCCTTAGTGCATGTAGAACCAACAATGGAGCTATCATTACAGCTTATACATGTAACTTTGTATCCTTAGTGCATGTAGAACCAACAATGGAGCTGTCATTACAGCTTATACATGTAACTTTGTATCCTTAGTGCATGTAGAACCAACAATGGAGCTATCATTACAGCTTATACATGTAACTTTGTATCCTTAGTGCATGTAGAACCAACAATGGAGCTATCATTACAGCTTATACATGTAACTTTGTATCCTTAGTGCATGTAGAACCAACAATGGAGCTATCATTACAGCTTATACATGTAACTTTGTATCCTTAGTGCATGTAGAACCAACAATGGAGCTGTCATTACAGCTTATACATGTAACTTTGTATCCTTAGTGCATGTAGAACCAACAATGGAGCTATCATTACAGCTTATACATGTAACTTTGTATCCTTAGTGCATGTAGAACCAACAATGGAGCTATCATTACAGCTTATACATGTAACTTTGTATCCTTAGTGCATGTAGAACCAACAATGGAGCTGTCATTACAGCTTATACATGTAACTTTGTATCCTTAGTGCATGTAGAACCAACAATGGAGCTGTCATTACAGCTTATACATGTAACTTTGTATCCTTAGTGCATGTAGAACCAACAATGGAGCTATCATTACAGCTTATACATGTAACTTTGTATCCTTAGTGCATGTAGAACCAACAATGGAGCTGTCATTACAGCTTATACATGTAACTTTGTATCCTTAGTGCATGTAGAACCAACAATGGAGCTGTCATTACAGCTTATACATGTAACTTTGTATCCTTAGTGCATGGTAGAACCAACAATGGAGCTGTCATTACAGCTTATACATGTAACTTTGTATCCTTAGTGCATTTAGAACCAACAATGGAGCTATCATTACAGCTTATACATGTAACTTTGTATCCTTAGTGCATGTAGAACCAACAATGGAGCTGTCATTACAGCTTATACATGTAACTTTGTATCCTTAGTGCATGTAGAACCAACAATGGAGCTATCATTACAGCTTATACATGTAACTTTGTATCCTTAGTGCATGTAGAACCAACAATGGAGCTGTCATTACAGCTTATACATGTAACTTTGTATCCTTAGTGCATTTAGAACCAACAACGGAGCTATCATTACAGCTTATACATGTAACTTTGTATCCTTAGTGCATGTAGAACCAACAATGGAGCTATCATTACAGCTTATACATGTAACTTTGTATCCTTAGTGCATGTAGAACCAACAATGGAGCTGTCATTACAGCTTATACATGTAACTTTGTATCCTTAGTGCATTTAGAACCAACAACGGAGCTATCATTACAGCTTATACATGTAACTTTGTATCCTTAGTGCATGTAGAACCAACAATGGAGCTATCATTACAGCTTATACATGTAACTTTGTATCCTTAGTGCATGTAGAACCAACAATGGAGCTGTCATTACAGCTTATACATGTAACTTTGTATCCTTAGTGCATGTAGAACCAACAATGGAGCTATCATTACAGCTTATACATGTAACTTTGTATCCTTAGTGCATGTAGAACCAACAATGGAGCTATCATTACAGCTTATACATGTAACTTTGTATCCTTAGTGCATGTAGAACCAACAATGGAGCTATCATTACAGCTTATACATGTAACTTTGTATCCTTAGTGCATGGTAGAACCAACAATGGAGCTATCATTACAGCTTATACATGTAACTTTGTATCCTTAGTGCATGTAGAACCAACAATGGAGCTATCATTACAGCTTATACATGTAACTTTGTATCCTTAGTGCATGGTAGAACCAACAATGGAGCTATCATTACAGCTTATACATGTAACTTTGTATCCTTAGTGCATGTAGAACCAACAATGGAGCTGTCATTACAGCTTATACATGTAACTTTGTATCCTTAGTGCATGTAGAACCAACAATGGAGCTATCATTACAGCTTATACATGTAACTTTGTATCCTTAGTGCATGTAGAACCAACAATGGAGCTGTCATTACAGCTTATACATGTAACTTTGTATCCTTAGTGCATTTAGAACCAACAACGGAGCTATCATTACAGCTTATACATGTAACTTTGTATCCTTAGTGCATGTAGAACCAACAATGGAGCTATCATTACAGCTTATACATGTAACTTTGTATCCTTAGTGCATGTAGAACCAACAATGGAGCTGTCATTACAGCTTATACATGTAACTTTGTATCCTTAGTGCATTTAGAACCAACAACGGAGCTATCATTACAGCTTATACATGTAACTTTGTATCCTTAGTGCATGTAGAACCAACAATGGAGCTATCATTACAGCTTATACATGTAACTTTGTATCCTTAGTGCATGTAGAACCAACAATGGAGCTGTCATTACAGCTTATACATGTAACTTTGTATCCTTAGTGCATGTAGAACCAACAATGGAGCTATCATTACAGCTTATACATGTAACTTTGTATCCTTAGTGCATGTAGAACCAACAATGGAGCTATCATTACAGCTTATACATGTAACTTTGTATCCTTAGTGCATGTAGAACCAACAATGGAGCTATCATTACAGCTTATACATGTAACTTTGTATCCTTAGTGCATGGTAGAACCAACAATGGAGCTATCATTACAGCTTATACATGTAACTTTGTATCCTTAGTGCATGTAGAACCAACAATGGAGCTATCATTACAGCTTATACATGTAACTTTGTATCCTTAGTGCATGGTAGAACCAACAATGGAGCTATCATTACAGCTTATACATGTAACTTTGTATCCTTAGTGCATGGTAGAACCAACAATGGAGCTATCATTACAGCTTATACATGTAACTTTGTATCCTTAGTGCATGGTAGAACCAACAATGGAGCTGTCATTACAGCTTATACATGTAACTTTGTATCCTTAGTGCATGTAGAACCAACAATGGAGCTATCATTACAGCTTATACATGTAACTTTGTATCCTTAGTGCATGTAGAACCAACAATGGAGCTGTCATTACAGCTTATACATGTAACTTTGTATCCTTAGTGCATGTAGAACCAACAATGGAGCTATCATTACAGCTTATACATGTAACTTTGTATCCTTAGTGCATGTAGAACCAACAATGGAGCTATCATTACAGCTTATACATGTAACTTTGTATCCTTAGTGCATGTAGAACCAACAATGGAGCTATCATTACAGCTTATACATGTAACTTTGTATCCTTAGTGCATGGTAGAACCAACAATGGAGCTATCATTACAGCTTATACATGTAACTTTGTATCCTTAGTGCATGTAGAACCAACAATGGAGCTGTCATTACAGCTTATACATGTAACTTTGTATCCTTAGTGCATGTAGAACCAACAATGGAGCTATCATTACAGCTTATACATGTAACTTTGTATCCTTAGTGCATGTAGAACCAACAATGGAGCTGTCATTACAGCTTATACATGTAACTTTGTATCCTTAGTGCATGTAGAACCAACAATGGAGCTATCATTACAGCTTATACATGTAACTTTGTATCCTTAGTGCATGTAGAACCAACAATGGAGCTATCATTACAGCTTATACATGTAACTTTGTATCCTTAGTGCATGTAGAACCAACAATGGAGCTGTCATTACAGCTTATACATGTAACTTTGTATCCTTAGTGCATGGTAGAACCAACAATGGAGCTATCATTACAGCTTATACATGTAACTTTGTATCCTTAGTGCATGTAGAACCAACAATGGAGCTATCATTACAGCTTATACATGTAACTTTGTATCCTTAGTGCATGTAGAACCAACAATGGAGCTGTCATTACAGCTTATACATGTAACTTTGTATCCTTAGTGCATGTAGAACCAACAATGGAGCTGTCATTATAGCTTATACATGTAACTTTGTATCCTTAGTGCATGTAGAACCAACAATGGAGCTGTCATTACAGCTTATACATGTAACTTTGTATCCTTAGTGCATGGTAGAACCAACAATGGAGCTGTCATTACAGCTTATACATGTAACTTTGTATCCTTAGTGCATGTAGAACCAACAATGGAGCTGTCATTACAGCTTATACATGTAACTTTGTATCCTTAGTGCATGTAGAACCAACAATGGAGCTGTCATTATAGCTTATAGGGAATAATAGAACAAAGGAGTATGTGTTAGCACTCGGAAAAATTGACAGACAAACAACAATAGAAAAAAACGAAGAACAATATATGGTCCGAAGCGGGATCGAACCCGTACTCAGTGGCACCGTGCCTTGCCACGAGAAGCCGAACGCTTGGCACACTGCCACGCAGCCAACTTAAAAATTGGCTATTGTAGCAGTGTCTTACATGAAGGCGTACTCAATGACTATAGCATAGGATAACGATCACAGACCGGAAATAAATTGTATATTTGTACTTTCCTATTAATGCAAGTATCTCCCAGTAGGACTGAATACTTGTGTTGTAGACAAACATTTATTGGACGAAACAGCATGAATAGTAGTTTCCAGTGGTTATATACTGGGTACAAATAATAATACATAAATATTATTATATGGGGAACTTCCGAGGCGATAATAGGGAATAATAGAACAAAGGAGTATGTGTTAGCACTCCTGTCATTACAGCTTATACATGGAACTTTACACCCTTAGTGTATGCCATCCCATAGTTTTATGAGTCCATACTGCAACATAAATTGTTTCTCATGTCTTTCAAAACAATAGCTAACATATTATACTCTATTCATAGAATCAGTTTTATTGCAGTCAGGGCATTACCATATCCGCTCCACAACGTGTCCCAGCATTTCTCAAAGCGCATGCAGAATGATTGTTTCTGTAAGTGTTTTTTTTCCCAATAAAACAGTAGCACAAATGGTTGATGTTAAGAAAGTAACAATAAGAGGTGACAACTTCTCATTTGGAAGGATGTGTAGCCTGTTTTGTTGAAGACCTTGCTGTTGAAACATCTGAGCTTGGTCACAACACACAAAACTGCACCAGTAGAGAACAGAACCAAATGATCACAACAACATGGCCTCTATTCTTACCTTTGTTGTCTCCCTCACCTACAGCCTCTGCCACCAGTTTGTTCAGTGAAGCTGGAAAGAAGACACGTGATACAAGTTTGAATTGATTCCAATTTGTCATGTGAGCTGACAGTGTCAAGACAACAAACATACACACACCAGTCAGTCACACGACTAGACTAACATCTCACAAATAAAATTCTGCAATCCCACACTTGAATGTCACTTGACTGGTGTCCTACACTTGAATGTCACTTGACCATTGCAGTCCTGTAGTTTTTTAGACCGATCCCACTATAGCAATACTTAACACTAGGTCCTGTAGTTTTTTAGACTGATCCCACTGTAGCAGTACTTGACAACCTTATAGGTCCAGTTACTCCAGTCTCCCTCATGACAAGAGACCCATCAACTCCATTACGGATACACATCCTGACTGCTGCTGCTGCTCCTCCTCATTTATGTGTCTGTGTTATAACTGAAGTCTAGTCTAACCTTTCTACCTGAGCAATCTCCTTTCTGTGTGTCCTGTCTATCCTGTTGTCTCCATGACTCAACTCCCTATATAAACACTCACCATGTTATCCTGGCATTTCTTTGCCCTAGGTCATTGAGTTGGTTCCCTATGAATGTTGCCCAACTTGTGAACTAAGCCAACAGGTGAACACCTGGGTCAGGACATGGCCAGCTCTTCTGCTGTGAGAAATGGTTCACTTCGTTGAGTCTATCTGTCCGTAATTCATCCCACCAAGTGTCTGTCCCAGTCCACTGAATCTCCTGACCAAATTGACTCACCTGGTACAAATCCCTTTGTTAAGCACAGCACTACTTTTGGGGCTCACCATCATTACGTGTTCCTAACCTCCACTACAGACAAAATAGCTGATCTTTTACCTGTTGGTACATGATGATGATAATTGCTGTCTAGCTGTCACAAAAATGAAGTGACGTAGTTGTGTCCAACAATAATGATGATGTGTTCCTTTCTGGGGTTTGGCTATAGATATCAATCTCTTTCAACAACCACTGTCGGCGCCCTAACTTCTCCATGTGACCACCATCATCTAGCTGCTTCAAGAGATAATCTTCCTCCGTTTATGTCTGATCTGTCCACCCCAAACAGCGGAAGATCTAGAGCAACCCATCTGTGTGAACAGGTGCAGCAAGAACAACAGTTCTGAGCAATCAGAGAACAGACAAATCTCTAGTTGCCCTGACAAGTGTGATTGTACAGAAGAATGCTGAGAAGACCATCAACAGCTGACAATCAAACAAATAACAATTCTAACAGTGTAATAGGGAGTAACAGGGAAAAATGTATGACAATAGAGTGAGTTGAATCAGGAAAACATGAACAATTCATGTGGGGAGAAAGGGGGAGATTAGTTAGAGATCAGCTCAGAAGGGGTGAGATGGAAGAAGGGTGCTGATTGGCTGAAAACGAAAGATATATGTGAATAACAAGTTTAGGGAAAGAGACAATTACTCCGGTTAGGTCACCGGAAGGCGGTAGCCCGTTGGCTCACCAACCTTGGAATATGTTGTGTTAGTTTTCAGTTGCTGCGAGCAGGGAGCTCGCCGTCAAGTTAAAAATTGCCTAGTTTAGTAGTTACTCTACCACAATCTCAAAAACAGAAACCTTGCGTGCCAGAATGGCACTTATTACAGAGATCACTGCTGATCTGGAGAAGGGGATTTCCGACAATCCTTCTACCTATACCACAACATGATCCGTAGTGCATTAGCTCGCGTCTTTGACAAATTCTGTTGATTTGGTCGACTTCTATGTATGCCCAAACAACTGCATAAATGATGATTTCTTTCTAAGCAACTCACACTGTTGATTCATACTGGAGAAAAGATCCCAAGAGCTTGAATTAGCAGAGAATTCTGCCAGGCTTGCTGTCACCCTTGTGGTGGACTCAGGATAACTTTTTTTATTTTTTTTTTTGTCCCAACATCATCAAGCGCTATACATTTTTGTTCTCAATATGACAATCATCATTTTCGGGAGGGCGTGAACTTCCATGGTAGATAGGCGGCAGGAACCATTGAAGGCTATGTCTGAACAGTGTTCCATGTTGCAGTTTCCTCATATTGCAAGTCCGGCTTGTTGCAGGAGCTACTGAGTTAAGTGCTCTGTGCACACCGTAAGCTGTGTGTCTCATCCGTTTTGATCATGTTTCGATATTCTAATTGTTTACGATGAATGATGATATCGTATGACAGAGAACAGTTGGTTGTGTTCACTTTTTGCGCGGTTTCGCCTTATGTCTTTTGGCGTGTGCTGAGACTGCTACGATGGGGACTACAGTTACCTTTCTTTGTTTGGGAGATGAGATATTAATTCGGATGATTACGCTGACACGGGCGGTTGAGCAATTATGGATTTTAATTCGTTTGCAGTGATACCAAGGACTTCCATAACCAATAATAATTGTCAGAAATTTACAAGTGATGTTTTTGTTCAAACGAGAGGCTTGCTAATGAAACAGTTATATTGTGTGAAATGGAACATTTCTCTAATTCAGGAGGTGAGAGGTCGACATATTTAATCTACTTGTGTTGAACAGTGGAGCTTCGCTGGGCAATTGAAGCGAGCAAGAGGTTTGCTAATGAAGCAGTTATATTGTGTGACATTGAACATTTGTCTAAGTCATGTGAGAGCGAGAGGTCAACATATTTAGTTCATTCTGAGCGCGTAAGGGTGCGTGCTTATGTTGAAATTGTGTGTGGAATTGAACATTGTCAAGTCCTAAGTCGGCAAGTCTGCGTTAGTGTATCCACTTGAGAGTCAGAGTAGATATGTTGTCAGCTGAATCAAGTTTAGGCCTATTTTATGAATACATTGTCTTGTTCAATAATTTGAGTCAGTGTGGCGATCATTCTCGGTGTGGCAACGCGAACGAACGGAGGGTTGCAGAGCAGATTACAGGGTGGAACTCTGTCTGAAAGTTATTAGTTGTTGTTGACGGATTACCACGAGTTGATACGAGCTTGTTTGCCCTTTGACTCATAAGATGCGGCGGGTCATAATGGCTTTCTTGACATTCCCGGCTCTTACTGGAGGTCGTCTGTCCCAGGCTACACTGGGAAACTACTAGTCCAGCCCAGAGGTACTGCAATACTGGGTCCTCAATCAGTAACAGCCACCACTACAGGGAACACAGTGATCCTAGCTTCTGTTAGCCAGTCTGTTTTGACGCGGACTGTTACCAGGGGAGACCACGAGGAGGTAGATCTGCTAGGTCTTGGCCAGCTGATGGTGCGCCGGCCCTGCTATTGTGACCGCAGGTCGCAGGCACTTAAGCTCCCCCAAAGTTATTAGTAAACAGCGCAAAGTATTACGCGTCGGCGGTATCTTAACAGCGGCTTTCATCGTAGCGTGTAAAACAGGATATGGGGAAAAAAAATTTCCGAGATGTTATCAGTTACACATCTCTTGTGACAATGCTCCATGGTTCACCCAGCCTATAAAAATGGGTACCAGATATTTTTCAGGGAAGTAAAGGTGGCCTGGCATGATACCGACCACATCACACAAAAATGTGTCATGGTCATGGACAAATATAGTCACTGACACCATATTGCCCATACACCTAGCAGGGTCTAGAGGGAACCTTTACTCTTACACCTCTCCTGTAATGTTATCAATGTCCCCATAAAAGGTAACACCCCCCCCCCCCCCAATAATTCTGTCACATGTTTCCTCCAAAGATACCCACACCACTCACTGTAGCAACAAAAAATAAACGATCAACTCTAACTGGCTGCCATACCAATCTTGGCCTCCATGACTCCAATAGCCTGGCTGTAGTGTTGTATAGCGAGCTGGAACTCCTTGCCAAGACCGTAAGCCAAGCCCAGCTGGTAGTGGGTCTCTGCTATCTGTCTGTCTTCTCCAGGCAGTAGTTTCTGATGAATCTTTAAGGCACTTTCTATGTCTTCTGCTGCAGTGACATGTTGTTCTGGCAATGAGAGAATAACAAACCAATAACCTGAATCATGCACAAACATTTCTTCCAACAACTAAAAATTGAACACACTGACTTCTCCAAATGGAACATTCTGGAGCTGGTTAGCATGCAGGTATAATGTCTGCTTCAGGAGAGGAAGTACCCAGTTTCAAAGCCCACAAGAAGTGGTGATTTCTCAAAAATAGGACAAATTAATCTGTGGTTTACTTATGATGTTATCCTCCCCTGATATCGTGGGTAGTGAGATCTGATGTCTAGCTCTCTCTGGGTAGTGAGGTCTGATGTCTAGCTCTCTCTGGGTAGTGAGATCTGATGTCTAGCTCTCTCTGGGTAGTGAGATCTGATGTCTAGCTCTCTCTGGGTAGTGAGATCTGATGTCTATCTCTCTCTGGGTAGTGAGATCTGATGTCTAGCTCTCTCTGGGTAATGAGATCTGATGTCTAACTCTCTCTGGGTAATGAAATCTGATGTCTAGCTCTCTCTGGGTAGTGAGATCTGATGTCTAGCTCTTTCTGGGTAGTGAGATCTGATGTCTAGCTCTCGCCCACATGCTAAAAAACCATTGGCAGTTAACATTTTAAAAAATAGCAGCCATAAATTTACCGCACACTGTGGACCCCAGACTGTGCTACAAGTTCATGCATGTGGGCCAGGATCCCCTCAGACTGCTACAAGTTCATACATGCAGGCCAGGCCCCCCCAGACTGACTGCTACAAGTTCATGCATGTGGGCCAGGACCCCCTCAGACTGACTGCTACAAGTTCATGCATATGGGCCAGTATCCCCTCAGACTGCTACAAGTTCATGCATGTGGGCCAGGATCCCCTCAGACTGCTACAAGTTCATGCATGTGGGCCAGGACCCCCTCAGACTGCTACAAATTCATGCATGTGGGCCAGGATCCCCTCAGACTGCTACAAGTTCATGCATGTGGGCCAAAATTCTCCTCAGATCCTCAAGGGAGATAACGGAACACGTATAGATTCGCTCTGTGTGCAGTGATGATGATCTTAACAACAACGATTCATTCAATACAAACCTGACTCCATGCTGAGTTCCCCAAGCTTATTGTAACATTCTGCAGCCTTCAACTGATCTACTTGTGACTCAGATCTGATGGTAACAAAGAATCAATATATTTAAATGGTGACAAATAACAAACATTTCTGGCATTTTATTTATGAACAAATATGCAGAGATTTTATTTATAACAACAATTATATACACACATGATTAAATTGGTCAAAAATGGAGATAAACAAACACAAAAATTATTACAATTAGCAATAAAATACAGAATGACAATCATAAAGATACAGACCTTCATTAATGGATGATTATGCAGAATAAAAGGATGGAAATGGCAGGACAAAGTCAAAATCAAACTAATAGGGATCATTACTGGGAGAAAGCTGTATAGATAGTTTTTTTTTTTTTTTAAAACAAATGAATATACTGGTCAAAAATATCTGAGATTATACTGAGGAACAATGTGGATTTGTGGAAGGAATTGGCACCAATAATGCAATATACATCTTAAGAACATTGATAGAAAGATCTATATATGTGCTATATAGACTACACAAAAGCATTTGACAAAGTAAAGCATGTGGAAATAATCAATATGTTGGAGAAATTAAACATTGATGGCAAGGATTTGCGAATCATAAAAAACATGTACTGGCAACAAACAGCAGCAATACGAATTAACAACCAAACTGGACAATTTCAACCTATAAAACAAGGAGTCAGGCAAGGCTGTGTTCTGTCGCCGGATTTGTTTTCACTTTACAGCGAATATATTATGAGATCAATAGGAGACAAAAAAGGAATTGAAGTCAACGGTCACAACATAAATAATTTGTGATATGCGGATGACACAGTCATAATAGCAGAGACAGAGAATGAACTACAAGAAATGATAGACATAATAGTAAAAGAAAGCATCAAGAAAGGCTTCAGTCTGAATAGTAAGAAAACAGAAGTAATGGTCATATCAAAGAAAAAATCATCACCAGCATGCAGCATAAAAATAAACAGGACAAATTTGAAACAAGTGCAACGCGTCAAATACTTCAAATCGGATGGAAGATGCACCACGGAAATAAAAAGTGGCTCAGGCCAAAATAGCATTTCAGAAAATGAAAAATATCTTTTGCAACAAATCTATGTCAATAGAAATGAGAAAGAGTTCATCAGTGCTATATAGTATCCAATTCTGACCTACAGAAGCGAATCATGGACAGTAGACAAACAAATGAAAAGACGATAAGATGCCAAGATGCCACAGAGATGGGATTTCTCAGAAGAATGTTGAAAGTTCCCTGGACAACTGAAAAGACCAATGAGGAAGTTCTCAAAGAGGCCAACACAAAAAGGCAGCTCCTAAAAAACATCAGAAAGAAACAATCAACATTTTTCGGGCACATCATGAGAAGAGGAAAGTTGGAATACTTGGTTACAACTGGCAAAATAAAAGGAAAGAGAGATCGTGGACGACAAAGAGAGAAAATACTGGATAGCTTAGTGTCATGGCATGGAAAGCAGTCAACAACAGAACTGATATTATGCACTGTAGATAGAAGATTGTGGAAGGACATGATCGCCTATGCCAACCGGTATGGTACATGATGATGATATACTGGTCACAAATATTGATAAACAAACAGAAACATTATAATTACCAATAGAGAGAGAGCTCCTCAGCTAGCATGACATAACAGTTCATGAGAACTGAGCTACCATTTGAGCTTTCAACTATTAGATTCAACAGAGAGCTTTAGCAGCAACACAAGCATGGTCAAGACTCCCATGAAATCAAAACAGACTAGCAAGAGAAATACATTTATGGCAATAGATAAGGAGATAACATAAAACCAAAGAGAAATAAAAGGCCAGGTCATAGTTCAAGGTCATTGTAGAATAGAATTACTGCTATGAAGGTCAAGGTGATTGGAACTTACTTGAGGTAAATGACCTTTGCCAGGTCTAAATACTCCCAGGCTAACTGGAAGCTTGGAACATCCTGCAAAACACAAGAAGCTGGACTTTAAAAGCATACCTAAACACATTGAGCATAAGCTATAAGCACATCGATAAACACTGATCACATCTATACATATTGAGCACAAACTATGAGCACATCTATACATATTGAGCACAAGCTATGAGCACATCTATACATATTGAGCATAAGCTATGAGCACACCTATACATATTGAGCACATCTATACATATTGAGCATAAGCTATGAGCACACCTATACATATTGAGCATAAGCTATGAGCACACCTATACATATTGAGCACATCTATACATATTGAGCACACCTATACATATTGAGCACAAGCTATGAGCACACCTATACATATTGAGCACAAGCTATGAGCACACCTATACATATTGAGCACAAGCTATGAGCACACCTATACATATTGAGCACAAGCTATGAGCACACCTATACATATTGAGCACAAGCTATGAGCACACCTATACATATTGAGCACAAGCTATGAGCACACCTATACATATTGAGCACAAGCTATAAGCACATCTATACATATTGAGCATAAGCTATGAGCACACCTATACATATTGAGCACAAGTTATGAGCACACCTATACATATTGAGCATAAGCTATGAGCACACCTATACATATTGAGCATAAGCTATGAGCACACCTATACATATTGAGCACAAGCTATGAGCACACCTATACATATTGAGCATAAGCTATGGAGGTAAGACTTCTATTTTTTTTTTTAAATTGTTATATCATATTTTCAGGTCACCTTTCTTCACATTTCCTGACAAGATGAAAGTGAGCAACAGCAGGACACCTGACTTCCAACGTGTGATCTGTGAGCACTGAAGGTACCTATGTGTAGCACTGCACTGCCACAACTAGCTAACCATTCAGTTCATCATAAAAATGCATATCCATAGTCACCTAATGTTCTCATAAGTATTTTTCAGATCATGATGTCTGTGAGAGTCTCAAGTGAGCCAATCAGCAATAACAAAAACACATCACTTCTTTATTGGAAACATGAACTTAACAAAAGTGTCAAATAAAGGAAAGAGTATCGGCTGAGCCAAGTGTTGAATACTCTATAACAAACACAAGTGATAAAATTCTGCATCACACAACAAACACAACTCATAAACTCTGCATCACACAACAAGTGGATCTTACCTCTTCTTTGTCCTCTCCATCAACTTCCTCACCCTCCTGGTTATCTTCAGTATTCTCCTCACCCTCCTGGTTATCTTCAATATTCTCCTCATCTGCATCTACTTCAGCCTCCTCTGGAGCTGAGTGACAACAACACAACATCTTGACACCAACCATTCATGATCAGACATATTACTTAATGCAAAGAAGAAAGCTGTCAGGGCATATAAATGTCATCTCTAATTTTGACTGACTGGTTAAATAGGAATGATTGACATGAACTAATGTCTGGAGAATGACTTCGACCAGAGATGTATCTACACTACAGTACATTACAAAAACAATGACAAATAATCACAAATATGTAGTCACTGCAGCAAAACTCTGGTTGTTCTGTTTGCTGCGAGGTGTTCAGCTTGTCAGTGAGAGCCCCCAGAACAAATTAAAATTGTGTGCATCATTTTAAAAATATTGTTAGTAAACTTTGAAACAAGTTCTAGAGCTAAGGAAACTCTGTCACTTCAAATGTCATGAGAAGTTGGTAAATTTGTAACAAATGACAAAACAATGGAAACTCAACAGTTTCAAATCAGTTATCAGCAAAGAAATAATTTCACAGCTTCAAATATTATAAGAAGTTAGAAAAGTTAAACTTCTAGAAGACAAAGACAGGAACACATTTTTAAAAATGTGTTGTTACCATCATTATCAGCCATCTCAATGTTGCCAGATTCAACTTTGACTTGTCCTTCTTTTGCTGATCTCAAGTATTGATAACTAGAGTGTTAGGCCCTTTTTTGGAATCCCAAAGGAAAAAGACAAAGAGAAAGGCCAAAATATTCTTGGAGAAGACAGGCGGAGGCAGAGATGAAGATGATGGGAAACATATGGAATGATCTTAAGGAAGGCAATAAATAACATGCTTAGAAAGTGTTTGTTGAAGACATATGCTCCACATGGAGCTGAAAGGTAGAAGAAGAGCGTTAGCCCTGTTCTGGTGACCCCAGCAGACCCTGAACTAACAAAAACAAAGGTCACTGTTCTGGCCATCTGCTGGGATGGTTATAGTTAGTTAAAGAATCCAGTATCACTGCAAACAAATTAAAATCCATAATTGCTCAACCACCCGAGCCAGTGGAAGCATCCAAATTAAAATTCCTCTCACCGAAGGATCCAAACAAAGAGAGATAGCTGCAGTCTCCATCATAGCAGCCACAGCGCACACCAAAAGACATAAGGCCAAGCGGCATAGAAAGTGAGCGCGACTGAACTGTCCTTCGCCATCATCATTCACAGTAAGCAATTGGAATATCGAAACACAATCTGGATAAAAAACACAGTTCACAGTATGCACAAAGCACTAAACTCAGTAGCTCCGGTAGTAAGCCGGACTTGGAATATGAGGAAACTGCAACAAGGAACACTTTTCAGACTGAACCTCAATGGTTCCTACCGCCTATCCACCATTTTGACCTGTTGGGAGTTCTCTCCAAACCTCAGTATTCAAGTCTTCATTATCTTCAAGCTTCTATTTATCATCTCTCAGCCTTACATGCATGACTTCACTGTTATCCTTTCTCTCTTTACTTTTCTTTACTGATTCACCATCACCAGCATTGTGTATTCTACTACCATTACCAACATTGTGTATTCATTCTACTACCATTACCAACATTGTGTATTCATTCTACTACCATTACCAACATTGTGTATTAATTCTACTACCATTACCAACATTGTGTATTCATTCTACTACCATTACCAACATTGTGTATTCATTCTACTACCATTACCAACATTGTGTATTCTACTACCATTACCAACATTGTGTATTCTACTACCATTACCAACATTGTGTATTCTACTACCATTACCAACATTGTGTATTCTACTACCATTACCAACATTTGTGTATTCTACTACCATCACCAACATTTGTGTATTCTACTACCATTACCAACACTGTGTATTCTACTACCATTACCAACATTGTGTATTCTACTACCATCACTGTGTATTCTACTACCATCACCAACATTGTGTATACTACTACCATCACTGTGTATTCTACCATTACCAACATTGTTTATTCTACTACCATCACTGTGTATTCTACTACCATCACCCTACTGTGTTTGTTGTTCAGTGCAACCACTCACTGCACTGTTCCAGCCACATAGGAGAACATGACCTACAAATGTCTCTCCCTCATTTTGTCCTATCAAAAGTTTGTACCCCTCAGCAAAGCTTCACTTCTAGTTCTGTTTGGACAACACATTCCCCATTCTCTCTGCCTTTCACTTCTAGTTCTGTTTGGACAACACATTCCCCATTCTCTCTGCCTTTCACTTCTAGTTCTGTTTGGACAACACATTCCCCATTCTCTCTGCCTTTCACTTCTAGTTCTGTTTGGACAACACATTCCCCATTCTCTCTGCCTTTCACTTCTAGTTCTGTTTGGGCAACACATTCCCCATTCTCTCTGCCTTTCACTTCTAGTTCTGTTTGGACAACACATTCTTCACTCTGCCACTCACTTCTAGTTCTGTTTGGGCAACACATTCCCCATTCTCTCTGCCTTTCACTTCTAACCCTCCCCTTTAACTTCAGCTTCTCAAACATGACGAAAGTGTCAAGTTCTGCCAGTCACATGAGATTTAGTAGAAACATTGAAGATTATAGGACATATGTTTGTACCACATTAATAAACTATACCTATGGGTACTAACTAATGATAGGACACGTGTGCGTGTACTACATTCCAGAATTTATCACTGGACAACGATCATTTGTAGTAGACAAACACATCTGCTATCTACAGTCCTATGAGACCTACAGGAAGCCACAAGGTTTGTCCATGTGGCATGACCAACGACAGGAAGCCACAAGGTTTGTCCACGTGACAACAAATGACAGGAAGTCACAAGGTTTGTCGATGTGACATAACTAATGACAGGAAGTCACAAGGTTTGTCGATGTGACATAACTAATGACAGGAAGTCACAATATTTGTCCATGTGACATGTACAACGACAGGAAGCCACAAGGTTTGTCCATGTGACATAACTAATGACAGGAAGTCACAAGGTTTGTCCATGTGACATAACTAATGACAGGAAGCCACAAGGTTTGTCCATGTGACATGACCAATGACAGGAAGCCACAAGGTTTGTCCATACGACATGACCAATGACATGATGAAAGTGCATGCTCACACAGAGGTATACAAAATACACATTACCATCACTTTTAGCGGGTTCCTCTGGCTGTTCGTTAACGTCTTCCTCTTTCTCTCCCTCCACGTCTGATGAAGACAAATAAATGTGCTGTTAGATCGAAGATACAGCTAGGTCTGACTGACCTATTTTAACTAAAGGTCTGCAAGAGTATATACTTCAACATTTTCACACAAATTATTACAGCATGGCACCACAATTTGACATATGTCACAAGTTAACAACTCCATCACTGACAGCTAACTAAAATAACTTCTACTCTTACCAAAATAACTTCTACTATCACTAAAATAACTTCTACTCTTACCAAAATAACTTCTACTCTTACCAAAATAACTTCTACTCTTACCAAAATAACTTCTACTATCACTAAAATAACTTCTACTCTTACCAAAATAACTTCTACTCTTACCAAAATAACTTCTACTCTTACCAAAATAACTTCTACTATCACTAAAATAACTTCTACTCTTACCAAAATAACTTCTACTCTTACCAAAATAACTTCTACTCTTACCAAAATAACTTCTACTATCACTAAAATAACTTCTACTCTTACCAAAATAACTTCTACTCTTACCAAAATAACTTCTACTCTTACCAAAATAACTTCTACTCTCAGACACAGAAATCCATAGACTTGTCCTTGCCAGCTGTGAGGTAGTTGCAGTCTGTAGCCTGTGTCCTTTCACACACATATGTGCATGCATGAGAGAACAGGTATCCACATATGTACATGTATGAGAGGACAGCTCTCCACATTATGTGTGTATGCATGAGAGGACAGCTCTCAACATATGTGCATGTATGAAAGAACAGATCTCCACATGTGCATATGAATGACAGGACAGGTATATTGCATGTATGAGAGGACAGTTGTCCACAAGTGCATGTATGAGAGGACAGTTCTCCACATGTGCATGAATGAAAGAACAGATCACATGTGCATATGAATGACAGGACAGGTATATTGCATGTATGAGGGGACAGTTGTCCACAAGTGCATGTATGAGAGGACAGTTCTCCACATGTGCATGTATGAAAGAACAGATCTCCACATGTGCATATGAATGACAGGACAGGTATATCGCATGTATGAGAGGACAGTTGTCCACAAGTGCATGTATGAGAGGACAGTTCTCCACATGTGCATGAATGAAAGAACAGATCTCCACATGTGCATATGCATGACAGGACAGGTATATTGCATGTATGAGAGGGCAGTTGTCCACAAGTGCATGTATGAGGAAAAGCTGTTCAAAATTGTGTAAGAAATAATTATGGTTGTTATGGTTAGTCAAAGGTCCTGGTATCTGTGACAACAAATTAAAATCCATAATTGCTCAACCGCCCGTGCCAGTGGAATTATCAGAATTAAAACTCACCTCATTGAAGGATGCATACATGGAAAGGCAGTGGCATCTCCTATCATAGCAGCTACAGCACACGCTAAAAGGTATAAGGCCAAGTAGCACCAAAAGTGAATGCAGCTGAACTGTCCATCATACGATATCATTCATCGAAGTAATCAGAATATCGAAATGCGATGAAAAACACAGCTCACGGTGTGCACAGAGCACTAAACTCAGTAGCTCCGGCAGCAAGCCAGACTTGAATTATGAGGAAACTGCAACAAGGAACACTATTCAGACTATGCCTCAATGGTTCCTGACGCCTTTCTGCCATATTGGCCGGAAGTCCTTACTAAGTAATAATTGTGACTGACAAATAAAATTATACAATAAAATATGAGAACAATAGTTTTGGCTACCAGTCTGATTACTCACCAGGCTCTATAGCTGTCCCCAGAACACTTGCCTCCATGCGGCCCAGCTCAAGAAGGGCAGACCCACAGCTGAAGTAGGCATCTGCACAATCTCTAGACAACTCTCCACACGAGTTTACTCTGGATAAACACACAAGACATCCTTCAACAAAACATTCTCTTTTAATTCAACATTTTAAATTTATTTTGACAAAATTTGAAAGTGATCTGCTTATTAATTTGTGTTGACAGAATAGTTTTAATTTAATGGAGCAGATTATCTCCTCTAAAAAGTTAGGCTCCAGCCAAATTGCTTGTATCTGTTAACACCTCTACATTTTTCAAAGTTTAAAATCATTATTTTACTGGATAATGTTTATAAAAGGGAGATTTAAAAATGTAACATCAATTTAAACATAACATAACTGCAAAGTTTTGTTTTAATTTGATGATCACGACATCGAGTCCAGGTGCAGTCAGAACTTAAGAACTTATTGATAATTAACATTATTATTAATAGTGCTCGGATTTTCATGAAATGTCATATTTTTTTCCTGAAGCATATTTTCAGTTTTAAGTTAATTTCTACATGTTTCAAGCATTTCTGAACAATTTTAAGCTGTTTTTATTTGTCATATAAATGCATATTTTGACCATAATTTTGATGAGGTCATATTTTGCCTGAAATTGGAGATTTAGGTCATATTTTGGTCATATTTAGGTCATATTTTGCATATTTTCTGGTGTACTCAACTTTCTGGTGTACTCCGTTTGCTTATCAATGTTAGCACATCTTAAACTATGTTTAGAGACAAATTGTGAGGATTGGCTATATTTCTGAATGTGTGTATTAGTGAATATGCATGTGTGTCTTTCATGCGACTGTAGGGAGGGGAAGACATCAGTCAACTCTTTGATTGGCATCTGAGAATAAAAAAGGGAGTGACATCCGCTCAATACTTCAAAAGAATTTTCTTGGTTATGTTTCGAAAGTAAATTGTAGGAAACAATTTCAAATGTTTCAACGTCAGGAGCGAATATTCCTGGATTCGTTAAATCTTCCATTTTCAATTTAAACCGTTTGGCGCCCATTTGTATGTTACAATTATTAATTTGCCATTTGCAACAGTGACTGACTACATGATCTTGTGCTCTAGCTCATAGTTATATAATAGTTATATTGTTTATGGTTGATTCACTGGAATAACTTTGCTTTCTATCTATCTATCTATTGACCTTTCGAGCCGTAACCGGCCCATAGGGCGTAGACCAAGATACACCTTCTCCTATATGAATTTTTGTTCTAGCAGTTTTCTTTTAAAGATATTTTATCAAATCTCGCCATCTGTCTCTGTTCTGTGCAAGCAGTTCTATCTCATTGAGGGAGCCGATTCCTGCTGCTCTTGCCTCTCTCATCAATGTTCTTCTCAGTGTCTCCCTGGGTCTTCCTCTTTTTTTACAACTTTGCTTTACAATGCCTAAAGTGTCTAATTCTAATGGTGCAAAGTTGCGTAAATTTGTGCAGGAATTTGGTTCAAAAGTATTTAGTACCGATGGAGAAATATTGTACTGTACACTGTGTGAGGTCAAGGTTACAGCTGGAAAACGGTTTAATGTGCAACAACATTGCAATACTTCTAAACATATGAAATGTTTAAGTAGACTTTCTGAAATGGAAGGAAGACAAAGTTTATTACTTGAAAAATGTTCTGCTACTTCCTCTTCTTCTTCGGGAAACACAGAGACCGGTTTTTATAAAGATTTGTGTCATATGATGGTTTCATCAAATATCCCTTTAAATAAATTGCAAAATCAATATTTTCGACAATTTCTGGAGAAATACACTAGCCATCCTATCCCAGATGAATCTACTTTAAGGAAAAATTATCTCTCCAAATGTTATGAGGACTATTTGATAATTCCATGAAGCTGTTGTGGCCAAATGGAATAGAAAGAAATAATATCCTTCTATTAATAACAGATGCTGCTCCCTATATGAAAAAGGCTGCTAAAGGACTTCAAATTCTCTACCCGAAATTGATCCATATTACTTGCCTTGCTCATGCACTGCATCGAGTAGCTGAGGAAGTTCGAGGTAATATTCCTGATGTGGACAAGCTTATTTCAAATGGGAAAAAAATATTCATCAAGGCTCCTCTTCGAGTACAAAAATTCAAAGAAGAAGCTCCTCAACTACCACTTCCTCCACAACCTATCCTTACACGTTGGGGTACATGGCTGGACGCTGTAGAGTATTACTGTGAACTATTCAACACTGGATAAAATATTTAATGCCCTAGACAAAGACGACGCAACATCAATACAAGCAGTGCAAAGCTTATTTTCTACCAGACTATCACAAAATCTGACTTATATAAAGTCAAACTTTTCTGCAATTTCAAAAGCAATAAAACGTCTGGAAAGCGAAGGGATTGCACTTTATGATGCATTAGATATTGTGAAACAAATTCAAACAGAAATAAATGGATCACGTGGTGAAGTAAGCAACAGGATTAAAGTAAAATTAGAAAGTGTTCTTCATAGAAATTCTGGTTATTTCTCATTGTGCAAAATTGCAGACATACTTAGTGGTAAACATGCAACATTTCAAGAGGATGAACCTGAACTTTCAGCAAATGATCTGACATTATTTAGATTTGCCCCTGTGACATCATGTGATGTAGAACAAAGTTTTTCAAAATATAAAACAATTCTCAGTGACAATCGACGATCGTTCAAATTTGAAACTCCAAAAATGTATGTTGTTGTCGGTTGCAATTGTACAAACAATGAAAACTGAGGAATAAATGTGGTAAGTGTTTTTATACATGCTTTGTTAAGTATTACTACTATGTAGGTACTATGACTACTATGTAATGCGTAAAACATGCAAACAATTATAATTTGCGTTTTTTTTTTTTTTTGGTTCATAAATGAGAAAAACCTTATGGTCATATTTCGGCATATTTAGCATATTTTAGGTCATATTTTGCCTTTTTTAGGTCATATTTGCATGTCATATTTCAGGATTTTTAGGTCATAAAATCCGAGCCCTAATTATTAATAACATTTTCTATTATATAAATTAACACTTAAAATTGGCATGTACGTTTTTTCTCCAACCTTACAGATTTTTTGGGGCAGGTGCACAGGTCACCTAAACAATATATATATATATATATGGAAGGTATGTAATAGGGTGGGAACCGTGATAGCTCAGTGGTTAGTGAACAGAACAAAGGACAAGTCGGGTTCGATCCTGATCGGCGGCTTCCGGGTTCACCCAGCCTTAAATGAGTACTGGATTTTTTTATGGGAAAGTTAAGCGACCATATTACCCCAAAAATCATGCGCCAAAGGTCTATAAAAATTATGGTATAAAAGACATCCCACTTGTTATATTTACATCAATTACATGAACAAGACATTCTCTAAGCTAACCCACTTGTTCCATTTACATCAATTACATGAACAAGGCATCCCCTATGTTGACCCACTTGTTCCATTTACATCAATTACATGAACAAGGCATCCCCTATGTTAACTCACTTGTTCCATTTACATCAATTACATGAACAAGGCATCCCCTATGTTAACCCACTTGTTCCATTTACATCAATTACATGAACAAGGCATCCCCTATGTTAACTCACTTGTTCCATTTACATCAATTACATGAACAAGGCATCCCCTATGTTAACCCACTTGTTCCATTTACATCAATTACATGAACAAGACAACGGGTGAGTCAGCTACCCAGACTCCTTACGGCTTTCTTCAGCTTGCGTTATACGTCTCTTAGAGAGCCCTTATCTTTCCTGGAAGGCGGATTTACTTTTTCTCTCTTTGACTTGTCCATGTTTGTGAAATTTTTTCGGCTTATTTTTTTAACAGATAAATTCGCAGTCACAATATCAAACAAATACCAAGTCCTCCAACAACTAGAAAATACAATAAATATAGAAGATCATTGGAAACAGGTAAAAGACATATGGAAAGAGACATGCAAAGAAACACTGGGGAAAAGAGAATGCCAGAATAAGGCACGGTTGACAGCAGAGATCCTGGATAAAATTAAAGAAAGAAAAAACAAGAAAGCAGACATAAATAAAAGCAAAACAAGAAGTAATAAAGCCAAGACACAGGAAGCTTACACAGAGGTGAACAAAGAAGTGAAAAGATGCATTAAAAGGGATAATAGGAAATATATAGATGAACTAGCTAAAGAGGCAGAAGAAGCAGCAAATAAAGGGAATATGAAAGAACTGTACAACAGCACAAAGAAATTAAGTGGAAAATACAGATCAATGCCTTTATTAAAGATAAGAAAGGAAATCTGCTTAGTAATATAAGGGAACAAATGGAGAGATGGAAAGAGTACTTTGAAGAACTTTTGAACAGACCCGGCTCAAATAATCCTCCAGATATACTACCAGCAGAAGAAGAGTTACACACTAACTGTGGAAAACCAAGCAAAGAAGAAATAATGAAAGCCATCAAACTATTAAAAAATGGTAAAGCCACAGGACCAGATGAAATTCCTTCAGAAGCCATCAAAGCAGATATTAACACCTATAACAAGATATTACATAATCTATTAGATAAAATTTGGGAGAGGGAAGAAATACCTAAAGACTGGAAAGAAGGTTATATGATCAAACTACCAAAGAAAGGAAGTTTACAGGAGTGCACAAATTATAGGAGAATTATGCTACTATCAGTGCCAGGAAAAATATTAAGCAGAATCATTCTGGAGAGACTAAAAGAAGCCATAGAGAAACATCTGAGAGATGAACAAGCAGGTTTTAGGATGAACAGATCATGTGCTTATCAAATAACTACTCTACGTATAATAGTTGAACAAAGTTTAGAACTAAAATCCCCACTTTATATTGGATTCATAGATTACGAAAAGGCATTTGACAGTTTAGCCAGAAGAATGCTTTGGAAGATGCTGAGTCATTACGGAATCACCATAAAGTTTATTAACCTGATAAAAACAATGTATGAAGGAATGAAATGTAGTGTGGTGCATGAAGGACAGCTTACAAAAGCATTTGGAATAAGAACAGGAATAAGGCAGGTATGCCTTCTGTCTCCCTTTCTCTTTCTACTGGCCATAGATTGGATTATGAAAATAACTCAAAAAAACAGAAATGGGATCCAGTGGTCACTGACCAAACAACTTAATGATTTAGACTTTGCTGATGACATAGCTCTCCTATCACACAGCCATCAACTGATGCGGGATAAAATGAGCATACTTGATGAGAGATCATAACAGCTAGGACTGAAGATTAATAAAGATAAGACCAACATTATGAGAATTAATGCAGTTGGCAATAACCAAATAAAACTAGGAGAAATACCTATACTAGATGTACAATTTTACATATATCTGGGCAGTAATATAGATAAAGAGGGAGGAACAGAAAATGATACCAAAATAAGTATATCAAAAGCAAGAGAAGCTTTCATTGCACTGGGAAACATATGGAAATCCAAAGAAATTAGGTTAAATACAAAAATAAAAATTTTCAACTCAAATGTTAAGTTGGTCCTATTATATGGCTGTGAAACATGGAGAACAACAAAATTGACAATCACGAAGATACAGACTTTCATTAATGGATGCTTACGCAGAATAAAAGGATGGAAATGGCAGGACAAAGTCAAAATCAAACTAATAGAATTATGGAAATGTACCAGTCAAATACTAGTGGATAAAGAGATACAGTGAAGACGATGGCGCTGGTTAGGACACACACTACGGAAGCCAACTGAGAGTATTACACAACAGGCCCTTTTTTGGAATCCCCAGGGGAAAAGACAAAGAGGAAGACCAAGTCTTGGAGAAGACAGAAGCAGAGATGAAGATAATGGGGAAGACTTGGAATGATCTTAAAAGAATGGCAAAAAACAAAACGACTTGGAAAGTGTTTGTTGAAGACCTATGCTTCCCTGGGAGATAAAAAGGTAGAAGAGACATGAACAAGACATCCCCTATGTTAACCCACTTGTTCCATTTACATCAATTACATGAATGAGACATCCTCTAAGCTAACTCACTTGCCACATTAACAATAAGTCGACAATTCATTACAAATGTGTGTTATAACTTACAACAACCGAACAGCTTCTTCATACAAATTGACAGCTTTAGTTATTTCACCACACACCATGTTCCTTTTACCCTGGGAAAGGAGTTCCGCAGCTTTATTTATTGCTTCAGTCCTGCAGAGACAAATATAGCTCAGGTCACACACTCAGAGACAAATATAGGTCAGAGACAAATATAGCTCAGGTCACACACTCAGAGACAAATATAGGTCAGTAACACAATTTACATAACATTACAAAATACAGGGATAAATATAGATTAGGTCACACAATGCCCAGGGACAAATTTAGCTTAGGTCACTCAATGCCCAGGGACAAATATAGGTTAGGTCATACAATGTACAAGGACAAATTTAATCTTAGATCACACAATGTACAGGGACAAATAAGTTAGGTCACACAATGCCCAATGCCCAGGGACAAATTTAGCTTAGGTCACACAATGCCCAGGGACAAATATAGGTTAGGTCATACAATGTACAAGGACAAATTTAATCTTAGATCACACAATGTACAGGGACAAATATAGGTTAGGTCACATAGTGTCAAGGAACAAATATAGGTTAGGTCATACAAGGCCCAAGGACACAAATATAGCATAGATCACACAATGTTGAGGAAGAAATATAGGTTAGGGTTAGGTCATACAAGGTATAAGGACAAATTTAGCTTAGGTCACACAATGCCCAGGGACACATATAGCATAGGTCACACAATGTCAAGGAGAACAAATATAGGTTAGGTCATACAATGTACAGGGACAAATATAGGTAATTATCAATGATTATTAAATGTACGCAGGGAGGTCAAAAAGTAATGCACACCAATTTTTTTCTCGGAAACTATTCGGGCAAAATGTGTGAAATTTTCACAGATTGTATCTGAACATCCCCTTTACACTACCTATTTTTCAACATAATCCTCGTACAAGCGTATTGCCTTACGCCAACGCGAAACTAGGTCATGAATGCCTCGTTTGTACCAAGTTTTGTCCTGCTCGCGTAGCCATTTTTTAACTGCACGGATCACATCCACATCATTGTCAAAGTGTGTCCCACGCAGGAATTTTTTTAGTGGTCCAAACAGATGGAAATTTGAGGAAGCCAGATCAGGGCTGTAAGGAGGATGGGGCAGTACAGTCCAACCAAATTTGTTGATTGCTTCCCGTGTTACCAGACTTGTGTGAGGGCGTGCATTGTCATGTTGAAGCAACAAATCTGCAGATGGCTTATTAGGCCGAACTCTGTGGAACCGATTTTTGAGTTTTGTCAGTGTATTGATGTAAGCTGTCGAGTTGATTGTCTCACCTCTTGTCATTACATCAACAAGAATCATACCATCAATGTCCCAGAAGACAGTGATCATCACCTTTCCGGCTGATGGAGATGTTTTGAATTTTTTTCTTTTTGGTGACTGCGGATGATGCCATTCCATTAAATGCATTTTTGTTTCATGCTCATAATAATGTGCCCACGTTTCGTCACCGGTAACAATTTTTGACAAAAACATTTCTCCTTCAACACCGAAACGCTCCAACAATTCAGAACAGAATGTTTTCCTTTGAACTCTGTGATCATTTGTTAGGCACCGAGGAATCCATCGAGCGCAAATCTTTGAATATCCGAGAGTTTTAAAAATTGCGATTGCACTTCCCTTGCTGACTGTAAGCTGCAATGCCATTTGCTGACTAGTGATACGCCTATCCTTACGAATAATGGCATCAGCCCGGTTTAACATGTCTGTGCTGGTAGCCGAGGCAACACGTCCAGAACGCGGTAAATCATGCAGCTCCACTCGTACACTTTCTGCAGCTTTAATTCTCTGAACCCAGCGACTAACTGTGCTCCTATCAACTGCAGAACATTAGTACACTGCACACAGTCGTTTATGAATGTTTGCCACAGTTTCTTTTTCCGCAACCAGAAATTCTATGACAATTCGCTGTTTGTAACGGACATTGTTGACAAGCTCCATTTTAACAGTTCATAGATTGCGTAATATTTATCAGAATGCTGTGCAATTTGGTGCACATAATTGGAACATGTCATTTTCCAAGTGTGCAAAATTTCATATTCCTATCTTTATTATTAGCCGAGAAAAACATTGGTGTGCATTACTTTTTGACCTCCCTTCAGTATTAGTATTGGCAACTTCCTATTTTAAAGCACATAAATTATTTTAGACAGAGGAATGATTTCTGCTTGTTGACATTACAACAAAACTACAGTTACAGCAGTTGGTAATTTCCTAGTTTGATCAGATATAGTCTTTCAGTTTGGAAGAGTGATGTCCCCTAAAATATGTCTGCCAAAATACAGTGGTTCTACGCATTCTTGGCGTTGGGGTCATTACGCTGGCATGTAATCATTTCGGAGTATCTGTTGATTGGGCGTTGGGTCCAGGGGTTAGGTTTAGCTTTAGTGTTAAATATTTATAAATATATTATAACGCGTGACAAAAACGACGCCACTCGGCCTAATTATGATCTTCTGATCGAAGGGAATTGTGCGGTTGATTACCAATGGGCGTAATGACCCCAACGCCAAGAATGCGTAGAACCACTGTATTTTGGCAGACATATTTTAGGGGACATCACTCTTCCAAACTGAAATACTATATCTGATCAAACTAGGAAATTACCCAGCAGTTTTCAAATATAATATGATATACCATAAATTCATTTAGTTTTAGAGTTTGGTTTGGGAATTTCGTGACCAATGTGTTGTATACAATATATAATATATGTACGTAGGCACTTTGACTTTTTTTCCAAAATAATTTCTAATAATTGAAACCAGTATAGCTAAATAGCCCGCGACATGAGTGAAACAATGATACCTGAATCATATTTCTACGACAATTAGGAAAAAAGTTATGATTTTTTAAAGTGAATAATTACTCAATGATGATACAAAGAAGAAAAACCATAGCGCCAGATTTGGCATGCAAAAAAAAAGTCAAATTTAAAAAAGCCAATTTTAAAAAGCCAAATTCTTTAAAATTAAATTGAAAATATTATCATTATATTTGGTGTACATTTTCAAAATAATCACTATATTATATTTGGTATAAAAAAAAAATAATACTTTTTATTTGATTTGCGTTAAAAATAAGTCATTTAAATTTATATATATATCAAAGTAACTGATATTAATACGAATTGACGTCAAAGTTAACAGTCATTCTCTGCAATTTATGTAAGAATAATTATAAATTTCTATGATTCAATTCACATAAAAATAATACTAATGTTCTGCTAAAAAAGTCACATCATTATTGTTATTTTATATATAAGAAGTATAATTTTATTATTAATTTTTTTTTATTCATTTAAAAAAATATGTTTTTACAATATAAAAATAAACCAATAAGGTATCAGTGAATTAGACACATCAATAGCTATTTATCATTGTTTATTTAAACTTTAAACAGACTTCACAAACAAACAAACGAAGCTAAACAAAACAAACGTGCAAACAAAGAAAAAAAAATCACATTTGGGGAAAAACATCAAAATTTTATTAAATAACCATTGTTTGATGTTATTTATCAAAATCCACAATATGCACCATTATAGGAACATACAAAGGGCATTTTAAAAATGACATTTATTGAAAACAGAAAAATAATACTGCAGGCTCCAGCAACTGTCGCTTTCGATGGCACTGGATAGGACACACACTACTGAGAGTATTACGGAACAGGCCCTTTTTTGGAATCCTCAGGGGAAGAGACAAAGAGGAAGACCAAGTAATTCTTGGAGAAGACAGATAGAGTTAGAGATGAAGATAATGGGGAAGACATGGAATGATCTTAAAAGAATGGCAAAAAACATAACGACTTGGAAAGTGTTTGTTGAAGACCTATGCTCCACTGGGAGCTAAAAAGGTAGAAGAAGAAGAAGATAAACACTGTACACAAAGAGCATGCAAAGGGCATTTTAAAAGCGTTTTTGAACGTTTGCAATCTTTAATTAATATTTTTCACATAAAAACATAGTAGAAAAGATATAGGCTAATAGATATACGCTTTTGCGGTTTGCATAATTCAAAAAAAGAAACAAAGATCTTACAATCTTGTGAGCTGAGCGATAAACTGGGGAATTTTAACATCATTATTTTAATTCAAATTTAAAGCTGCATAGATGCAATAGTTATACTTCTGAAATTTTTTTTGTAAAAAAAAAAAGAAGCAAAATAAACACAATTTTGTTAACTTAAAAACCTGACCACTAATGATGTTGTCTGGTGAATAACAAGGATTATCTGTCAACTAACTAAAAGACTGAACTTTTTACTAATGTTATTGTCAACATGTAATGAACAATGTATGTCTAATGCTAATATGTATTATGAAAAACCATTACATGGGATAATAACAGACACTAAACATACATACCATTTTTGACAATAGAAACACGAAAAGAAACAGAATTATTAAATGTTAGGTAGAGCCAGTCTTAACATATGGATGTGAACACTGGGCAATAGGACAACAGACAAGAAAATCACTGGAGTCTGTAGAAATGTGGCTTTGCTGAAGAATGTTGAGAATACCATGGACAGTGAAGAAGAGTAATGAAAATGTTCTGAAAGATGTCAAAGCAAAAAGAGAGCTAATTTCCATTATTAAGAAGAAACAATCATCATTTTTAGGTCATGTAATGACAAGAGAACAACTGGAATATATTGTAACAACTGGAAACATTGAGGGACGAAGAGATAGAGGGAAGCAAAGAGAAAAAAATAACAGACAGCTTAAGAGAATGGCTTGGCAGAAGGTCAACAACAGAAATGATAAATAGCTACCAAGGTCGAAAGTTGTGGAGAGACATGATCACCTACGGCAGTAGGCCCGGTACTTGATGATGATGAGTTTTAACTAAATAGCTAACATTGTATGACTCTGTCGCATTCCGTCTAATTAAATCTATATATTTTCACTTACTAACGCACTCAAAGCCAGCATTTCTGGTCTTTAACTAACTTGGACTCTTGCATGTTTCAATGAATTACAAGAATATAAATAACTTCCATCCAGAGTCCAGTCAGGAACTTGGAAAACATACCCAGGGCTTGAAGCTGAATCTGGGTGTCACCATCCATCAGCTGCTTATGGATAGCTTCTTTCAAAAAACTGTTCCTTTCTTTTAAGAATTCCAGGAAGGTGCTTCTTAAACAGTAAACAGTTGCTGCCATATGGAACAGAACATGAATTCTGTTCCCCATATACCTGAGGATGGTGCCAGATTTCAGGTTCTTACCCCGCAGGAATGTTTGTAATCCCTGTGGATCCCCAGAACCTTGTTTGTACCTTAGTTTTGAAAGATTGTGGATCACGTTTTGAAACCACACAGTCTGTTGGGGTCGAAGTTGTACCCTTCCACTCACTGTCCAATCTTGCAAGCGTGAGCCTGGCTGCACTTGCCAGACCATCCAGAGGGTGGACATGACATTTCAGATCATAAATGCTAAGATTGTACCTCTCTTCAAGTCTCCGAACAACACAGTGACTTACAACGAGAAGCCTACAGAGAAGTGTTTAAAGTCATGAATACACCTACAGCTTATTAAACAAGCTGAACTGCCCCGCTTCCATTTGAAAGCCTTCCTCTACTCGGTCGCTTGTGCGTGGAAAAGTTATGTTTAATATTTTGATGAACTGGAAAGAGCTGAGTGCTTACTTTATTAATGCTGAACCAGCTCACTCAAAATTAGACACAAAGTTTAAAGCAAGATTGTTGAAAGAAATGGTGCTAGATTACAACAATTACTTGTTCTTTGTGTTTGCAACACCCGTAGTCCAGGAGTTTGAAATGATGAACAGCCTTTTTCAACAAACTAAAGCTGATCCACCCCTATCATGAACTACATTTACAAGTCTTCAAAGCAGACTATATCATGCAAACGGACATTTAAAAAATGTTGATCAAGTTGATTTTGAAGTAAAATTGTTAACAGGAATATTAGCAGTTCCTTAAAATTATTTGTTCCTTGTATTAAACTGGATTTGGAGCATTAAATATGATGTGATTATGTCAAAAATGTTTGGCTTTTTTAGCACAGTTTTTTGGGCTTATATCAAAATTTCCATCTGTCAACCTGGTGGCAGGCACTGTTAGATTGACTCCAATTCTAGGAAAAAAAAATTATTCACCGTTTTATAATTATTTAAATTTAATTGCACATTTAATCATGGTCATTCATTCTCATCCTTCTTAATCTTCATATCTTATTATAATAATATAAACCATACATTTTATTTTGATACATTAAAAACATAATAATTATATAATATTAAATGATTAATGAATTATTATTCTATTATATATATAAAATTATTATATTAATCATAATTAATGATTAATGTATTGTGCTTCAATGCAATAATTGGGAATATTTATTAATATTAGGCAACTGGAAATACTACATTTTAAATTTGCTATAACTAGTTATACAGTTGAGTGAGTTAGAGGCACATGATGATGGTTGAAGAGACCAAGTAACAACATGGGGAAAAACCGGAAATTTCGGGGTAATGGTGTGGTCGTTCAAATGCCAATAATTTCAAATAGCGCTGACAGATCAATTTAAAATTTCCCACAAATATGTAAAATTGGTTTTACAATCAGGTTGTCTTATTATTTCTTTCAATCGGTGCAGTATTTTAGTCTGCTTTGACTTAAAGGTCGACAGTGGACCTGAGTGGAAATAGTCGCTAAATCGCCCATGCGTATCAATGGGGAAATTTTATAATAAGTGTGGTCGTTCAAATGCCATAATTCAAATAGCGCTGACAGATCAATTTAAAATTTCTCACAAATATGTAAATTGGTTTTACAATCAGGTTGTCTTATTATTTCCTTTCAATCGGTGCAGTATTTTAGTCTGCTTTCACTTTAAAGGTCAACAGCGGAAATAGTCGCCGATCGCCCACGCTTGCCGATGGAGCAAGCATATTCATGAATTTTCGTGATTTTCGCATTATCCTAACACGGATCACTTTAAATTTCACACACTTATGTAAAAATAGACGCTAAATCTAACTATCCATTTAATTTAACTTAATCTTACCTTATTTTGGTAGAAAATGTGATGAAACCATAGTATGTAGCTGGAAAATTAAAAAAAAAACAAGTAATAATCGACACCGATGGTTTGGCGTCTGCTATAAAACAAAAAGGAGCCTCGTTGGTGAAAACTAATTTAATTTCCGTACATGGCGTCCTTACAACATCGTCGGGGAAACAATTGATATGATGTTATTCCGGAGTTAATTGAGATGGCGCGAAAGCAAAAATGGCTAATTTCCATGGAAACCGAAAATCTGAAACGGCTTCCATTGGATACCAAAGTAACCTAATGTACGTTGTATTCTTTTCTAGTCTACTACTGTATGCCATGATCTGATATGTATTATTTATTATATAATATAATTAGTTTTAGTTAACTATCAAATAAAATACAAAATATGAAAATGTTATTTAAGGGGACGTTACTCTTCCGAAAAGTAATTTATGTGCTTAAACTTTATCAAAGTAAGACTAAAAACTTGATTAAGAAGTGACTTGGCAGTCGGCAGCAGAGCACAACTGTCCCTCAAGCTCCAATTCCAATAATAATAAAGTCCATTCAATGTCAACAATTTTTTTTATTTTTTATAATTTATCATTATTATTATTATTATAATAAAAAAATATTATTCATTATTATATTATTTGTGTGTGTATTTCTTTATTTCAGTCTTCACAAACTGCAGTTTTAAGTCACTCACACGATGAGACTGGCAAAAAAGTGTTATTTATTAAGGAAACCAGCATATCATACTTTTCAGAGGAATGTAAAGATGAAGAAGACGGCGATGAGTCTTGTTGAGACATTGTGGAAGTAAGCAGGGACTGCTAAACAGAAGCAAGCAATCTATCCAGACATCTTTTCCCGCCGTCGGCTACTTCCGTTCCAGATAATCTCGGACCATCGTTCTTTCTGTTTTCAGATTAAAACAAGAGCCAATTTCTTACTGATCGACTATAATATCTGCTATAACGTGCAGTAGATGCTAAAATATTTATGGAAAAGTATGATGATGAATTAATAAGCATCTAGAAATATATGAAAACAATAACTTTTAAAATAATGTGGTTACAGGTTTTCTTTGAGAGTTTAGGCCAAGAAGATGTGGCACAAGCTTCCGTGACGTCACTGTCTTTTTTGCAGCGGCCATTACCGGAGTAAACCTCGTGGGGGACATTTCTCTGGTAATATTCTTCCTAATCTCGTCGTCTCAACATTTATACCGCTCACTTTACATTTTTGTGTTAAAAAAAACTCATGCTGTTGTGTCTAAAATGTTACTGGTGAGTAACTGTTTGTGATGAACTAATCCAAAAGTGAGTAACTGATATTTCGATTTTAGAAGAAAAATACACGAGTCTTCATTGATAGGCTTGACTGTCATCGCCTGGTATTTACTTTACATGAGATTCATGCTTTTGGACATTAAGAACCAAGTTTTTTTTACCTAATTAAAATCATTCTGTTTATTTTCAACTTGATAGATTGTGCCACAATATTTACTCTTCATTTATTTATAATTTATCAAATGTTATATTTATATTAATATTGTTAATTATTCTTGAGCTTTTTATTTAATGTAATTTCAGTTAACATGAATCCAGAAAAGTTGAAACAACTTCAGGCTAAAGCAGATGTTGTTCGTATTGGAGGAAAGGTAACATGTGCTTGACTGAATCTGAGACTGAACTCGTGTGACTTTCTTATTAGTAATTGCTTAGTGCTACATGTTACATTTTGAAGATAGTTTTTTTATTTAAAATAATTTGTATGTAACTTTATGTAAATGTATGAATGAATTAGTAATGACTAAGCATGTATTTTTTGTAAGTAAGCTTTGTCACCTCAGATATAGGTATAAGCACCTGTAGTGATCAGAAATATTTAAAGATTGAATGAGTCGGGGTACTATGGTGCTTACAGTACAGAAACAGCTGATTTGCCCATCTATAAATAATGCAGTTACAGTAATTCCTTTGCAATAAAGAGTCAAAAGAGTAAATCATATATAATGAGAACGGAAAAGAACAAGATGCACTGAGGCAGACCTAGAGTAAGATGGACAGACTTCAATGAAATTCTACATTAATTTACTGACTTAAAATAATTGAAGTCGCCTTAAGGGCAAGAACGAACACTTGTATTCCCCTCACCTCAGCCTCAACACGGAACAAAAGAAAGTGGTACATGTACTGATGTAGCAACAACTTTTTGATTTGGTTGTGGTTAATCTTATGATATGAATATTATAACTCAGGAAATGTGGTTAGGGACTTTTGTATTTGTTACCAACAATACTGATAAAATTTAATAACAAAATAGCTAGATTTTCTTCCTTAACAGTAGGAAACCAGAGATGGCTAGCAGCTAGCTCAAGATTTTAGATAGTCCTTGACAGTAGACTTGGGCACAATGGTAACATCAGATGGGAGATGCACCACAGAAATAAAAGCAGAATAGCTGAGGCCAAAATAGCATTTCATAAAATGAAAAATATCTTATGCAACAAATCTATGTCAATAATAATGAGAGTTCATCGGTGCTATATAGAACCAATTCTGACCTATGGAAGCGAATCATGGACAGTAGACAAACAAATGAAAAGACGATTAGAGGCCACAGAGATGGGATTTCTCAGAAGAACGTTGAAAGTTCCCTGAACAGATAAAAAGTCCAATGAGGAAGTTCTCAAAGAGGCCAACACAAAAAGGCAGCTCCTAAAAAACATCAGAAAGAAGCAATCAACATTTTTCGGGCACATCATGAGAAGAGGAAAGTTGGAATACTTGGTTACAACTGGCAAAATAAAAGGAAATAGATATCGCGGGCGACAAAGAGAGAACATACTGGATAGCGTGGTGTCATGGCGTGGAAAACAGCTATGCCAAACGGTATGGCACATGGTGATGATGACAGTAGAAGCCCAGATATGGCTAGCTCAAGAAGTGTGTTATCACAGCACACTGTGTGAACCAATGTGTCCAGCCTTGTTGCAGTTAACTCAACAGCATTGTTGTTATTTAGCTCTAGTAGCTGCCTTCATTGTTGTTGTACATACTGTGTTGTCCCTTGTGCAGGGCTCTGCCAGAAGGAAGAAGAAGGTCATCCATCGCACCGCAACTACAGATGACAAGAAGATACAATTCTCATTAAAGAAATTATCCGTCAACAGTATTCCAGGAATTGAAGAGGTAAATGTTGCCTACTGTTCTTGGACATGTGTATGTTTGTAGTCATTTCTTTCCTGTTCTAGAATTATCCTTCTTAGACTTTTAATATTGTAGTTCCAGTGAGCTGTGCTGTATGAGAACATTGTTTTTGTGAGCTGGTGATATATGTGATTGTATTGGTTTCAGGTAAACATGATTAAAGAAGATGGGCAGGTGATTCACTTCAATAACCCCAAGGTGCAGGCTTCATTGGCTGCCAATACTTTTGCAATTACTGGTCATGCTGAGAACAAACGTGAGTGGATGGTTTTGAGATTAAATGTCTTAACTTTGACAGCATACATCATGAGAGGCGTTAGCATTCACACCTAATAGGCATTATGTGGACTTCTTGACAGATGGTTGACAGCAAGCTATCAAGTCTGTAGTTTTACTGGGCAGCTTCTCTGTGGCTGAATCTGCCAATATCGGATAGACAGATTTAATGACAGAATTCTTCTTCTGCGATCATAGCTCATTCAGATTCCGAACTCTCTTTTGAGGGCAGCTGTCTGTTTGATTTGGTTGCCCCGTGTAGTTTCTCTTCCAGGGAGGTGGGTGTAGATCATATTGTCCTTCTCAGGCCTGTGTTCTGGGGGCAATCTTGTCGAATGTGTTTTGTTGTCATGTTATCCAGGGTACAGTGGCACTGGCCGGTAGTTCCTATTTTTTGAGTTTGGTGAGCATGTGGTTTCTCATTCTGTTATGGCCAGAGCATAGGCGAAGTGTGATGACTTGATCCCTCCTTGATAGTTGGAGGTATCCATCCCTCTCGCTATACTTTGGGTGTTTTTATTTCCATTTTTCATGGTACTGGCCTTTGGTTTTGATAGATTTAGCTTCATCGTAGCTGACCAGATGGTTCTCTTGTGGTAATCTCCCTCCCTCTTTAGCTAATTTGTCTGCGCGTTTGTTTCCGTGTATATTACAGTGTGATGGTAACCACAGGATGACCACTATCTGGAAGTTATTGCATAGTTGGTCTAGGGTTGTTCTCAAGTCATCTGGCTCACTGTTCCTGAGGGGATGTTTGAGCTGTTAGGACTGACAGTGCATCAGTCAGTATCACCAATTTCTTGTGCATGTTTTTTTTTGTGTTGGATAGCCAGTTTTGCAGCGTTTTCGAGGGCTTCAGTTTCTGCTTTATAGTTGTTTGAGAATTCCCCAGCAGCTATTGATTTGGTGATCTCTTCCTGGTTATTCAGCTTCAAGAACACACCTCCTCCATTTCTGGTGGCATTTGTAGCAGAGCCATCTGTGTATGTGTGTGACCAGGAGTCCTGTGGGTAGTTTGTCGTTTATGTGTTTTTCTGCTATGTGCTTACTCTCTGTGTCTGGGTGCTTTTTTTCATGATTCCTATTGTCTTTCTTAAGTTCTGGTATTTTGTTTCCTATGAGGAGTTATATCTGATGGGTTTCAGCATTGTTTGGGACAGTACTGGATCACTAGTTGTCAATTCTTTGGAGATTGCAAACAAAGCTGCTCCTCTTTCGTCTTCCTTTTATTTAAGAAACCAGTTATTCTTTGGTGCACGGAGTGGTTAGGGAGCCTTTTATATTTCTCCACTTGTTGCATTACTTTAGTTTTCCATCTCAAAAGGCTGTAAATCTGTTACTGTTTCTAGTCTCAATAGGTGTAGTTTTCATGGCACCAGTGATGATACTGGCAGCCTGGTTTTGTGTTCTGTTAATTTTGCTAAGCTGTGATTTGGAGGCTATGGCTCCATACTCCAGGACTGGGCTTACTCGTCCTATGTATAGTCGTCTCAAGATATTGCTATCTGCTCCTCAGTCCGTTTCTGCTAATTTCTTCATATCTATTCATTTTCTGGCTCTTCTTATGCTTACTCTCTCTGGCTTATCCATTGTCACGCCAATATATGTTGGGTTTTGGTCTATAGGAAGTGTATGGTCTTTTATCTTCAATTTTGCAGAGTGTGTTTCTTGATAGGCTGACAATTTTTTTTTTTTTATCGGTAGTAGCCATGTGTTCATACATTTTTCAAGTTTTCCTAGGGCATCTTGCATTAGGGAGCTAGCCACTGACATTCTTCACATGCCTATATCGCCAGGTCATCTGTGTACATTGATGAGTGTAATCTGGGTGGAATGACTTTGGCGATTACTGGTCATCATCACGTATGGGCCTGTTGGCGTAGGTGATCATGTCACTCCACAACTTTCCATCTCGGCAGCTATTTATCGTTTCTGTTGTTCTGCCAAGCCATTCTCTTAAGCTGTCTATTATTTTTTCTCTTTGCTTCCCTCTATCTCTTCGTCCATTCAATTTTTCCAGTTGTTGCAATATATTCCAGTTGTTCTCTTTTCATTACATGGCCAAAAAATTATTTTTTCTAATATTATTAATTAGCTCTATTTTTGCTTTGGCCTCTCTCAGATCTGCCCTATTGTCCATGACTCGCATCCATATGTCAAGACTGGCTCTACATAACCTTTAAGGACTCTTTTTCTCATAGTATCTTCATCATTTTTTGGAAAGCATGCCTTTGCCTGAGCCATTCTGATTCTCACTTCTTTCGTACTTCTTCCATCTTAACAAAGTTCCCAAATATTTAAATTCATTTACATGTTTTAGTATTGTTCCACTTGTCTTTATTTTGCACTGAGGTGATGTCTTTTTCTTTGTTGTTACCATTACTTCTGTCTTTTTGCTATTAAGGCTGAGTCCTTTATTTTTGCTTTCTTTCACTATAATGTCCAACATTTCTTGTAACTCATTTTCACTCTTAGCGATTAAGACTGTATCATCAGCATACCTTAGATAATTTATATTACAGGGTCTAACACCCTGTTTTATTTGTTTAAACATTCCCAATTGGTTTCCAGTTCTTATGGCCGCTGTTTGTTGCCAGTACATGTTCTTTATTATTCTTAGATCTTTGCTGTATAGGTTTATGCTTTCTAAAATGTTGATTATTTCTTGGTGCTTTACTTTGTCAAATGCCTTGGTGTAATCTATGAAACATAAGTATAGATCTGTTTTCACCTCTATGGCTCTTTCTACTAAAGATCTAATGATATAAATGGCATTGCTTGTTCCTTTATCTCTAACAAAACCACACTGTTCATAGCTAATTTCTGGACTGATTTTGTTTTGCACTCTTCGCATAATGATTCATAGTAATATCTTAGTCATGTGACACTTGATGTTTTTAATTTTACTCTAAGCTTTCCCACAACTGGTACATGATCACTATTGCAATCTGCCCCTGGTCATGCTGAGAACAAACTTGAGTGGATGGTTTTAAGATTAAATTGTCAAGATAAATGGTGTCTAACCTTGACAGCATACATCATGAGGGACATTAGCTTTCACACCTAATAGGCATTATATGGACTTTTTGATGGTTGGCAGCTTCTCTCATGGCTGAATCTGTCAATATTGGATAGACAGATTTAATGACAGAATGAGCCATATTTATTTATGGTGCTTCATTTCTAAGTGTTGCCATGATGGGTGGAAGTTTCTCGTAAGACATTTTTGTTTCGTTACTTTCCTCTGCCAATTATTGTCTTTTGAGGGCACATGAAAGCTGTTTGACTTTTTTATCTGCCACACATCGTTAGTCCTAAATTTTTTATTTGTACACAAGTTTACTAAGCACGCTACTTTGGTAAATATGAATCTTAGTCCTGAATGTTAGTTCGGTGTTACCCCATGCTGCCTGTAAGTACCAAATGTTGAAGCTGACTTTCCAATTTGGGAATTGATTTCTTTTTCAAGGGAGACCATGGTTGTGACCATAGATCCAAGATAGGTGAACTTTCTCACAGATTCATGTGGTGTTTAGGAAATTTCATTATTTAATTAACGGGAATGGCTACACTCTTACTTATTGATCTATTGATATTTAGGGAGATTTATCACATGATCCAGCTAGATTGTCCATCATTGGCTACAGGATGGAATCATCATGAGTAGCCAGTCATTATCAACAAAAAGGCATTATTTAATCACTATGTCATGAACAACATGCGCACAATCAATTTAACTGGTAAAGCATCAAAAGGCTCAGACATTTAGTAGACCTTGAACTTGACAACAGAACTATTATCTGACTGATTTTTGTCATTTTGTTCCAAATTATTGCAATGTTATTTATGTAGATTATTGTAGCTGATATGTTTTCTGTGGCAGAGATAACTGAGATGCTGCCTGGTATTCTCAACCAGCTGGGTACTGAGAGTTTGAGCAGCTTGAAGAAACTTGCATCCACTGTGGCTGGAGGTGAGTTTGTGTTGTCTGCAATCATTGCTACTTTATTGACATTTCTGGTCTTACTGATACTTTAGTTGGTTTGTCTTTCTAGGTCAATGACATACCCGTGCTTCTTCTATTATAAATTCAGTAATGCTGTACCTTCATATTTCAGAACATGTTTATAGTTTCCGGTTGTCTAAGATGGTAGTTTGTATTCATTTCAGAGCTTGAACCATGTGTTTTACTGATTGAAAAAGTGTTTCTAATATATTTTTTTTCAAAGTTGTGTAAATTGTTCTATTTGAGGAGTACATTAGCAGATAAGTTCTTTTAAAATGTTGCCATCTTAATATATATTATAGTTAGACAAGACCGTAAAAGGATTGCATGTGAAACTTAGCAATCTAGGATGTGAGAAAACATCGCTGGGCTGCCCCCATGTGTTCTTAAATTAAGCCCTTAACTTACGACTGTCTCAGCAGGTCTGGAAAGGGTTAAATGTTTTATTGTCAGAGAAGTCACAGAAAATGGAGATAAACATAAAGTATCAACCTTTAATATATGCAGAATTTTTTAAAAGTTGAAATGAAATGACTAAGAAGTAAATTAAAATACAAAGATTAGCTGACACCAGGGTAAATGAACAGATATAAAGAAAACACAGAAACAGCATAAAACTGAGGGGGTTTTATACAGAATTCATACAAAGCACTGGGGATAGAAAATTGTGGAAGTACACGATCGTCTCTCTGTATGGACAGCATTTCAATTCGTGATTAACAAAGTTTTTAAGTTTAACCTAATATAGAGTCCTTGGTGAAAGTAACAGAAACAGAATGCTAATTCGCATATCCAGAAGATAGATTTACCAGAGCAGACTTTTCATGTGCTTCTATGCACAGATATGTTCTGGATGACTGTTGATTGATTTGTGGAATGGTGCTAGGCCCCAGCTTTGCCCTTGAATGGGATGTGTGATCTGTTTGACTGCAAATTTGCTGCTAACTGGACTGTGGTCAGATCAAGTCTTTTACCGAAGTGGAGACGAGGAACTCTCTTTCTCACTTCTATTGACACAGATTTGTTGCATAAGATATTTTTCATTTTCTGAAATGCTATTTTGGCCTGAGCCGTTCTTTTTAGGAGGCACACAGTATGGTAATGTTTGAACAAGGCGGAATGTCATATTTTTATTCATCTATAAATGCGCTACACAATTTGAATGTCATTTTGAGATGTAAACAAATATTAAAGTATTCTAATATGTGAACTTTTGTGTCAACAGTGGCTGACATCAACAAACAGTCAACGGCAGATGTTGATGATGATGACGATGTTCCAGGTATAGTTGATGTGATTGTCTCTAGCTTCTCTCATTGTTTTGGTGCAGGATGACTACTACTATACTTTACTATCAAGTGTGATTTCTCATGTGGGTGAATGTTTGCTCTAGCAGTCAACAAATCAAGTTATCAATGATCAAGTTAGCTATAGTTTTCTTCATTTCAACATTCTCAATTAAATGTTCAATTGCTTCATAGATAACTGACAAGACCAAATATTCCCAAGTTTATAGAGCAGTATGTGGAGATATGTTTGCTAACATCTGTTTTCTTTCCTCAGAGCTTGTGGAGAACTTTGATGAGGCTTCAAAGCATGAAGATGTTTGAGTGTGCTAGTGTTGCTGACACAATGTACAGACTCTGTCCTCATATTCTCAACACTCTCCAGTACCACCAGAAAGAACAGTTGCAGCCTTTGAACAGACACCGTTTTCCCTGTCATGCCAGCTGGTTTGCTTGTGATGTCCACTTGTAGCATGTGCTTGACATGTATTAATAAACTATCTACATTTTTGCTATGTTTGTCTTTATTTTCTATATTCTATTGCTGTCTTGGCAGCAAGAGACATGGAGTATGGTGATTGTGTTGTGTAGACTGGGGGGAGAGAGAGATTGTACTTTTCAAGCCTTAACACTCTCTAGACCAATCGTGAAATCAATTTTTTGACATCCTCTATTTTTTTTTAAAAATTACTTGTCTCATTTTATGATTACCTTCCTATGTTTGTTTTATCATCATGCACTTGCGTTTAGCCGTTGGGTAACAAAAGAGTGGACCACACTGGTTTTAAGCATAAGTAAATGACTTGTCTTAAATAAGGATATTACCGATATACAATTTATTCCCGAGTTGTGCTTGTAACCCTTTACTATAGTCATGGGTTCACATGCGTGAAGGACATCGCCAATGATAGCTCAAGAAGTTGAGTACTCCTGCATAGGTGCTCCTTTTAAGTTTCAAAATATTCTTTACCACCACCGTGCATCGTATCAATTCTGTTGTTTGCCATGACACCAAACTAACCAGTATTTTCTCTCTTTGTCATCCATGATCTCTTTCCTTTTATTTTGCCAGTTGTGTCCATAAAATGGTGCCAGGCCTACAAATTAATGGTAAGATAATCAATAACCTAAGATATGCTGACGATGCTGTACTGCTAGCAGAAAATCCTAAAGATCTACAGTTACTTAATGAAATTGACAATAATATATAATGTAATGAAAATATTATATATATAATGAAAACATGACAAGCAGAAAAATATGGACTAGATATGAATATCAAAAAGACTAAAACTATGATCATAAACAAAGAAAATTCTGACAGGTGGATATCAAAATTGGAGTGGACCTGAAGACAGTTCAGAACTATAACTACCTTGGACATACTATAACCAGTGATGGAAAATGTATAACTGAAATAAACAAAATAATAGGAATGGCACAAAGTAAATCATCAAGGTGGCGGGTGTTTATATTCGGAGTGTATATTGTGTGATTAAAGTGAATTAATATATAGTATTTCCAACGTGATATAATTTTCGTAAAGTTTCTACAAAGAAGGATAGGAACTGATAAGTACTTTTTTAAATGTAAACAACTAAAGTTTTATATTCGTAAGTGAGACCTTAGCGATCAAACACGTGGGGGAAACATCAGTCGGGCTAGACCCCCAACGTGTGTTTTTCTTAAGTTAAGCCCTTAACTTACAACTGACTCAGCAGGTCGTTTTATGCTCAGGGAAATACACAGAAGATGGAGATAGATAAACATAAAGTAGCAAAGATAAATATTTGCGGGATAAAAAATACAGAAGTCGAACTTAAAGAAGAAATGACAAAAGGATAATTAAAATACTAGGATTAGCGGACACCAGAGTAAAAGGAGGATAGATAAAAGAAAACACACGAAAACGACAACACAGAAAGAGCAACACATGGAGTTGGTTTTCATCGACCCAGAACACGCAAAGAACATTCTAGAAATACAATACCATTCAGAAAGAATTATCACAATTAAACTACTAGAAGACGATTGGAAAACAAAATACATTCAAATCTATGCAGCAACAATGAAAGAGACAGCGAAGAATTCTATGACATATTGAATGAAAGCCAGATAGATTTTATACGAACAAGAAAAGAGTAACTGACAGCAGAGCAATCCCAAATATTACAGACGACACGGATCACAAGATGGTTATGATCACACTATGACATCCAAAAATAAAAAGAATACACGAAAACAAACAAAAGAAGCGAAAAGAACACAAAAATAAAACAAGTGAAATATCAATGCAATGAAAGTTAATGTTTTTAATTCGGCCATCTATCTATTATATCTTTGTTGTCTGTTAGCATTCTTCCGTCTAAAAGACACAGCAGCCTACAAAAAGTAAGCCTGGAGGGGAAAATACAAGGTAAAAGAGGCAGACCAAGACTAACATGGACGAGTAACATCAAAAGAGCAGAAGGTCAACAACAGAAATGATAGATAGCTGTCGAGATCGAAAATTGTGGAAAGACATGATCAACCTACGCCAGCAGGCCCGGTACTTGATGATGACTAGAGGTTAGATGTTGCCTTGACATTGTGCTACTGACATAACATTCCTGTACATGGAAAACATCTTGGACGTAACATTGATCGGGAAGATGACAAGCAAAGAAATTAGAATAGCTTAAGCAGCAATGTCTTTCATAAGCCTTGAAACGTTGTGAAAATCAAAACTCATTACTAACACAAAACTTTTCAAAAAACAAAAGACTATTCAAATCATACGTACTTAATACCCATATGTATGTGAGAGCTGGAATTCCCATCAGAATGGGCTACCCGTGTTCGATTCCCGCTGTAAGCGTTGTGAGCTGTAGCCGTGGTTGGAAAGAAAAATATCCCCGCGGTTGACAGAAATGGTTACCAGGGTAGTACTTTAGGAAGGTGAGGAATACTGCCTCGCATCGTGAATTTCGATGCTTGAAGCGACACTATCCAGAAGTCTACAAACATTTCTGGATAGGCGTCGGAGCACATTTGGGTGGAAGACGCTGAATCTCGTATTTGACCTTGACTTTATGTCCTGGAGGTTGCTTGAAGGCCACTATTGGGGTCGGGGAAGATCATCTGCTTCGTGATATAGGTGGTGGCCGATATGTAAGAAATCTTCATCCTGGCAAAAATCTTCATCCTGGCAAAGGCGACGAGAAGCATTCTCGATGAATCTGAAATCAGTAGGTTTGTAGAACCTGATTTTTAACTATCCTTCCTTTGCTTTTCTACATTTGTTTTGGATCTCTTTGTGCAATATTTTGTTTGTATGTCTGTTCTTTCTTTTATTTTCGTCTTTTGTCCGTTAGTTCTAGTATTTCTTCTGTCATCCATCTCTTTGTTGATTCTTTTAGTCACTTGAGGTGGCTGTGAAGTCCCCACTAACGTCGTTAGCTGTAGATATTCACTTGTATTTGAACATCATTGTACTTGGCAATATAAGAAGGTAGTTTCCCATTCATTACTTTCTTGGCAGCCATTGTCTCTGCAATTGAGATCCTGCCATCAAGGACTACGGGCCATAACCGGCACTACTTGTCCTCTGCTCCCACAACACCACCTGCACTAATGACTTCACGTAACCCAGTGAGGGGGCTGAACGGGAACTCCAGCTTGACCAATGGTGTCCAGAAGAATAGTGGAGACGTCCTACTTCTCCTTCAGTACTCTACCCCGTTAACACATAGCTCTATAACAATATTCATGTAATATTACTTGTCTACAGAAAATGATCACCAGATTTCCCTGTACAAACTGCCATGATTATTTGTGCCAAGCTGAGATAATTGCACAACATACTTGAGAAAAGCAGTCACGTGAATGGCGGGTATCGGGTGATATAGTAACGTTAACTAGGGCTTGAAAACAACGCCAGTCGTGCCTTGGGCAACAAGCTAACAAAATAGGTGATCATTGAAGGCTTGGTATAAACATGGAGTACATTTACTGGCTGGGGTGTGTGAAAGAAATCATAGCAAGAGTAAGGTATGGAATGTACAAGAAGCATATGACGAAATACGTTTTAGCAAGGATTATGAATATAAGATGGTCAATAGGGATCGTGACTTATCGGTAGATAGGTGCCCATACACACATAGACCCTGAAAGTAATACATTAATATCCCCCCCCCCCCCCCCCCCCAACGGGAGGCGATTCTCTAAGATGAATGGACTATGGGGTTCTGTCAGAAAGCCGTTGACTCGGACATTTACCTTACCCTGATGTCCCTTAGGATATCAAATATGAAATGATTGACAGGGCTGCGTGTATAGCTGTAGAAAACAAACATAAAATGGTATCAAACAGAAAGACACCACGTTTCGGCAACATCCTTCATCAGATAGGACAAATGAACTATATACGTTAGAATACACACACACATCTCTTCAAAATGGCGGTAAGACAGCGACATCCTAATTCATCAAGTAGGCCGCATAGATAACATGACATGATGTACAAATGGGCCCACTCTTCTCTCATCTCAAAAGGACCATTCGGGAAGAGAACGAGGCTGCAAATCTTAATCACAAAATGATGGTACACCAGTGGTTATGGCGGGAATGTATCTCCCATGACAAGCATAACGCGAAGGTCACACTTGAAGGTAGCTAGGGGAGTGTAGTGGGGTCGGAGCGGGAGTTACTGACTACCACATAGTGATGATGAAGGGGTGTTGGGTGAGGGCAGGTACCATGTGGGGGGGGGGGGGGGGGACGGCGCCAGCCTGGCATGAGGTGCGAAAAGCAGGTAGAGAAGAGCCAATTCAGGATAGACGTTGGGAAAGTCTAGCATTATGTGGGCTTGATGTTAGGAAATCATCATCCTGGCAAAGGCGACGAAGCCTGAGTAACTGGGAATAGGTAGAGAGCTCTTGCAAGATGCCGGGTGAGAAGAGTCGTAGCGGAGGAAACTATATTAGTTACTAGGTTTGTTGAAGACCAGAGACACCTAAGGAAGCTATCTAGAGGTGGGATGTGACGAGGATCGAAGAATGAATGTGCTCCATGAATAGGGAGATTTCCTCCCCAGCAGGTCAGTCTGACCGATGCACCTACGTCACAAATGGGGATGAGGGCCCTAGTATGTAGGGATGATCCGCTGCTCGAGGTAACCCATGAAGAGACAAGCATAGCTAGGTCCCATTCTGGTGCCCATCACCACACCAGTGATCTGCTGCTTGAGGTAACCCATGAAGAGACAAGTATAGCTAGGTCCCATTCTGCTGCTTGAGGTAACCCATGAAGAAACAAGCATAGCTAGGTCCCATTCTGCTGCTTGAGGTAACCCATGAAGAGACAAGTATAGCTAGGTCCGACTCTGGTGCCCATCGCCACACCACTGATCTGCTGCTTGAGGTAACCCATGGAGAGACAAGTATAGTTAGGTCCCATTCTGGTGCTTGACGTAACCCATGAAGAGGCAAGCATAGCTAGGTCCCATTCTGGTGCACATCGCCACACCACTGATCTAGGGTTAAAAAATGACCATTTAACTCGAAAGTGTTGAGGTTGAGAAATAGTTCCGCTAGACGGAGAAGGACGTCTGTAGCGACACAAGGCTGGCCTTTCCTAATTACGACAAATTTGAGAGCTCGACGGCCGTCGGTGTGGGGAATAGAGTTGGTGTGCAGGGAGTAGACATCCACGACAAAGAGGGGATAGTTGCTGTCAGGGGAAAGGATGATGGAGACAAAGATGTTGAGAGCGTCGTTGGTGTCTTTGACATATGAGGGAAGGAAGTTCATGACAATGGGTTGAAAGACACTGTCGGGGAAGTCATAAATGTGAACTGTGAGACAGGAGATAGAATAGACAATAGGTCGTCCGGGCGAATCATGTTTTGTGTATCTTAGGCAGCATGTAGAAAGAGGGTCTGCCCAAGCCATGATCAGGGAGGACCATAAGGTCGGTAGAATGTGTGGTCAGTAGAGATCTTTACTCCAGACCAAACAAAGCCACCCTGATCAGCAGACTTGATGACAATGTCCTCGTAGCGGCAACGATAGGAGAGAGAGCCTGGTATTCCTCGGAGCTGAGATTTGAATGCCCAAGTCAAGAGTGACAGAGTACCTTAATTTCGAGAGAAGTGGCACAAATACAGGTCAAAAGCTATTACGTCGTATTTATCTCTTTGCTTCCAGAGGCACGTCTGACTTTGCTCGTTTTCACGCCCTTGAATACATTGCTCTATCTCAGGCGATACCCATTTAACTTGACCAGTATTCACACCCCCTGCTTCTATTCATGTGCCTACTCCCCCATCCCAAATCACATCCACATTTGGCTTACAGTCGTCCAGACTCTGGGAGTTTTTGGATTAAGTCTAAGTAAAGTCTCACATTATTTTTATTATTTAAATGAAAACTATTTTTCAGTTTACTAATTTTTTATTATTTATTTTTAATTCTTTTACAATGTAGTACATCTCTCGTTGATTTATTCTTTCATTTCTTATCATCCCGCTTTTTGTTTCTCCTCGGTCTAAAGGTCAAGTACGAGACTTGAACCGGCGTCTTAGCACGTGAGTTTCCACCCATATGTGCTCGGCCGCCTATCCAGAAATGTTTTGAGATTTCTGGATAGTATCACTTCAAGCATCAAAACTCACGATGCGAGGTGACATTCCTCACCTTGCCAGGGTAATACCCTGGTATACCCATTTCTGCCAACGGCTGGGTCGACCGTGGGGGTATTTTTTTTTTCTAACCACTAGTACAATTCACACTGCTCCCAGCGGGAATCGAACACGGGTTGTCCGAACACTAGCCCCCCACTCGTTCTAGATGTAGTAGAGTTTATCTTTCTTCCATTGTCCGTTTGCGTTGCTCTCGTTCTCTGAAGAAGGTCACTTGTCCAAAACGTCAGTATTTTGTTGTGTTCCTTTTTAGTAGAGCTCTCATCATACAATGGAGGAGTGTACATTACTGCCCGCCATTTGCTACCAGCTGTACAACAGCACTGCAATTATTGGCCTGTTTCTGACCTAAAATAAATTGTGTATGGAAGTACAGGCCAGGTGACAAGGAGCGATTAGCTTGCCTTGAGTGTGTCTGTGGTCAATGATGATATTTATGTATCTAAAATAGATGACATCTTGAAGGCCCTCATGTTCAAGAGACTAACTACAAAGCAAATAAAGTAGGAACAATGACAACTGCTCAATAAAAATAGACAATTTTTTAATATCCACAGAAATATATAAAAGCATTCATTTACAAACATAAATAATTAATAATCACTATAATCAAAATACAAACAAAGTGAAGAACTAACATGAAGAAAAGTGCAATAAAAAATTGGATGTTTAAGATGAAAGGAAGGTGAACTGTTGATTGAACAAGAAAGCATAAGGGAACGATGGACAGAATACATTAAAGATCTTTATGATGATGAATGAACAGAAGTAAATATTAAGGATAATGGTGAAGGACCAGAAATACTCAAAGAAAAAGTGGAAGACGCCTTGCACAATATGAAAGCAGGCAAAGCTCCTGGACCAGATAATATAACTAAAGAAGAGATTGAAGCCATGGGTGATTTTGGAATAGAAAATAACAACAAAAATATTGAATGATATCTACAACAGCGGATATATACCAGATAACATGCTCAAATCAATATTCATAGCACTACCAAAGAAATCTGATGCGAGTGAATGCGATGATCATCGCAAAATAAGCCTTATGAGTCACATGACTAAGACATTACTAAGAATCATCATGCGAAGAGTGCGAAACAAAACCAGTTCAGAAATTAGTGATGAACAGTGTGGTTTTGTTGGAGGTAAAGGTACGAACTATGCCATTATATATCATAAGATGTTTAGTAGAAAAAGCCGCTATAGAGGTGAAAACAGATCTATACCTATGTTTCATAGATCATACCAAAGCATTTGACAAGGTAAAGCACCAAGAAATAATCACAATTTTAGAAGGCATAAATGTAGACAGCAAAGATCTAAGAATAATAAAGAACATGTACTGGCAACAAACAGTGGCCATAAGAACTGGAAATCACTTGGGAATGTTTCAACAAATAAAACAGGGTGTTAGACAAGGTTGTGTGCTGTCACCAGATTTGTTTAATATTTATAGTGAGATTATTTTTAAGATCCATAAGGGGCATGCCTGGAATAACAATCGGAGGTAATAATATAAATAATCTAAGGTATGCTGAAAAAGAGTGTCCGTTAGCGCAATCGATAGGCGGTTGGCTTACCACGGCAACAGCCGGGGTTCGTAATCCTGGCGAGGACACCTGGGTTTTACTAATTCCCTAAAAATTAGTAGGAGCCGCGATAGCTCAGTGGTTAGTGAACTGGACTACTACGGACAAGGGGTAGGGTTCGATCCCAACCGACGGCTCCGGGTTCACCCAGCCTTAAATGGGTACCGGATTTTTTCTGGGAAAGTAAAAGCAGCACGGGCGTAATACCGACCACATTACCCCAAAAAATCATGTGCTGAAGGTCTGTAAAATATAGGGTCACTAACACCATATTTCCCTATACGCCACTTGGCGTGACGGGGGTACTTTACTTTTTTTTATGCTGAAAAAGAGTTACAAGAAATGTTGGACATTATAGTGAAAGAAAGCAAAAATAAAGGACTCAGCCTTAATAGCAAAAAGACAGAGGTAATGGTAACAAAGAAAAAGACATCACCTCAGTGCAAAATAAAGACAAGTGGAACAATATTAAAACAGGTAAAACAATTTAAATATTTGGGAACTTTGTTAACCTCAGATGGAAGATGTACAAAAGAGGTGAGATGCAGAATGGCTCAGGCAAAAGCAGCTTTCCAAAAAATGAGGAAGATACTATGCAATCTGTTTTTGACAATAGAAACATGAAAAAGAGTTCTTAAATGTTACGTAGAGCCAGTCTTAACATATGGATGCAAATCATTCACAATAGGACAACAGACATGAAAATCACTGGAGTCTGTAGAAATGTGGTTTTACAGAAGAATGTTGAGAGTACCAAGGACAGCTAAGAAGAGTAATGAAAATGTTCTGAGAGAGGTCAAAGCAAAAAGAGAGCTAATTTCCAATATTAGGAAGAAACAATCATCATTTTTTGGCCATGTAATGAGAAGGGAACAGCTGGAATGTATTGTAACAACTTGGAAAATTGAGGGACAAAGAAATAGAGGGATGCGAAGAGAAACTAACCAGACAGCTTAAGAGAATGGCTTGACAGAAGGTCAACAAAAGAAATTATAAATAACGGTCAAGATTGAAAGTTGTGGAGAGATATGATCACCTATGCCAGCAGGTATGGTACTTGATGATGATAATCATAGCTGATATATTGTACTTATGAGATTAGGAAACACCTTTGCTGTGCACAAAATATGAGGCATCGATGATTTCTTTGATGTCACCTTTGGTTGGCCCTTCATGAGCAGCAGCTGACCAAGACTATCAGGCTGACCTGTGTCCCACATCAAGCGGGTAGTGTAGGTTTGTTTGGGAAAACGGTGACCCCCTGATACTTGGCACCTTCTGTCATCACATTTCTGGTGAGATGTTAACTTTGGGTCAAGGAGCAAAGATTCTGGGTTGGTCTCACTCACATGCGTGGCTATGTCATCAGCCCTTGCTTCTGGCCACTTGAGCTCCTCCTGCCGCAGTCTGGCTAGCATGGATTCAATAAAAGTGGACCCTCTGGATCCAGCCAAGACAGCTGTATTGACAGACCGATGTCTCAGCCGGTAATCGCTGAAATGTTCGGTTGCTATGGCACCGGCATGTCTTGAGGAGATTGGGATGGGACTGAGAAAGACCACATCCCCAAAGTGTGCAGTACCACCATGTTGGAGCAGTGTGTATAGGGCGTATACCATGGCTGCATGTTTGGTGTTGAGTTGCAGCGGTGATGGTGTTGGTATGTACTTGACCTGAATCTCATCTCTAGTGTGAAGTCTGTCCCACAACGGCCCTGTGGGTGGGCTTGGCCCATGCACAAAGACGTGGTCAGCCCTTGCCTTGAAGTAGGCACTCTTAATGCTGACATATATCACAGGGTTGATCTCTGCTGTCACCTGGTCTATCAGTATGACATGAACTGTATTTGGGATTCGTACATCCGAGAACATATGGGTATTTATTATATCTGATGTACCATACATGATACTGCGACCAAGGCGATTGAAGTTGCTGTCCCGTTTCAGCATTTCTTCAGGAGCAACATACGAGTTGATACTAACACAGTTGATGCCTATAAACTGTTTTAATCTGTTTACATTTGTCACAGAAGGGCAGGACATAACAACTCTTCCAGGAGCCTGGCTCATGTGATATGGCTCTGTGTCTGGCACAAGAAACACCTGGCTCTTGCGTATTTCATCTTCTGTTACTGGCAGCACTGTTTTGGAAAGAGATGGTGAACTTTTCTGTGAAAATGATGTGATCATCACATCCTTGATGTCAGAACGAGTTAAGTTGCTCACTACAATTTCTCCAAGCAAAAATACTCCATACGGGTCCATGAAATCATATGGGTCATGAGTTACCCCGGCGGATAGATCATGACTGCAGATACGATAATTGACAAGAGGTCGCATGCTCAACATGACAACATTGCGTTGAAGATCCTCTAACCATCTCCAGTAGCCCTGTGGATCTGTTCTTGGTTCTTTTCTGTAGTGGATGATGATTTTATCTGGCTGAAGCTGATGAACAACACTTAGAACCATTAGGTAGTGACCCAGCTCAAAGTATCCATCAATACACCATATGATGTGGACACTCAAAGTAGGCACTCCAGGGAGTAGCACCGAGCTATGATAATTCTGGTCACTGCAAAGGTCATCATCGTCAGAAAATAATTGTGAGTTTCTTGAACCTTGCTTGGGCTGAAGCTTACTTGCATTGCCACAAACTTGTGAGCCTTGACTTCCACTTAGGGCATCCCACACCCAGCCTGAGTGCTCGGGGAGTGACTCCAGCAGGTAGGAGTTCCTCAGGATGAGTTTGTTCCTGCAGTAAGACACTTGCAGTACAAGCAGGGCAAAGAGAAGTGATGGTGTGATAACTGCAACAACAGACTTGACCAGTCGAGGATTTGACATTTCTAGGCTACTCATACCCTAAAACCACCTTGGAGAAAACAACTTTCTTAACTTGGTCTCTGCAAATAAAGTGTACAGTAATAAGGAATCAGTTTCATGTGTACAGCATCGATGTGTAACAACATTCATGTTGAATTTAATGTGTACATGCATCAATATGTAACAACATTCAAGTTGAAATGTGTACAGGCATTGATGTGTAACAACATTCATGTTGAAATTAATGTGTACATGCATCAATGTGTAACAACATTCAAGTTGAAATTAATGTGTACATGCATCAATGTGTAACAACATTCATGTTGAAATTAATGTGTACATGCATCAATGTGTAACAACATTCAAGTTGAAATTAATGTGTACAGGCACCAATGTGTAACAACATTCATTTTGAAATTAAAGTGGACAACGTGAACTATTCAGTGTCTAAGTAAATCAAATAATTTGTGCAAATGTGGTAGTTTCAATTAAAGAAAAACACAACCCTTCACCCCGACATTTGGCAGACATCATCTCAGGACAGGTTCCAATTAAGCTGCTCGTATTAACTACAATCAACAAACATGTACAGACAATGATAATCTTAGAAGTCAATTAAATGATACTTGTGTACAGACAATGATAATCTTAGAAGTCAATTAAATGATACTCGTGTATAGACAATGATAATCTGAGAAGTTAATTAAATGATACTCGTGTATAGACACACACAAAAATGCTGTTTTCATACATCCTTAGGGGGAGTGATGGTCGACAGGTAAGACAGCAGCCTCTGTACATGAAGGTCCAGGGTTCAAAACTTGCTGCAGGTGACTGGAATTGTTCCTTTAAATCCAGAGTTTATTTGTGACTCTACCCTCCCTTGTCTCAGGGAAATGAGATTCAACATCTAGCCTCCTTAGAAAACAAGTGCTCCCGTGTCTCTGGGAAGTGAGATTCAATGTCTAGCCTCCTTAGAAAACAAGTGCTCCCGTGTCTCTGGGAAATGAGATTCAATGTCTAGCCTCCTTAGAAAACAAGTGCTCCCGTGTCTCTGGGAAGTGAGATTCAATGTCTAGCCTCCTTAGAAAACAAGTGCTCCCGTGTCTCTGGGAAGTGAGATTCAATGTCTAGCCTCCTTAAAAAACAAGTGCTCCTGTGTCTCTGGGAAGTGAGATTCAATGTCTAGCCTCCTTAAAAAACAAGTGCTCCTGTGTCTCTGGGAAGTGAGATTCAACATCTACCCTCCTTAGAAAACAAGTGCTCCCGTGTCTCTGGGAAGTGAGATTCAACGTCTAGCCTCCTTAGAAAACAAGTGCTCCCATGAGTCAGCAAATCCTAATTGATACTTATTAAAGATTATATCTTGGATCCATAACAACAACATTAAAGATGAGATGAGTGACTGCAAAAGTGGGCAAACTGATCTGCCAGATTGTCATGTTGAATGTCAGAGCATTGTCTATCCCCAGCTATTTTATCGTTATCACTTTACACAGCTATAATCAACTTTCAGACATGGTTTCCAAGCGCTATAATCATCTAGTTTGAAGCCTGATAACACATCTTCTCAGAGTTTTATTCAAGATCTACTGCAAAATTTTATCTTGAAATGTTTTTTTTTTATACATTCACTTCATCTTTGATGTGATCTTTCTGAGGCATAGGAATCTGCAGCCATTTTAATAAAATTTGACCGTGGCCAGTGCATGAATGTTGTAACACTTGCAGGGTTCAAACTTCTCTATCATTGTCTGTGGACATCCCAGCTAGCTTGGCATATGAGACAAGATCATAAGCAAGCTACTGGAACCTACAACCTGACACTATATGGTTCAAACTTCTCTATCATTGTCTGTGGACATCCCAGCTACTGGAACCTACAACCTGACACTACATGGTTCAAACTTCTCTATCATTTTCTGTGGACATCCCAGCTACTGGAACCTACAACCTGACATTACATGGTTCAAACTTCTCTATCATTGTCTGTGGACATCCCAGCTACTGGAACCTACAACCTGACACTACATGGTTCAAACTTCTCTATCATTTTCTGTGGACATCCCAGCAACTGGAACCTACAACCTGACACTACTTGGTTCAGACTTCTCTATCATTTTCTGTGGACATCCCAGCTACTGGAACCTACAACCTGACATTACATGGTTCAAACTTCTCTATCATTGTCTGTGGACATCCCAGCTACTGGAACCTACAACCTGACACTACATGGTTGGTTCAAACTTCTCTATCATTGTCTGTGGTTCAAATTTCTCTATCATTGTCTGTGGACATCCCAGCTACTGGAACCTACAACCTGACACTACATGGTCCAAACTTCTCTATCATTGTCTGTGGACATTCCGGCTACTGGAACCTACAACCTGACTCTATATGGTTCAAGCTTCACATTCTTAAGAAATGCTATGAGACTACATTTAACTAACCTACATAATCATAACAAGAAATAACAACAACCTATAACTATAACAGAGCCATGATGGCTCAGAGGTTATTGAGTTGGACCAGCAAGGCCAGGAAGTAAAATAATTATCCATAATCATTCTATATCTCTGACAGAAGAGGCTTTTACATAATTCCATAACAATGTCAGATCCCAAACCTTGTGTAATCTGTACCTGTGTATACATCAAAGTTATATGTATATCTTGTTCCTGCATCTATGATCTGCAGCTACCCACAATTTCATTCTCCATTTTCTTGGTTTATTCCTGATGCCCTGTCTAAATGTCCATCAGCATATAAGTGAAACTTCTGAGTCACATGAACAGGCGGTTGAATGTTGAGAGCTGTTTTGATAAACAAATCAATAAAAACTTATATCCATGACTAGATCAATATTTATATACTTAGTGCATTCAGCAAGTAATGCACTATATTGGTTTTCTCGGGAACCGCTAATTAAAAAAGTATGAAATTGTTTACACAGTTTATATAGATATGTCATGTAAACATCAGTATCATTCAACATAATCCCTATCCACTTGTATAGCTTTACACCAGCGCTAAACATGTGCATGTATTCCTAGCCTGTACCAGCCTTTGTCTTGATCGTGTAGCCATTTCTTCGCTGCATGAATCACTCCTTCATTGTCTTCAAACCGTGTTCCACGGAGGGCATCTTTAAGTGGACCAAAGAGATGGAAATCAGAGGATGTCAAATCAGGGCTGTATGGTGGATGGGGGAGTACAGTCCAACCCAATCTGGTGATTACTTCCCGTGTTGCTAGACTTACGCGAGGGCACGCATTGTCATAAAGGAGAAGCAAGTCTGCTGGATTCTTGTGCTGCTAATTGATTGTCTCTCTTCTTGGCATAACATCCACAAGAACCACATCTTCAATGTCTTAATGTAAGCTTGTGAATTGATTGTTTCTCCTCTTGACATAACATCCACAAGAATCACACCTTCAATGTCTTAATGTAAGCTTGTGAATTGATTGTCTCTCCTCTTGACATAACATCCACAAGAACCACATCTCCAATGTCTTAATGTAAGCTTGTGAATTGATTGTCTCTCCTCTTGACATAACATCCACAAGAACCACATCTCCAATGTCTTAATGTAAGCTTGTGAGCTGATTGTTTCTCCTCTTGACATAACATCCACAAGAACCACATCTCCAATGTCTTAATGTAAGCTTGTGAGCTGATTGTTTCTCCTCTTGACATAACATCCACAAGAATCACACCTTCAATGTCTTAATGTAAGCTTGTGAATTGATTGTCTCTCCTCTTGACATAACATCCACAAGAATCACACCTTAAATGTCTTAATGTAAGCTTGTGAATTGATTGTCTCTCCTCTTGACATAACATCCACAAGAATCACACCTTAAATGTCTTAATGTAAGCTTGTGAATTGATTGTCTCTCCTCTTGACATAACATCCACAAGAATCACACCTTAAATGTCTTAATGTAAGCTTGTGAATTGATTGTCTCTCCTCTTGACATAACATCCACAAGAACCACATCTTCAATGTTTCAATGTAAGTTTGTGAATTGATTGTCTCTCCTCTTGACATAACATCCACAAGAACCACATCTTCAATGTTTCAATGTAAGTTTGTGAATTGATTGTCTCTCCTCTTGACATAACATCCACAAGAATCACACCTTAAATGTCTTAATGTAAGCTTGTGAATTGATTGTCTCTCCTCTTGACATAACATCCACAAGAACCACATCTTCAATGTTTCAATGTAAGTTTGTGAATTGATTGTCTCTCCTCTTGACATAACATCCACAAGAACCACACCTTCAATGTCTCAAAAGACAATGACCATGACCTTTCCAGCTGAAGGAGATGTCTTGAATTTCTTTCTTCGTAGTGAGTGCGGATGATGTCACTCCATTGACCGTCTTTTTGTCTCAGGTTCAAAATGAGTGTCCAGGTTACGTCCCCTGTAACAATCTTAGCCAAAAGTTCTCTCTATCAACATTAAAACACTCAATCAATTCATAAGAAATTGCTTTTCTTTGTAATTGATGCTCATTTGTGAGATTTTGAGGAACCCACCTTGCACAAACCTTAGAGAATCAGAGAGGTTTTTATAATCGCATTTGTACCACTAATGCTGACTGACAAATTTAAGGCCAATTGTTGAGTAGTGATGCACCTATCAGCAAGAATAATGCCCTAAGCGCATTTCAAAATCTCTGCATTGGTGTCTGTGACAGGCCGTCCACAGTGTAGCAGATCAAGAAGCTCTGTATCTCAATGATGTCAACATCCCTCACTCCGAATATTGAGTTTGTCTAAATATGTTCCCTATCTTCATCATCCTCAGTTAACAATTCCCCGTCTGTGATGATATCCTCATTATCGCTACGTAAATCCACAAAAGTGATATAGTCACAATCATTATATATTTTATTAGTAAAACAATAAAAGAATAGGAATGGCAAAAAGAAATTTTAATGTCATGAAGAACATACTAACATCAAAACAAATAACACCAAGGCTAAAACTAAGAATAGCAAGATGTTATGTCTTCTCAACATTCCTATATGGTGCAGAAACATGGACATTAGACAAGAAAACAGAACAGAGAATTAAAGCATTTGAAATGTGGATATTTAGAAGAATAGGTTGAATTGGATGGAAGGAAAAGAAAACAAACGATGAAGTCTTAAAACAACTAAAAATGAAAAGAGAACTACTAAACACAATTCAAACAAGACTAATGCGATTTTTGGGCCATGTTAAAAGACACAACAGCCTACTAAATGTAATCCTGGAGGGGAAAATACAAGGTAAAAGAGGCAGAGGCAGACCATGATTAACATGGACGAGTAACATCAAAAGATGGACAAATCAGCCTATGACAACCTTCACCATCAAAGCAAAAGATAGAGCAGAATGGCGCTCCATGGTAGCCAACCTTCGATGCGGAGATGGCACTCGATGATTAATAAAACAATCAATTTTAAACACTTCTGTCGAAGAGCCCCGAACTGTCAGTTTCCAAAACAGTGTTGTGTCCATCAGAAATTTAGCGTGGTTTTCAGATTTAACTTTTATAAACTAAAATTGACAAATATTAATTTTTGTTTACATTTTATTGAAGTCCTACATATAAACGTTGATATTATGAGATTTCTCAATGTTTTTTCCCTCCAAAATATCTCATAAAAGTACGGCAAACATCGGACCACCATATCGTAAAAATTTCTACAAAATTAATGTATAATGGATATTTGGGAGTTAAGCTACTTATTCAAATGTGCCAAAAATTATTTCTTTCTGTGGCAGTTTTCTATCCTGGCCTAAGTGTGCCAAGAACTATTACATTCTGTGACAGCTGCAGTTCTGACCTACATGTGATCTGGGTGTGACAGCTGCAGTTCTGACCCACATGTGATATGGATGTGACAGCTGCAGTTCTGACCCACATGTGATATGGGTGTGACAGCTGCAGTTTTCTACTCTGACCCATGCTGACAATTGTTAGCTCATGTTGCTGTAAATTTCTGCCACACTGAATGCCCTTTGACCTCCTGAAGCCAGACAGTTGTGATTGTTGTTGATTAATGATGCCTGATTAATCTTCATTCTCATGGTGCATGAACTACTTTCTTCTGTTTCTCTCTGTGTGTTTAATACAGGATATAGCTGTTTCTTTCTCTGTGTTTCATACAGGATATAGCTGTTTCTCTCTGTGTTTCATACAGGATATAGCTGTTTCTCTCTCTGTGTTTTATACAGGATATAGCTGTTTCTCTCTCTGTGTTTTATACAGGATATAGCTGTTTCTCTCTCTGTGTTTCATACAGGATATAGCTGTTTCTCTCTGTGTTTCATACAGGATATAGCTGTTTCTCTCTCTGTGTTTTATACAGGATATAGCTGTTTCTCTCTCTCTGTGCTTCATACAGGATATAGCTGTTTCTCTCTGTTTTATACAGGGTATAGCTGTTTCTCTCTGTGTTTCATACAGGATATAGCTGTTTCTCTCACTATGTTTTATACAGGATATAGCTGTTTCTCTCTGTGTTTCATACAGGATATAGCTGTTTCTCTCTGTGTTTCATACAGGATATAGCTGTTTCTCTCTGTGTTTCATACAGGATATAGCTGTTTCTCTATCTATGTTTCATACAGGATATAGCTGTTTCTCTCTCTGTGTTTCATACAGGATATAGCTGTTTCTCTCTCTATGTTTCATACAGGATAAAGCTGTTTCTCTCTCTATGTTTCATGCAGAATATAGCTGTTTCTCTCTCTATGTTTCATACAGGATATAGCTGTTTCTCTCACTGTTTTATACAGGATATAGCTGTTTCTCTCACTGTGTTTTATACAGGATATAGCTGTTTCTCTCTGTGTTTCATACAGGATATAGCTGTTTCTCTCTGTGTTTCATACAGGATATAGCTGTTTCTCTCTGTTTCATACAGGATATAGCTGTTTCTCTCTGTGTTTCATACAGGATATAGCTGTTTCTCTCACTGTGTTTCATACAGGATATAGCTGTTTCTCTCTGTGTTTCATACAGGATATAGCTGTTTCTCTATGTTTCATACTGGATATAGCTGTTTCTCTCTATGTTTCATACAGGATATAGCTGTTTCTCTGTGTGTGTGTCATACAGGATATAGCTGTTTCTCTCACTGTGTTTTATACAGGATATAGCTGTTTCTCTCTGTGTATTTCATACAGGATATAGCTGTTTCTCTCTGTGTGTTTCATACAGGGAAAATTTGATATTTATTTGTTCACACATTTGTTTGTGAAAAACCTGTCCCATGCCTCAGAGTACTTGTACCAGGCTTGTAGTTTGCCAACTGGCCTACCTCATCATTTCCAGGATTATTGCGGTGAGATTGATTCCACCTAATCACTCTGCATCACTGGCAGAACATGCAGGAAGTTGCTCTTAGACTATTCAGGTCTTCTTTTCAAATGAGTTCCAGTTGCAGTTTTCAGAACTTCAGTCTTCAAGTTACTTGAATATTTCCCAGTTGCAAGAAAGCCTTGTCTGTGTTCCACTGTTTTAGAAAATCTAGATTCCTCCTCCTCCATTTCCTGTCGCTGATCCATCTGCATATGTATCCTAGAGGAGTTTTTCTTGTGTCTATTTGAGTTAGTGTTATTGCTCTTATCTATTGCACACTTTTGCTGTTTTAGCTTAGCCTGGACCACTAACCGACACAACGGCTCCACTAATGAGGGTACTATTGGACCAAAGCTGACACATCGGCTGGGACTCTGAGTACAGTTGAATATTTTCAAGTAAAGTAACAATTCTGTATAAATATTCACCAATACTTGTATTCCATATCTAGAAGAAGCTTCATAATTACTTCCTTTGATTACCACATGGTATTTTATTTATGTAGCTATAGTGGTTGAATTGTCGATGTAAATGTGTGTTTTTTTCTGACAAATAGTGGCCACACCATTTCTTGTGCCTAATTTCATTATTTGTGGACATAAATGAATCAAGTAAAGTATATTTTGAAGAACTTTGGATTAGTTTGTGTAGAATTTTGAGAAGAATGGATAGCAACACACTTCTAGTCAGGGAAAAATAGAGATAATTTGGAATTCAATATATCATATTTCATGAAATATGAAATCTGGAATTCCAAATTATCTGCTTTTGAATATTTTTATACTATTTATAATAAATAATATATTTTTTCCCTCAGATATCATCTATATAATGCTATTTTCATTTTCTTCAACCATCTTCCTTTCCGGTGATGTATAACATGTACCACATTTAATTATATATTATTGCTTGAAATTGAAAATGTAAAAATGAAAAAGACGTGATGGAATTTTTCTAAATTGAAAATTGATCTGGTCCGAAACTAAAGAAGACCTAAAGTCCACCAAAGTTTGGAAAGAGTTAAGTCAATGCTATCTTATCCCAGGATGATGATATTTGCTAACTGATTTAGCTCTTGTTCTCTTAGGGTTTATTGAGTCCTACAAAATTGCTACACTACCATACTCTAGGACTGGTCTCATCCCATGTAAAGATTCTTTAGCACACTCCCATCTATTGTCCATGCTACACTACCATACTCTAGGACTGGTCTCATCCCATGTAAAGATTCTTTAGCACACTCCCATCTATTGTCCATGCTACACTACCATACTCTAGGACTGGTCTCATCCCATGTAAAGATTCTTTAGCACACACCCATTTATTGTCCATGCTTCCTCATCAAGGCCAGCTCCTTGTCATGGGGATGGGGCTTAACAGTCACCAGGGACTGAAAACTAAGACTGGCCAGACCTTCCTACAACCGAGCAAGACCACAGTCTGCTCTAGCAAGTTCAAGTGCTGAAGTCGGAGGCAACCAGCCAAAAGGCGCACAACAATCAGGATGTCACGCACTCAACGCAAATGGAAGTATGTCTATAACCGCAAATCAATATGGCACTCGCCCTGTGATGGATACTCAGGCAGGTGCAGCGCCGGGCCCTCAGCCTCGTAAGGGCCCAACCTCTATTACTGGATGTCCTTCTCAACCGCTCTGTGGAGTCAGGGGGCGAGAGAATAGAGCTACTGGCCAATCCAAAATAAGACCACTCAAAATAATGCACTGGAATGCTGAAGGCATCAACATCAAAAGAGATGGGTACAGTAAAAAGATAGAATTAGAAAATATCCTGCATGAAGAACAAATAAGCATATGCTGTTTGCAGGAAACCCATCTAAACAATGACATAGCCTTGAAGATTAGGGGAAACCAGTGCTACCGATCTGACAGAAAAAACAGACAAAAGGGCGGAATACTGACTCTTGTAAGGAACAACATTAATGCATGTCAGATTGAAGTGTATATGGATGGGGCGGAATATCAAATACTGCACATCAGGACAGGAAATACAGACTTCCATCTACTTAACTACTACTGTCCGAGTGACTGCCCACTAGCACTAGACACAATTACATTAAAAGAAAGAATAATTGTATGTGGAGACTTTAACAGCCATTCACAGAGCTGGGGCTATGAACATATGGACAAGAGAGGTGAAGAGCTTGAAAATTGGCAGGATGACAATGGGCTTATACTATTAAACCAGGCAACAGATCCACCAACATTCTATTCCAGATCATGGCATACCACATCTACACCAGACCTTGTTTTCCATTCACCAGACCTGGATTGGAATATCACACGTATTGTGGGGAAACAACTTGGAGGCAGCGACCACAGACCTGTCTTTTTAGTGGTGCAAAATGAGGCCGCCAGGGAGAACAGCACTATCTCCAGATGAAATTACAAAAAGGCAGACTGGAAAATGTATCAACACTACACCAGTGTACTGACTAAAGATATAAATACAGATAGAGACATCAACAAAATAGTTGATGAATTCAGTAGACTAATAATACAAGCTGCCAGTCTATCTATCTTTTGTTCGCTCGAAGTATTGTCTATATAAGCAATGTCGTTTCCTGTATGAATTTTACTGTCTTTTGTAATTCTTGCAGTGGCCCATATAGTTTTGTCTGTAGTGTTGTATCTATGGGCCAATGGATTTTCCTCAGTCTACTATATTCAGTGCAGTCTTGAAGTATCAAGCTGCCAGTGAAACAATACCTAGAGGGGCACGGAAACACTACAAACCATACTGGAGTAGTGAACTAGAGCAACTGCACAATGACATGGAAACATCTCGAAAGCAAGCAGAAAATAACCCTTGCCAAGAACACCACAATAACTACCAGCATGCTAAAGCCAAATTTCAACGGGCTAAACTACAAGCCAGACGGAGAAGCTGGAAAGAGAAAACAGAGTCCTTTAATCTTGAACGAGACACAAGAAAAGTGTGGAAGCTTGTAAAACAGCTGAATGATGAGGGTACAGAAAGAAACACCAAAATTACACTGAAGAAGGATGGAAACATTCTAACAGGTAAACATGCAGCAAATTACTTTGCAGACTGCTTTGCAAATGACAATAATATTGAAATTATCCTAGAGAAACGACAAGAGATCCGTTTAAAACAACAAAATGCAAGACAAGAAGAGACCACACATGAAGTCATGGAAATACCCATTACACAAAGAGAGCTAGAGCTGGCAATATCCAAATTAAAAATGAAAAAGTCACCAGGCAGTGATGGAGTGTCCAATGAAATGATTAAGAACTTGGGAACTGCAGCTAAAGCAAAACTACTGCAGATCTACAACATTTGCTGGATCACAGGTAGAGTGCCACAGGCATGGAGAGAAGCAATTTTGATACCATTACTAAAGCCAGGAAAAGATGGTTCAATGACATCCAGCTATAGACCAATCAGCCTTACAAGCTGTTAAACAATGGAACGTATAATCAATCTCAGACTGCAGTGGTACCTGGAAAGTGAAAATCTCCTTGTCCCACAACAAGCAGGCTTTAGACAGTGTTACTCTACCGAAGATCAGGCAACCTATCTTTCCCAGGAAATTGAAGATGCGTTTCAAGAAAAGAAACTGGTACTAGCAGCATGGATAGACCTAAAGAAAGCATTTGATAAGGTATGGAAGGAAGGGCTTTTGAAGAAACTGAGAAATTATGGAGTAAATGGCAGGATGTACAAATGGGTCAAAGCATACCTGCATAACAGGAGAGCCAGAGTGCAATTGGATGGTCTTAAGAGTAAAAAGGTCTTATTGCGCCAGGGCGTTCCACAGGGAGGGGTACTATCTCCAATACTTTTTCTGATCTACATCAATGACCTAGTTACTGAACTACCACATGGCATCAAAGTGGCAATGTATGCAGATGACTTGGTAATGTGGTGCACAGAGGAGTATGCAACAGTGGCCTCCAAATTGCTACAAAGAGCTATGAATGCACTGAATTCATGGACAAATAGATGGTGTATCAGCATCAATACAGACAAATGCAGTACTACACTTTTCACACTCTCCCCAAAACAAAAAACAGGAGCTATCTACATAAACAATGAGCCTGTGAAAGAAGACATACAAGCTACATATCTCGGAGTTACATTTGATAACAAACTATCTTGGAAACAGCAGATAAATAAGGCAACCCAAAAAGCAAGGAGGAAATTGGCTATTCTAAGAAAGTTGTGTGGAACCACATGGGGTGCGAGTGGGAAAATACTCAGTAAAGTTTACCAACAGAGTATACACCCACATTTAGAATATGGATCATCCGCATGGTGCTCAGCATCAAACACCACATTGCCAGAACTGGATAAAGTACAAAACCAGGCACTTAGGGTCATCACAGGAGCAATGAAATCAACACCAATATTGGAGATGGAGAAATTGTGGAGGATACCAGCACTGAGAGAACGGAGAGACACAAAGGTGCTGATACAGGCAGAAAAATTTGTATGCATGCCGAGACATCCAATGAAGGACCGATTCCAAAATCTTGCATTGAGACGACTTAAGAGAAGCAGTTTTATCCACCAAGCCAAGCGTATTAGTAGACAACACCAGACATGCCAAGAGTTGTTAACCCCCTACTGCCCATACCAGAACAGACTCGCTGGACAGAAGAATCAGGATTGTCAATACAAATACGGACAGAAGTGAAAGGAATAGTTGACAAAGAGGAACAGAATAGTCTACAGCGAAAAACAATAACTCTCAGTTTCTTGGATAAAGAATACCCACAAGACCTATGGATCCGTGTGTACACAGATGGATCAGCACAGAATGCAGTAAAGAATGGGGGAGCAGGTGCATATATAGAGTACCCAAATAACACTAGGGATATGAATAAAATTTAATTAAGTTTAATAGATTTTGAAGCTGAAACACCAGCAGCAGAATTAGATGTAAATTTAGATGACTTCACCTTGAGTGAAATAGAAACCACCTTAAAGCTAATGACCAATAACAAGGCTGCTGGAGAGGATAAGTTAACAGCTGAGATCCTCAAGGCAATTGATAGCCATAATTTAATACATCTCCAAAAAATGTTCAACATCATTTGGAAAACAGAGAAGACGCCTCATAAATGGAAAAAAGGAATCATTGTTAAGATCCCAAAAAAGGGCAATCTTAGAGATTGTAACAATTGGAGAGGCGTGACACTTTTGTCAGTTGCCTCAAAATTATTCTGTAAAATCATCCTAAATAGAATAAAGGATTCAATAGATACAGTAATGCGTGAAGAACAGGCTGGGTTTAGAAAAGGGAGAAGCTGTCTTGACCACATTTTCACTCTACGACTTATATTGGAGGAACACATTGAAAAGCAAAAACCTTTTGTACTTAACTTCATCGACTTCAAAAAAGCATTTGATAGTATTCATAGAGATTCTTTGTGGAAAATTCTGAAGCAATATGGCTTACCATCAAAAATCATAAATATTATCAAAGACATGTATGATGGTTACACATGTGCAGTTCGAACAGAGGAAGGACTGAGCGAATGTTTCCCAATAGAAACTGGGGTTAAACAAGGATGTATTTTATCGCCCTTGTTATTTGGAATTGTTATGGACTTCATAATGAAGAAATGCTGCACTGGTAATAAAGGCATCGAATGGATACAAGGAGACCATTTGGAGGACCTGGACTTTGCTGATGACATAGTTCTCATCAGCAATCAGATAAAAACGATGCAGGAAAACACAAATGAACTATCATCAATAGCCAGCAAAATTGGGCTTGAGGTCAATCATGAAAAGACTAAAGTCATGAAAAGTTTAATTCCAACAAGTGACAAAATATACATGGAAAACAAACCAGTAGAAGAGATCGATCACTTCATCTATCTTGGAAGTCACATTGATCGAGAAGGGGATACGAGCAAAGAAATTAGAATCAGACTGGCTAAAGCAGCAATGTCTTTCAGAAGCCTTGAAAAGTTGTGGAAATCAAAACTCATTAGCACAAACACAAAACTTAGGCTATTCAAATCAAATGTACTATCAACCCTTACGTATGCGTGTGAAAGCTGGAAAACAACAAGAGATATAGAAACAAAGTTGAACGCATTCGAAAATAAATGTCTAAGGAAAATACTTGGTATAGAATGGAACGAATTCAAAACAAACGAGGAAATTAGAGAAATCGCCAATCAACCACTAATATCTTCAGTAATAAAGAAAAGACGATGGTCATACGTTGGACATGTGATGAGAAGAGATAATAATCGAATAGCAAAGCAAGCCCTCATATGGGAAACAACAGGTAAAAGAAAAAGAGGAAGACCCAGGGAGACACTGAGAAGAACATTGATGAGAGAGGCAAGAGCAGCAGGAATCGGCTCCCTCAATGAGATAGAACTGCTTGCACAGAACAGAGACAGATGGCGAGATTTGATAAAATATCTTTAAAAGAAAACTGCTAGAACAAAAATTCATATAGGAGAAGGTGTATCTTGGTCTACGCCCTATGGGCCGGTTACGGCTCGAAAGGTCAATAGATAGATAGATAGATAGATAGATATGAATAAAATAGCAACAGGGAAATATTGTCACAATTATGATGCAGAAATACAAGCAATAAAGTTGGCAATAGAAAAAACTGCTGAACAGTAATCTTAGCCCACAGCCTGTAGTGTTTTTGACAGATGCAAGATCAGTACTCCAGGCACTACAATCCAGAAAATTACCACATCTGTAGACCTTATTGACTGAACTCTGCAAGCACCACAGGGTTGCCCTGCAGTGGATCCCATCTCACTGTGGAATACCAGGAAACAGAGAGCAGATCAGTTGGCAAAGGAAGGTTCAACAGGCACACAACTAGATACACCGGTTACATACCACCATAAGAAACAGATAATCAAATCAATCAGAGGACCACAAGCCCTAAATCAGGATGCCTTTCATAATATGAATAGATATGAACAAGTTATCATTATACGCCTCAGAACAGGACACAATCGACTCCATAGTCACATGTATACAAAATTGAAGATCGGCACATCAACTACTTGTACATGTGGACAGGCACCCCAGACTGCTGAACACATGCTTCAAGACTGCACTGAATATAGTAGACTGAGGAAAATCCATTGGCCCATAGATACAACACTACAGACAAAACTATATGGGCCACTGCAAGAATTACAAAAGACAGTAAAATTCATACAGGAAACGACATTGCTGATATAGACAATACTTCAAGCGAACGAAAGATAGATAGATAGATTGTCCATGCTACACTACCATACTCTAGGACTGGTCTCATCCCATGTAAAGCTTCTTTAGCACACTCCAATCTGTTGTCCACATTACACTACCATACTCTACGACCGGTCCCATTCAGCATACTCCCATCCCTAAGCTGTGCCAGATAATTTTCTTATGATTTTCATCCTTTGTTATTGTAAGTCCTAGTTTAGTGTCTTTCTACTGAGAGTAATGTCCCCTTGCACTTTTGCGTGTTCTCTAATCTGTCATTAGAAGACCCCTGGGTTTGGAATACCCTAAATCTTGTTGAAGAAATCAAATGCACAAAAACTAGAAACATGTTAATACATTCAAATAAGTGTGCTCAATCAGGGGAGATGACTCAATTAGCAGAAAGACGCTAAACTAGGACTTTACCATATTTAATTCTATAAATAAAATTAAGGTAATTTATGAGTTTAGCGTCATAAATTATTTCTGCTAAATGAGTGATACTCCATGATTACGCACACATATTTGAATGTATCAACAGGTTTCTCGTTTTTGTGCATTTGATTTGATTTTTTCACCAAGGTTTAGGAGGGTTACCCGCACACTCAGGGGTCTTGGTCTTGTAATGACGGGATTAGAAAACGAGCGAATAAAAAACTGCAAGGGGACGTTACTCTGAACAGAAATAAATTAGAACGCTAAACTCGTAAATTACCACAATGAATAACGATGCAGTGACATAATATGCATTATAATTATAATTATGTCAGCGTTGTAGTCATAAGCCCGAAGTGCTGTACGGTAGTCACGTATAGTGTATAGTGCCCACGTACTTACCCTGTAACTTAGCAGATAATAAATCTTAGATCTACAAGTACACATCATGATCATGAATCACATTATTAACAGTATGTAAGAGACATAACTAATCCAGTTGACAAATATCCGAATGTCCATGCTAAATAAAATAACAGTCACAACATTTACCAATACAGTATAATATAATTATAAAATAGTTCATGACAAAAGTTGGCAGTCGCGACAGCTCGGTGCTTAGAGACCGGACTACAAAGGACATAGGACAAGAGGTGGGGTTCGATCCTGATCGAACGGCTTCCGGGTTCACCCAGCCTTAAATGGGTACCGGATTTTTTTTTAAACTGGGAAAGTAAAGCAGCACCGGCGTAATACTGACCACATTACCCCAACGTGTCGAAGATCCGTACAAATAATTAATGGTCACTAACAAATATCAGATGAGATATCATGAATCATGACGACACGGCACATGACCGGATTCTTACTCAGATGGATATCATCGTGTCATTTCTACTCAGCGCGATCCTGCCACTAAATAAAGCAAACAAAAACATACATGATGATATGTGTCTCTATCAAGTTCAAATCAAAGAGCGTCTTACACTGACCAAGATCTATCGTACGACCTGCTACTCCGCCATTTTTCTCTAAAACTTCATTTTATTTTTGACAAAACTGATTTTTATTATTTGTACATGTTGCCACCAAAATTTAATTCGATAAAAATAGTAAAATTATTAACAAATAGCACGTATTAATTTAATTGTCGTGTTATGTAGATATAATTATTAATGAGAAAAGGAAGGAGCAAGAAATAAAATCATATCCCGCCTTTGGGATCCACTTCCGGTGTCCATTGCTCGTTGAGTCCTGGAGAGACCGACTGGTGGCTTGTTCAAGCTTTGATTGTTTCTGTCTCATTTCTTCATTCACAACACTGTTGAAGATGGGAGCAGAGGACGAAGTTATGAAAATCGGCAAAAAGCTGGACAAGCTTATTGCAAGTGATACAACAGTACGTCGCAAGGAGGAAATAGTCCCGTCGTGTTTTTGTTGTTAACTTGACTAGTCTTTAACTTTACTAAACTTTCACTTCTCTGTTCATTCAAGCCTGATCATTTTCATTCAAAGTGTTGTGCTCTTACCACAGAGAAATAATCGTGCAGGGATTTAATTTTAGTAAGCTGAGATTATGCTAGCTGAATCATATATTATTTAGCCCTCAATATCAACACACTGACACTCAGGACAACAGATATATACAATAATACTCAACTGATACTGATAACAGACAAACTTTTACTTTTAAAATTTTACATAATAATAATCATAATTTGAATATTTTCTTTTCATCATTAATTCATTAATGATTTACAATTTACAAATCAACTTCATTACATACTTCAAACAGCAGATCATGCCCATTACTTCATTCACACTCAGACAAGACAGTAGTTAAGTAGCCTCTGTTTTAGCTGTACTGTATCCATATTCCCTGTCCTCCTTTTCCTATCTATGGTAAGAGTTCAGTAGAGGCAGAAGATGTATACTAAACACACACTTGTAAGATACAGATGTCAAGCTAGGCTGACAAAAATATGTTCATACAATCGTATGTTTGCAGCTTTGCCGACTTTGCGAATTTATGTTGGGGAAATAACACAATTGAATAAAAAATGATGTTACAGCTCAGTAGATCTGCACTAGTAGGGCTGCACTGTCTAATAGTAAGAATGAGGAAAGAAAGAAAGAACAAATGTTCTTACAGGAAGAAATGAGAAGAGTATATTCCCTTGAAGCTTTAACGGGCTATGGCATCAGTTTGCAAGGAAAAACTGGCGGTGGATATCTGAGGATAACAAGAAAATAAGATCAAGCCAAAGATGCTGGGGGCAAACATGGTCAACTGAGTTGAAGTGAACTCTGGCTGTGCAACATCTCTCATGATGCCACCATTCCAGTGGCAGCTCACTTTAAATAACTTCCTCAACCACATTAGTAAAGTAAGTAAAGTACCCACCGTCACGCCAAGTGGCGTATAGGGAAATATGGTGTTAGTGACCCTATATTTTACAGACCTTCAGCACATGATTTTTGGGGTAATGTGGTCGGTATTACGCCCGTGCTGTTTTACTTTCCCAGAAAAAATCCGGTACCCATTTAAGGCTGGGTGACCCCGGAGCCGTCGGTTGGGATCGAACCCTACCCCTTGTCCGTAGTAGTCCAGTTCACTAACCACTGAGCTATCGCGGCTCCTACTAATTTTTAGGGAATTAGTAAAACCCAGGTGTCATCGCCAGGGTACGAACCCCGGCTGTTGCCGTGGTAAGCCAACCGCCTATCGATTGCGCTAACCGGACACCCTCTCAACCACATTAACTAGAATATATTCCTAGGTTATGATACTGTTGTAAAAATTATTACATCAAAACACAAATTCTTCCAGATTTGACAGTTTGCCATGTTCAAACATTTCTCCCCTCCGTGTACTTTCCTAATTACTACTTTCAGTGACCCCTGAGTGTTGGATTTGTTTCCTTTGGTGTTGGATTCTTTATTTTTTTTGTTTCTTCATTGCATAATAAGATATGATCTTGTATAATGCTAGAAGTCAACAATTTTCAAGAAATCGGTTTTTCCTATTTTGTGTGTGTGTGTGTGTGCTATGACTATGGAAATTTTCTCAGTTTTTGACTGACATCAGATAACACTTTGTAACTCAGGAAATGCAGCGAATAATGCTATGAGGAAACTGAATCTTATTCCATACTTATGGCGGCCAACAGTGTAATACGTCCGGTCCAGGCGGTCAAAATTCATGTCATAAATCACCCTGTGCCAGGAAATCTGTGTCCCCATGTCTCTCCTAGTGTCAACGCACAGTTGTGTGTCAAAAGTTCATTGAAAGAAAATACTATTATTAGAGCTCCTAATGTTCCTATTAAGTTGTAGTAATTTTTACTATGGTATTGTAAACACATGGGTCACAGAAAGGTATCGTAATCTAGGGATTTACACATAGCTAAAACAGTGGTATTTGTAACTTGACTTCATTGTATGTTTGGATGTAAAAAAATAGTTTTGGCAATTGTTATGTTGGGATTTCTGTAAATGTCTGGCATTAGCTTGTCTTAGTCTTATAGATCATGAGTTTTTCATTATCACAGTCATGTTTTTCATTGTCACGGTCGTCGAGTGTTTCATTGTCACATCATGTTTTTCATTGTCATGGTTGTTGTGTTTTTCATTGTCACAGTTGACGAGTGTTTCATTGTCACGGTTATGTTTTTCATTGTCATGGTCATCGTGCTTTTCATTGTCACAGTTATGTTCTTCATTGTCACAGTCGTTGTGTTTCATTGTTACAGTTGTTGCGTACTTCATTGTCACAGTCGTCATGTGTTTCCTTGTCACAGTTATGTTCTTCATTATCACGTCCATCTTTGATATATTATCCTTGATCTGTGATTGAATAGTGTATATCATTTTGGTTTGATTGCTCTTAAATTCTATCAGAAGAGTGCCTGAAATTAAATGCTTGATATGAAGTAAGTTGTTGCAACATACCTGACACTGAGGGTTTAGCAACAACATTGCTGGTACAGTCCATTTAGGCCTTGATCAACATACGGCGGTAGCAGTGGCAGCATCTGGAACATGGCTCTGTGAAACAATGATGGGCATCAACAATTAAAAAGTTGATTGTCAAGTTAATTAAGTTTTCTTTTCCTAAGCCTGGAAGTTCATAATAGCTCCAGTATTAAGATGGTTTCCCCTTAACTCAATAAGTTAAGTTGCACTGTGTTGTACACCTTACAGTCCAGTATATTCAGCTGTCACCACACATTTATTTGGATCTTCTTCCTTAGTTTTTTTTTTTTTAAAATCTTCCCAGAAATTTCTGCTCAGCAGCGGTTGTTTGTAGGCAGAGTAGTCTCTCCTGTCTAACCAGACAAACAAGTCTTATTTGTCTTATATGTAAGTTAATGTCCGATCGTATTAAATTAATGTCCGATGGATATTAAAGTTAATGTCCTATGCTATTTAAGTTAATGTCCTATCATATTTAAGTTAATGTCCAATGGTATTTAAGTTAATGTCCGATGCTGTTAAAGTTAATGTCCAATGATATTTAAGTTAATGTCCGATGACATATCCAAGTATGATTATCTTAGCTAAAGCTGTTAGCTACAGTTTTGTTGAGTAACTCATGAAGTGTTTCTTATTGTGACAGTTTTGTTGAGTAAATCATGATTTGTATCTTATTGTGACAGTTTTGTTGAGTTACTCATGAAGTGTATCTTATTGTGACAGTTTTGTTGAGTAACACATGGTGTGTATCTTATTGTGACAGTTTTGTTGAGTAACTCATGATGTGTATCTTATTGTGACAGTTTTGTTGAGTAAATCATGATGTGTATCTTATTGTGACAGTTTTGTTGAGTTACTCATGAAGTGTATCTTATTGTGACAGTTTTGTTGAGTAACTCATGGTGTGTATCTTATTGTGACAGTTTTGTTGAGTAACTCATGATGTGTATCTTATTGTGACAGTTTTGTTGAGTAAATCATGATGTGTATCTTATTGTGACAGTTTTGTTGAGTAAATCATGATGTATATCTTATTGTGAGTTTGTTGAGTAACTCATGAAGTGTATCTTATTGTGACAGTTTTGTTGAGTAAATCATGATGTGTATCTTATTGCGACAGTTTTGTTGAGTAACTCATGATGTGTATCTTATTGTGATTGACTGTGTGACTTATTTTTCAACACAGGATCATGCTTCAGCGTTGGACTTGTTGAAAGCTCTCAGAGATACTAAAATGACTTTAAATGTTCTGCAGGTAAGTGTTGATTTCATTTGTCTATCGTGACATCATGTATTATGTTTGGAATAGATGAACCCCATTTTTCCTACAATTATCGATGATGTCAGTTTCCTTTTTTATCTTTTCCTGCCATTCCTTCCAGTCCCTACTGTTTATTACATACATGGACTATATATGTAAGTTAGCCAATCCATCACAGACAGAGGAGATCAACAAGCTTTTATTTGCAGACGATCAGGAACTAATGCATGAAAAGATGGAAGACCTACAAGAACCCTTAAATAGACTCAACAGCATAGGCACAAAATACAACATGAAAATCAACAAAATAGAAGTCATGAATGTCACCAAAAATAAACATAACATCAACTTAACTATAGAAGGCAGGCAACTATAACAAGTAGAAGAATTCAAATACCTAGGAAGTTTAATGACAAACGATAATTCTCAAACAGCAGAGATAGAATCAAGATGCAACAAAGCTTGTCAAATCATTGGGCAGTTATCACCACTATTGTTCAACAAGGAAATAACTCTAGAGGCAAAAAGGGCACTCTTCAATACAATCTTCATCCCAACGTTGTGCTGCCAATGACAGTTCTGGACCCTATATGCAAGAACAATAAGAAAAATAACCTCTACTGAGATGAAATGTGTCAGACGAATGACAGGAAACAGTGGTGAGAGATAAGATCAAAAATGAAGAACTGAGAAAAAAGCTAGGATTAGCTCCCGTCATAGAATATATAAAGAAACAACAGATAAAATAGTTTGGCCATGTGACAAAGATCAAAACACAACACAACGAGCCCTCAATAAACGTTGTGAGAATACCAGACCCAAGGGTCGACCCTCAAAAAAGATGGATCGACGGAATACTAGAAGCACTAGGAAACATAACAGCAGCAGAAGCGAACAGAAGAGCAAAAGACCGCAAATTATATCTCCCCTCAACGCTGAAAGGTAAATGAGGAAAGAAAAATGAAACTTCCAGTCCATGAGGTGTAACAGCTGGCATGTGCCCACTTTCTGGGTGTTTTAATAGCAGCCACTGAGTCATTTAATAGTCCACTGTCTTAGCACTGAATCTTACAGGCCACTGAGTCATTCAATAGTCCACTGTTTTAGCACTGACTTATATGCCACTGAGTCATTCAATAGTCCACTGTTTTAGCACTGACTTATATGCCACTTTGTCATTCAATAGTCCACTGTTTTAGCACTGACTTACAGGCCACTGAGTCATTTAATAGTCCACTGTCTTAGCACTGACTTATAGGCCACTGAGTCAAACAATAGTCCACTGTTTTAGCACTGACTTATAGGCCACTGAGTCATTCAATAGTCCACTGTTTTAGCACTGACTTATAGGCCACCGACATAATAGTCCACTGTCTTTGCACTGACATCATCATGTGCCATACCGGTTGGCATAAGCGATCATATCCTTCCACAATCTTCTATCTACAGTGCATCGTATCAGTTCTGTTGTTGACTTGTTTTTCATGTCTTGACACCAAGTTATCCAGTTTTTTCTTTCTTTGTTGTCCGCGATCTCTCTTTCCTTTTATTTTGCCAATTATAACCAAGTATTCCAACTTTCCTCTTCTCATGATGTGCTTGAAAAATGTTGATTGTTTCTTTCTGATGTTTTTAGGAGCTGCCTTTTTGTGTTGGCCTCTTTGAGAATTTCCTTGTTGGTCTTTTTTAGCTGTCCAGGAAACTTTCAACATTCTTCTGAGAATTCCCATCTCTGTGGCCGCTAACCATCTTTTCATTTGTTTGTTTAGTGTTCGTGATTCGCTTCCATAGGTCAGAATTGGTTCTATATAAAACCAATGAACCCTCTTTCTCACATCTATTGACATAGATTTGTTGCATAAGATGTTTTTCATTTTCTGAAATGCTATTTTGGCCTGAGCTGTTCTGCTTTTTATTTCTGTGGTGCATCTTCCATCTGGTGTTATTATTGTGCCCAAGTATTAAACATGTTGCACTTGTTTCAGATTTGTCCTGTTTATTTTTATGCTGCATGATGGTGGTGATTGTTTCTTTGCATTACTTCTGTTTTCTTACTATTCAGACTTAGACCTTTCTTGTTGCTTTCTTTTACTATTATGTCTATCATTTCTTGTAGTTCATTCTCTGTCTCTGCTATTAAGACTGTGTCTTCTGCATATCGCAAATTGTTTATATTGTGACCATTGACTTCAATTCCTTTTTTGTCTACTATTGATCTCATAATATTTTCGCTGTAAAGTGGAAACAAATCGAGAGACAGAACACAGCCTTGTCTGTTGACTCCTTGTTTTATATATTGGAACTGCGCCACTGATTTAATAGTCCACTGTCTTAACACTGACTTATAGGCCACTGATTTAAGAGTCCACTGTCTTAGCACTGACTTATAAGCCACTGATTTAATAGTCCGCTGTCTTAGCACTGACTTATAAGCCACTGATTTAATAGTCCGCTGTCTTAGCACTGACTTATAAGCCACTGATTTAATAGTCCGCTGTTTTAGCACTGACTTATAAGCCACTGAATTATTTATAAATTCTCAGCCTTAGCACAGATATATAAGCCATCAATTTAATAAGTTCACTGCCTGAGCCTTTACTTTAACCTCAACTTTTCTGACGTCCATATCTTCTCAATTCTGTTATTTCTGAGATTAAGAGAGGCAAGATAAAATCAAATTAAACTATTTCCAATTACCTTAAGTTCATTTCTTTCTCTTGCAACGTATTTGTCAATCTTAACTGTGACAATGTCACAGACTAACTAAAATGTCCCCACATGACGTTGTCATCATTGTCAAACAGAAAACTAGGATTGGCATGGTTGTGAACAACCTGCGGAAAGCTAGCAATAATGAAGAAGTTGTCACCCTGGCCAAGACTTTGATCAAACATTGGAAGAAATTACTGCCAGCAGGTACATCTGACTTCATCTTATAACTTACATCATGTTTATTCATGTCAACTTACATCATGTTTGTTCATGTCAACTTACATCATGTTTGTTCATGTCAACTTACATCATGTTTGTTCATGTCAACTTACATCATGTTTGTTCATGTCAACTTACATCATGTTTGTTCATGTCAACTTACATCATGTTTGTTCATGTCAACTTACATCATGTTTATTCATGTCAACTTACAACATGTTTGTTCATGTCAACTTACATCATGTTTGTTCATGTCAACTTACATCATGTTTGTTCATGTCAACTTACATCATGTTTGTTCATGTCAACTTACAACATGTTTGTTCATGTCAACTTAAAACATGTTTGTTCATGTCAACTTACATCATGTTTGTTCATGTCAACTTACAACATGTTTGTTCATGTCAACTTACATCATGTTTGTTCATGTCAACTTACAACATGTTTGTTCATGTCAACTTACAACATGTTTGTTCATGTCAACTTACATCATGTTTGTTCATGTCAACTTACAACATGTTTATTCATGTCAACTTAAAACATGTTTGTTCATGTCAACTTACATCATGTTTGTTCATGTCAACTTACATCATGTTTGTTCATGTCAACTTACATCATGTTTGTTCATGTCAACTTACAACATGTTTGTTCATGTCAACTTAAAACATGTTTGTTCATGTCAACTTACATCATGTTTGTTCATGTCAACTTACAACATGTTTGTTCATGTCAACTTACAACATGTTTGATCATGTCAATTTAAAACATGTTTGATCATGTCAACTTAAAACATGTTTGTTCATGTCAACTTACATCATGTTTGTTCATGTCAACTTACATCATGTTTTCACATGTCAACTTAAAACATGTTTGTTCATATCAACTTAAAACATGTTTGTTCATATCAATTTACAACATGTTTGTTCATATCAACTTAAAACATGTTTGTTCATATTAACTTACAACATGTTTGTTCATATCAACTTACAAAATGTTTGTTCATATCAACTTACAACATGTTTGTTCATATCAACTTAAAACATGTTTGTTCATATCAACTTAAAACATGTATGTTCATATCAACTTAAAACATTTGTTCATATCAACTTACATTATGTTTGTTCATATCAACTTACATTATGTTTGTTCATATCAACTTAAAACATGTTTGTTCATGCCAACTTACATTATGTTTGTTCATATCAACTTAAAACATGTTTGTTCATATCAACTTACAATATATGCTTTCATCATATCTTTACTTATTTCTTTTTGGTACTTAACTTAATGTTCTTCTACTTTTTCTGCTCCCTGTGAAGCATAGGCCTTCAACAAACACTTTCCAAGCCGTTCTGTTTCTTTCCATTCTTTTAAGATCATTCCATGTCTTCCCCATCATCTTCATCTCTGCATCTGTCTGTCTTCTCCAAGAATTCCTTGGTCTTCCTCTTTGTCTTTTCCTCCTGGGGATTCCAAAAAAGGGCCTGTTGTTTAATACTCTCAGTTGGCTTCTGCAGTGTGTGTCCTATCCAGCGCTATTGTCTTCGCTGTATCTCTTTATGCACTGGTATTTGACTGGTACATTTCCATAATTCTTAGTGATTTTGTCCTACCATTTCCATCCTTTTATTATGTGTTAGCATCCATTAATGAAAGTCTGTATTTTCATGGTTGTCATTTTTGTTCTCTATGTTTCACAGCCATATAATAAGACTGACTTAACATTTGAGTTGAAAATTTTTATTTTTGTATTTAACCTAATTTCTTTGGACTTCCATATGTTTCCCAGTGCAACGAATGCTCCTCTTGCTTTTGATATTCTTATTTTGGTATCATTTTCTGTTCCTCCCTCTTTGTCTATATTACTGCCCTGATATATGTAATATTGTACGTCCAGTAGAGGTATTTCTCCTATTTTTATTTGGTCATTGTCAACTGCATTAACTCTCATAATTTTGGTCTTATCTCTATTTATTTTCAGTCCCATCTGTTGTGATCTTGCATCTGTCGATATTGTCATGTGAATTTACATTATGTTTGTTCATATCAACTTACAACATATTTTTTCACCATATCTTTACTCATTTCTTTTTGGTACTTGACTTAATCTTCTTCTTCTACCTTTCAGCTCCCTGTGGAGCATGTCTTCAACAAACACTTTCCAAGCCGTTCTGTTTCTTTCCATTCTTTTAAAATTATTCCATGTCTTTCCCATCATCTTCATCTCTGCTTCTGTCTGTCTTCTCCAAGAATTTCTTGGTCTTCCTCTTTGTCTTTTCCCCTGGGGATTCCAAAAAAAGGCCTGTTGTGTAATACTCTCAGTTGACTTCTGCAGTGTGTGTCCTATCCAGCGCCATCGTCTTCGCTGTATCTCTTTATCCACTGATATTTGACTGGTACATTTCTATAATTCTATGTTAGTGATTTTGTCCTGCCATTTCCATCAATTTATTTGCGTAAGCATCCATTAATGAAAGACTTGACTTAATACTCTGTGGTAATTAGATCAGTATTCGTCACACGCTAGACAGACTGTTATGAATGTGTGTCTAGTGTTTTTATTAACCTTTTTGTTACATATGTTTTTATTATTAACTTTTTGTTACATTTGGTTGGTTCTTTGGTTATGGAAGGCCCTGGTATCACTGCAAACTAATTAAAATCCATAATTGCTCAACCACCCGTGCCAGTGGAATCATCCGAATTACTAACGCATCTCCCAAACAAAGAAAGGTAACTGTAGTCCCCATCATAGCAGTCTCAGCACACTCCAAAAGACATAAGGCTAAACCGCACAGAAAGTGAACACAGCCAATTGTTCCCTGCCATATGATATCATCATTAATCGTAAACAACTGGAATATTGAAACATGATCAAAACAGATTAAACACACAGCTCATGGAGTGCACAGAGCACCTAACTCAGTACCTCCAGCAACAAGCCGGACTTGGAATATGAGGAAACTGCAACGAGGAACACTGTCATAAATTTTTTGTTACATGTCTTTATTAACCTGTTAGTTATGTGTCGAAGTAATAGTCATATAGAAGAAACAATCATCACCATCATGCAGCATAAAAATAAACAGGACAAATCTGAAACAAGTGCAACATGTTAAATACTTGGGCACAATAATAACATCAGATGGAAGATGCCACACATACACCACAGAAATAAAAAGCAGAATAGCTCAGGCCAAAATAGCATTTCAGAAAATAAAAATCTTATGCAACAAATCTGTCAATAAAAATGAGAGTTCATCGGTGTTATATAGAACCAATTCTGACCTACAGAAGCGAATCATGGACAGTAGACAAACAAATGAAAAGACGGTTAGCGGCCACAGAGTTGGGATTTCTCAGAAGAATGTTGAAAGTTTCCTGGACAGCTAAAAAGACCAATGAGGAAATTCTGAAAGAGGCCAACACAAAAAGGCAGCTCCTAAAAAACATCAGAAAGAAACAATCAATATTTTTAAGGCACATCATGAGAATAGGAAAGTTGGAATACTTGGTTACAACAGGCAAAATACAAGGAAATAGATCGCAGATGACAAAGGGAGAAAATAAATACTAGATAGCTTGGTGTCATGGCATGAAAAACAGCCAACAACAGAACTGATACAATGCATTGAAGATAGAAGATTATGGAAGGACATGATTGCCTACGCCAACCGGTATGGCACATGATGATGATGATGAGTTACGTGTCTGTTGCTCACTTTGGTACATGTCTTTATTACTCTCTTAATCCAGTTGTGCCACTCATCGTCATCAAGTACCTTTCCATGCTGGCATAGGTGATCATGTCTCCACAACTTTCAATCTTGACATTTATTTATTATTTCTGTTCTTGACCTTCTGCCAAGCCATTCTCTTTAGCTGTCTGGTATCTTTTCTCTATACTGTTCTGTCAGTAAGGAAAATATTCTATACAGCTGTGAGGATCATTCTGTCAGTAAAGAAATACTTGACCCAGCTGTGAGGATCATTCTGTCAGTAAAGAAATACTAGACCCAGTTGTGAGGATCATTCTGTGAGTAAAGATAAACTAGACCCAGCTGTGAGGATCATTCTGTCAGTAAAGAAATACTAGACCAGCTGTGAGGATCATTCTGTTAGTAAAGATAAACTAGACCCAGTTGTGAGGATCATTCTGTGAGTAAAGATAAACTAGACCCAGCTGTGAGGATCATTCTGTCAGTAAAGAAATACTAGACCCAGCTGTGAGGATCATTCTGTTAGTAAAGAAATACTAGACCCAGCTGTGAGGATCATTCTGTCAGTAAAGAAATACTAGACCCAGCTGTGAGGATCATTCTGTCAGTAAAGAAATACTAGACCCAGCTGTGAGGATCATTCTGTCAGTAAAGAAATACTAGACCCAGCTGTGAGGATCATTCTGTCAGTAAAGAAATACTAGACCCAGCTGTGAGGATCATTCTGTCAGTAAAGAAATACTAGACCCAGTTGTGAGGATCATTCTGTCAGTAAAGAAATACTAGACCCAGCTGTGAGGATCATTCTGTCAGTAAAGAAATACTAGACCCAGCTGTGAGGATCATTCTGTCAGTAAAGAAATACTAGACCCAGCTGTGAGGATCATTCTGTCAGTAAAGAAATACTAGACCCAGCTGTGAGGATCATTCTGTGAGTAAAGATAAACTAGACCCAGCTGTGAGGATCATTCTGTGAGTAAAGATATACTAGACCCAGTTGAAAATTTTCCCCTAATTGCCCCATAATTTGACCTTTATCCAAACTCAACCTTAGGTCTATTGTAATCCAAAGATCTTTTCGTTGTTATTCCAGAACCCCCTGTATTTTCTCTATGACATCCAGAACCCCTGTATTTTCTCTGTGACATCCAGAAACCCCTTTATTTTCTCTGTACCATCCAGAACCCCCTGTATTTTCTCTGTGACATCCAGAAACCCCTGTATTTTCTCTGTACCATCCAGAAACCCCTGTATTTTCTCTGTGACATCCAGAACCCCCTGTACTTTCTCTGTGACATCCAGAAGCCCCTGTATATTCTCTGTGACATCCAGAAGCCCATGTATTTTCTCTGTGACATCCAGAAGTCCTTGTATTTTCTCTGTACCATCCAGAAGCCCCTGTATTTTCTCTGTAACATCCAAAAGCCCTTGTATTTTCTCTATGCCACCCAGAAGCCCCTGTATTTGCTCTATGCCACCCAGAAGCCCCTATATTTTCTCTGTGACATACAGAAGCCCCTGAATTTTCTCTGTGCCATCCAGAAGTCCCTGTATTTTCTCTGTGACATCCAGAAACCCCTGTATTTTCTCTGTGACATCCAGAAGTCCCTGTATTTTCTCTATGCCATTCAGAAGCCCCTGTATTTTCTCTGTGCCATTCAGAAGCCCCTGTATTTTCTCTGTGACATCAAGAAGCCCCTGTATTTTATCTGTGCCATCCAGAAGCCCCTGTATTTTCTCTGTGCCATCCAGAAGCCCCTGTATTTTCTCTTTGACATCCAGAAGCCCCTGTATTTTCTCTGTGCCATCCAGAAGCCCTGTATTTTCTCTGTACCATCCAGAAGCCCCTGTATTTTATCTGTGCCATCCAGAAGCCCTGTATTTTCTCTGTGCCATCCAGAAGCCCTTGTATTCTCTCTGTGACATCCAGAAGCCCTTGTGTTTTCTCTGTGCCATCCAGAAGCCCTTGTATTTTCTCTATGCCATCCAGAATGCTCTGTGCCATTCAGAAGCCCATCAACCATGACATAGCCAACATTGTACAGAGATTCAACTTTTCTTGTCTTTATTTTAGATAATCCAGGTGCCCTGGGTCGCTCCAACTCAAGGTCATCTGGGGATTCGAGCAATCAGAAAATGGATGAGACATCAAATGATGGTACTGATGAGAGTAAAGGTGATGGAGAAAAGGCTGTTGGATCCAGCAAATCACATAACACAACAGATGCTGTTCGCATTAAGTGCAGGGAGTTGATGGCTGCTGCATTGAGGAGCAGCGGTGAGGTTTATATCTGAGTGACTGTAGATTTTTAACAGCAGTGGGTGAGGTTTATATGTGTGACTTTGTAGATCTTTGACAGCAGTGGGTGAGGTTTATGCCTGAGTGACTTTGTAGATATTTGACAGCAGTGGGGGAGGTTTATGTCTGAGTGACTTTGTAGATCTTTGACAGCAGTGGGTGAGGTTTATACCTGAGTGACTTTGTAGATCTTTAACAGTAGTGGGTGAGGTTTATATGAGTGACTTTGTAGATCTTTGACAGCAGTGGGTGAGGTTTATATGAGTGGCTTTGTAGATCTTTAACAGCTGTGGGTGAGGTTTATATGAGTGACTTTGTAGATATTTGACAGCAGTGGATGAGGTTTATATGAGTGACATTATAGATCTTTGACAGCAGTGGATGAGGTTTATATGAGTGACATTATAGATCTTTGACAGCAGTGGATGAGGTTTATATCTGAGTGAATGTACATCTTTGACAGAAATGGTGAGATATGTGCTGTTTTGGTAAAAAAAAAAGCTGCATGCCAGCATCAGGGTTGACTGTTTTTACCGGTTTGATGAACCAGAACTACAGAGATTGTACTTCTGCTCTTCATAGTGACTATAGGAGCAGACTAACTAGTCTGGCTAAGTGAGTAGGCATTGAGAGAGAAGGCAGCTGGGTACTAAAAATGCCACACTGAAGTTGCGTGTGTTGTGCCGTTAGACACTCACAATATTTCTGCAAACTACAGCAAAATACAAGGGGCTGATAAACGCCAGGGAGTTTATTTGAATAGTCATCAGGTAAAAACAAGAAAGATATACACATTGTTATAACTTTGTACATCTCTGACAGCTGTGCTTTGGCTATAGAGTGACTTCTTTCTTAGTTACCGAGGACTGTAGGACTAGAAGTAACTATAAGCTGGATGAAAGTGACATGAGCTCTATGAAAGTGATGTGAGCTAGACAAAAATGACATGAGCTAGATGAAATTGTCATGAGCTAGATGCAAGTGACATCAGTTAGATGAAAGTGACATGAGCTAGATGAAAGTGACATGAGCTAGATGAAAGTGACTAGAGGACTAAACTGAAAGTAAGCATGAGCTAAGCAAGATAATGAGGATTCACACAGACGTCTGCTTAATGTCTTCAGATGTTCCTGAAGGTGCCCATGATCCTGACGAAGTGGCAGCATCCATTGAAGATGGTATGTGGACATTGTTGTTCGTTTCTTTGATGTGTGGGTAGGTGTGTATTTTGTCTGATGTTTGGGTGAGTCTTTGTTTGTCTCATGTGTTGGTAGCTATATGGTTGTTCCATTTTTGAGTGGGTGTATGTTTGATGTATAGTAGGCGTGTGTTTGATGTTTAACTATTTCCATCATATTTAATGTAGCTTGCATCACCCCTATTATGGTTAAATCTGATCTGCCAAACTCTGTGTCACTCTCAATTTGTTTCATGTGAACCATATTTCAACCGTTAACCCTAGATTATGACACTTATCGGTGGCTCGGGTGTTTATACCATTGTAAAAGTTGCTACCACTTAATCGTTACATTAGGAGCTCTAAAAATAATGCTTTCTTTGAACTGTTTGACACTAGGACAGACATGGGAAACTTGGATTACTTGTTGATTTATGGCCTGCATTTGACCTCAGGGGTCAGGCATGTTACAATGTCTATTGGTACGGATACCGCAAGTATATATGTTCGGTTAACTCATAGCACTAGTTGCTGTGTTTTCTGAGTTACGAAGAGTTGTCTTATCTTGGCCCACAGCCCAGGAAATTTCGTGGTCACCGAAAAAAAAAAGGACCACTTTCTTAACTCTTTCAGGACCAGAACAGGAAGCAGATAAATGTGGTATGTGTTATACATCACTGGAAAGGAAAATTGATACAGAAAATTAAAATAGCAATATATTTATGATATGTGATTATTTAAAGCAATAAATATATTTTTAAAATATTCAAGGTAGATAATTTTTAATTCAATATATTGTAATTCACTAACCTTTTTCCATGTTTAGAGTGTTGCTATCCATTTATCTTGAAATATTATACAACATAATCCAAATTCCTCCAAAATACAGTTTATTTGATGAATTTATGTCCACAAATAACAAAATTATGCACATTTTTGTAAATGATCCCAGAATGAGAAATATGACAAAATTATGTGACATCACAACAATTAAATTTACAAGTCAAGTTTATTATTTTTATTTACACAACTGGACTTATTTTGTGTGATATGCCCTAAAGTACCAGTTTTGTTATTAGAATAACTACCACTCGATTCCTCTGAGGCACTGATAGTGCTGGAATAGAAGGCATCCACTAGCGAAACCTAAGCCAGATCATCTTGGTTTTTTTTTGTTCTTGTTCTGCACTATATCGTTTTGGTCGACTGCAAGAAGTACCAGCACTGGGCGTGGCCATTGTGTAATAGAAATTTGAGGCAAAAAACAATGAATATAAGTTAACAATTTTCTAACGTTCAAACTACAAAATCATGTGGTATCAACAGGAAGTTCTGTGAAAACTCTCCTACTTCTGGAAATCAAATATTGGTTGAAATAAAAACCAAAAATAAGTGAAAATGAAACAAATATTCAGCTACACTCATCACAGCCGAATTTTCAGTGAATAGTTGGAAATCAGCAGTTTTTTTTTTAACCAACATGTCAGATAATAGTCCTGAAAGAGTTAAAGAGTTTGCAAATTTTGTTTCACATTAAACCTATCTATCTTTTGTTTGCCGTTTCACATTAAATGAGATTGTATCTCATGAAATAGGAAGAAAATAATCCAGCAGCACTCAGGGGTCACCTGGAGGGGGGATGTTTGAACATCTCAAATTTGGAAAAATTTGTGTTTTGATTTGGTCATTTTTACTATAGTACCGTGATCTAGGGTTAAATGAGCTATTGAATATAGTTTGCTGTCAGACATTCCTCACTGGAGACTGCCTTCTACACAACCAACAAGATATATTATATTATGTTGTTTTTTCCCATTTGGATTCAGTGTTTATTGTCTACAAAAATCAGCTGATTGAAATGGCATTGGGTAGTAGTGATTCTAATAATAGAATTGAATTGACAACGGCTCAAGAGACCAGTAAATTAACATTTCTTTCAAGGTTTTGAATAATGATAGTATTGATACCAACAGCTGGAGCAGTTATTTGACAATTTCAATGTGAAATCAATTTGTTAAATGTGTGGATACTTGAGATCAAAAAGATTACAGTGAAGAGGAATACAATTTTTCCTGATTGTGGATGACCATGGATAAGTTTTTTGTTTGCTCCATCAGCCAAACTTTCAAGGCTGCTTGAAGGCATTTTGCTCACTGTTTTTTTTTTTTTTTTGCAAAGTATTTCATATTTGATTACTTTGAACCAACATTTAAGGTGGTAAATTGACAATTATGATCTTAATTTTACATTTTGATTTTTTTTTTGCTTTGGTCATTTATCCCCCATTTTTCTTTCAACATGTCTTTTAGCATCTTTTCATCAGTGTCTGCTATGTGAACAGGTGTGTGAGTAACTTTGTGTTCGATGTATAGACAGCATATTCATCTTCACTATCATCACTGCATTCATATTTTCCTCTTGCACAGCCATCTTTGAAGAGTTCGGTAACACAGAAATGAAATATAAAAATCGAGTTCGTAGTCGAGTGGCTAATTTGAAGGACTCCAGAAATCCTCAGCTTCGACAAAACGTGCTGATTGGTCTGATTTCTGCACAGAAGATTGCATCAATGACAGCCGAGGTACTCTTGCTTATTTTGTTTTGTGTAGCAGCATATTGCATGTTTTTCTGCAAATATTGTTATTTTCAGCTCAAAACTCTTGATATCTTAAAACACTGATAACAAAGATGCAGTGCTCACGGTGGGTTGATATTGTATGGTCTGATGTTGCTGACAGACATGCAGTCTTACGATGGGTTGATATTGTATAGTCTGATGTTGGTGACTGACATGCAGTCTTACAGTGGGTTAATATTGTCATGAGGTCTGTTGCCATATTGCTGACAGACATGGAGTCCTTCTGCTGTAGCCACAAGTGTGAGAAGAGGGCCTGCGGCTCTGAGATGCTTGTCTGACACTCCAGGATGTGAGGCAGTAAAGGTGTCACATTCCCAGTTGACAGATCATGAGAAAGCTTCAAAATAGTTGGCTGTGACATGAATGTTTGACATACATAGAGGCTCCAGAACTTCAGGGTAGGATGTGAATGTTGGACATACATAGAGGCTCCAGAACTTCAGGATAGGATGTGAATGTTTGACATACATAGAGGCTCCAGAACTTCAGGGTAGGATGTGAATGTTTCACATACATAACTGCTCCAGAACTTCAGGATAGGATGTGAATGTTTGACATACATAGAGGCTCCAGAACTTCAGGGTAGGGTGTGAATGATTGACATACATAGAGGCTCCAGAACTTCAGGGTAGGGTGTGAATGATTGACATACATAGAGGCTCCAGAACTTCAGGGTAGGATGTGAATGTTTGACATACATAGAGGCTCCAGAACTTCAGGGTAGGATGTGAATGTTTGACATACATAGAGGCTCCAGAACTTTAGGGTAGGATGTGAATGTTTGACATACATAGAGGCTCCAGAACTTCAGGGTAGGATGTGAATGTTTGACATACATAGAGGCTCCAGAACTTTAGGGTAGGATGTGAATGATTGACATACATAGAGGCTCCAGAACATCAGGATAGGATGTGAATGTTTGACATACATAGAGGCTCCAGAACTTCAGGGTAGGATGTGAATGTTTGACATACATAGAGGCTCCAGAACTTCAGGGTAGGATGTGAATGTTTGACATACATAGAGGCTCCAGAACTTCAGGGTAGGATGTGAATGTTTGACATACATAGAGGCTCCAGAACTTCAGGATAGAATGTGAATGTTTGACATACATAGAGGCTCCAGAACATTAGGGTAGGGTGTGAATGTTTGACATACATAGAGGCTCCAGAACTTCAGGATAGGATGTGAATGTTTGACATACATAGAGGCTCCAGAACTTCAGGGTAGGATGTGAATGATTGACATACATATAGTCTCCACAACTTCAGGGTAGGATGTGAATGTTTGACATACATAGAGGCTCCAGAACTTCAGGGTAGGATGTGAATGATTGACATACATAGAGGCTCCAGAACTTCAGGGTAAGGTGTGAATTTCTTGGTCTGGTCATAAGTTGGTTCTAGACAGTGAAATGGTAAGGGACCTCAAAGGTGGTGGTATGGGCTTTGTTAGTGTGGTTAGGGAGAAGGGACGCTTGAAGTATTGATAGCACATCTATTGGAGAAAGTAACCGGTTGATGAGTGGTTAGAGAAGGGACGCTTGAAGTATTGATAGCACATCTATTGGAGAAAGTAACCGGTTGATGAGTGGTTAGAGAAGGGACGCTTGAAGTATTGATAGCACAGCTATTGGAAAATGTAGCCAGTTGATGAGTGGTTGAGGAGGAAGGAGACACCGGATGCTTAGATCAAACACCCACTGTAGAATCTAGTGGCTATTGGTGAGCCTTTTGACTGCGAGGATTGAAACTTGGGTGGTAAAACACAAGTATGAGAGAACAGTTGGGGTGTGGTGCAAAGCAGTGCTTCATGGGTGTCTTCAATATGCATGCTTTTTGGTATCTGTTAAGGTGGACTGAGAACCTTTAGGTTTGCCTAGAGTGCAGTCATGCCAATTCTTCCTTACAACCAATTATTGTTTAGGTCAGTTGCAGCATTCAACATCTAGTTGACAAAATCAATTGCCTGTGAGCTAAGTTTTCTTAACTCAAACTTGGTCAATTCTAAAGTTGGCATAAGGAAAGATAAAATGACTTTAAAAACACACACAATCTTTTAGACTATCCAGGCCAACAAGAGGTCATGATCAACCTTCGATGTTTAGTTCTGTGACTCTTTTTATATCTAATTTCTTTTATTGACCTGCTTTTGTATGTGGACAGGAAATGGCCAGCAAGGAGATGAAACAGCTGCGAGAAAAACTGACAAAAGAAGCTATTAATGACCATCAGATGGCCAAAACAGCAGGAACTGCCACAGAGCTCTTCAAGTGTGGCAAATGTCGTAAAAATAACTGCACTTACAACCAGGTATGTGCTGCACACGTATATCTTGTGCTTAACATTTGTCTTCCATGATAGATTACTCAGATCTTATAGATTTGTTGTTGATTGTCCCTGTCTGAACACAGCTCCAACTACCCAGTTTTAAATTGCATATCACTGTCAGTCAGTGATTGATGGCCATCATTTTTGCTGTGCAAGTTTGTAGTTTCTCTTTCATAAGTTTTCAAAGTATTGAGATTGAACATCCACTTTTCCAAAATATAGTTGGGTCCCTGCTGTCATTAAATGACCAGTCTCTCGCTGTAATCAACAATTTTATGTTTCATGGTTGCAACATTGATGTTGAATTTGATTGTTGTTGTGTGACTTTGTTTACCCATGTTGAAGATCCTGAATTTGATTGTTGATGTGTGACTTTGTTTACCCCATGTTTTGGACCCCAAAATGTGCAATAATGTTCCTATTTATTTTGTCCAAGTTCATTAACACATTCCCACTTTATATAGGAGTCAGAGAGTGACCATGATGTTTTTTTTATTGACAAAATACAAATACATAAATGTGAATGAGCTTTTGTTCATCATTTCTCATCACACCAGTGCTATACCAGATCTTTCATTGTGGGGTGGGGTGGGTTAGCTGCTTTGGTATACAGCAGGTGGAGACTGTAGCACATCGCTGATGATGTTACTGAAAAATGATTAATTGACATCGCTGATGATGTTATTGAAAAATGATTAATTGACATCGCTGATGATTTTACTGAAAAATCATTAACTGTCTTCGCTGATGATGTTACTGAACTATGGCTAATTGACATCACTGATGATTTTACTGAAAAATCATTAACTGTCTTCGCTGATGTTACTGAACTATGGCTAATTGACATCACTGATGATGTTACTGAACCATGACTAATTGACATCGCTGATGATGTTACTGAACCATGACTAATTGACATCACTGATGATGTTACTGAACCATGACTAATTGACATCGCTGATGATGTTACTGAACCATGACTAATTGACATTATTTCAGCCACCTTATTGAGGGCCTGTCTTCGCTGATAACTTGTTTATCTACTGTTAGGTCAGACATATTCACAACTTGAGGCTAGCAGACTGTAACATCACTCCTCAATGTTTGTTGCCACTAGTGTGCTTCTCACTGTTATCAGCTTCCCCCATTCTGCTTGTGGATTCATTGATGGATGTGTAACGTTCGCACACGTTACACTGTTATCTATCAAATTATTATTTCAGGTATTTTACAGCCTGACTATTAACTCCTAGCACTCCTCATCATCACACCTTGTATAACTGCACTCTGTGTGTGCGTGTTTTTTTTTTTTTACAATACTAGAATACTTTCTTGTTATCAGTTATGATATAAGTTATTGTTCATGTGTGTGTGTGTGTTACAATACTAGAATACTTTCCTGATATCAGTTATGATATAAGTTATTGTTCATGTGTGTGTGTGTGTTACAATACTAGAATACTTTCCTGATATCAGTTATGATATAAGTTATTTTTCGTGTGTGTGTGTGTGCGTGTAACACAATACTAGAATACTTTCCTGTCAGCAGTTTATGATATAAGGTATCGTTCATGTGTGTGTGTGCTACAATACTAGAATACTTTCCTGTCAGCAGTTATGATATAAGTATTTGTTCATGTGTGTGTGTGCTACAATACTAGAATACTTTCCTGTCAGCAGTTATGATATAAGTATTTGTTCATGCGTGTGTGTGTGTGCTACAATACTAGAATACTTTCCTGTCAGCAGTTATGATATAAGTTATTGTTCATGTGTGTGTGTGTGTGCTACAATACTAGAATACTTTCCTTTCAGCAGTTATGATATAAGTTATTGTTCATGTGTGTGTGTGTGTGTGTGCTACAATACTAGAATACTTTCCTGTCAGCAGTTATGATATAAGTTATTGTTCGTGTGTGTGTGTGTGTTACAATACTAGAATACTTTCCTGTCAGCAGTTATGATATAAGTTATTGTTCGTGTGTGTGTGTTACAATACTAGAATACTTTCCTGTCAGCAGTTATGATATAAGTTATTGTTCGTGTGTGTGTGTGTTACAATACTAGAATACTTTCCTGTTATCAGTTATGATATAAGTTATTGTTCGTGTGTGTGTGTGTGTGTGTGCTACAATACTAGAATACTTTCCTGTTATCAGTTATGATATAAGTTATTGTTCGTGTGTGTGTGCTACAATACTAGAATACTTTCCTGTTATCAGTTATGATATAAGTTATTGTTCATGTGTGTGTGTTCTCTCTTTAACATCTACCTCTAAGCTATCCTCACATTTTCGAGAATTACATTTCCTCGCAGCCCTGCCCATCCTCTTTAATAGATGTCTCTCATTGTCTCCTGACATCTTCGCGTCTACCTGGCTCATTCAATCTCATCACATTACAGATCGTCTCCACCTTTGACATAAAGATTCTGCTGACACAGCTGTACACATTCTTAAAGGTTCCACTTGTGCTGTGACGGTTGTCTGAAGACAGTTTACCACACATACTCAAATGTTCCACTTGTGCTGTGACGGTTGTCTGATGACAGTTTCTCACACATTCTCAAAGGTTCCACTTGTGCTGTGACGGTTGTCTGATGACAGTTTACCACACATACTCAAATGTTCCACTTGTGCTATGACGGTTGTCTGATGACAGTTTACCACACATACTCAAATGTTCCACTTGTGCTATGACGGTTGTCTGATGACAGTTTCTCACACATTCTTAAAGGTTCCACTTGTGCTGTGACGGTTGTCTGATGACAGTTTCTCACACATTCTTAAAGATTCCACTTGTGCTGTGACGGTTGTCTGATGACAGTTTCTCACACATTCTCAAAGGTTCCACTTGTGCTGTGACGGTTGTCTGATGACAGTTTCTCACACATTCTTAAAGGTTCCACTTGTGCTGTGACGGTTGTCTGATGACAGTTTCTCACACATTCTCAAAGGTTCCACTTGTGCTGTGACGGTTGTCTGATGACAGTTTATCACACATTCTTAAAGGTTCCACTTGTGCTGTGACGGTTGTCTGCTGACAGTTTACCACACATACTCAAATGTTCCACTTGTGCTGTGACGGTTGTCTGATGACAGTTTCTCACACATTCTTAAAGGTTCCACTTGTGCTGTGACGGTTGTCTGATGACAGTTTCTCACACATTCTTAAAGGTTCCATTTGTGCTGTGACGGTTGTCTGATGACAGTTTCTCACACATTCTTAAAGGTTCCACTTATGCTGTGACGGTTGTCTGATGACAGTTTCTCACACATTCTTAAAGGTTCCACTTGTGCTGTGACGGTTGTCTGCTGACAGTTTACCACACATACTCAAATGTTCCACTTGTGCTGTGACGGTTGTCTGATGACAGTTTCTCACACATTCTTAAAGGTTCCACTTGTGCTGTGACGGTTGTCTGATGACAGTTTCTCACACATTCTTAAAGGTTCCACTTGTGCTGTGACGGTTGTCTGATGACAGTTTCTCACACATTTTTGTTAATTTTCTTTATTCTTGCTCCCTTTTTCCAGCGACTGATCACCAAAGCACAAATTTAGCAATTTGTCTGAATTCATTTCTTATTTATCATTTACCTTTGACTGTTTATTGTTTAGTGCTTGTAGCAATTTGTGTGCTAGATGTGTGGATTGTTCCTTTCTACTATTAAAATCTCTGAGCTCAGTGTATTGTAACCACTCATACTTGGCTACCAAGTGACAAATATGAAATGTGATCATCACCAGGTCCAGACCAGAAGTGCTGATGAGCCGATGACAACCTTCGTATTGTGCAATGAATGTGGAAACAGGTGGAAGGTCAGATATCACACAGTCACATCACTTCACACCACACAGCCACATCGCTTCACACCACACAGCCACATCGCTTCACACAGCCACATTGCTTCATGACACAGCCTCATCACTTCACACCACACAGCCACATCACTTCACACCACACAGCCACATCGCTTCACACCACACAGCCACATCGCTTCACACCACACAGCCACATCACTTCACACAGCCACATTGTTTCACCACACAGCCACATTGTTTCACCACACAGCCACATCGCTTCACCACACAGCCACATCACTTCACACCACACAGCCACATCACTTCACACCACACAGCCACATCACTTTATCACACAACCACACCTCATCACCCCAAAAACATCGCATAGCCGCATCTGTTGTAAGACAAATTTTGTTTATCACAAAATGATTCCCCTTATATTTCTACATTGGTGACACTCAACGTTAATACAACAGGTCCAAGATGGATTTCAGAAGAGACAACATACTCTAGCCATCCTAGTGGACCTGCAGCAGGTTTATGATAGAGTCTGGCATAAGGGGCTTTTATTGAAGATGAGAGATGCCGGAAAACATGGGAAACTGTACAAATGGGTCAAATATTTCCTAGTTGACAGAACAATACAAACTAAATTAAATGAATCCTTATCAGACAAAGAGGTGCTAGAAGAAGGATTACTACAGGAATCACCACTCAGTTGTACCCTTTTTTTGATATATATCAATGATCTGACCAAAACGCTGATAAATAAAAAAGCTCTCTATGTGGATGATCTGGTCATGTGGATGATCTGGTCATGTGGATGATCTGGTCATGTGGATGATCTGGTCATGTGGATGATCTGGTCATGTGGATGATCTGGTCATGTGGATGATCTGGTCATGTGGATGATCTGGTCATGTGGATGATCTGGTCATGTGGATGATCTGGTCATGTGGATGATCTGGTCATGTGGATGATCTGGTCATGTGGATGATCTGGTCATGTGGATGATCTGGTCATGTGGATGATCTGGTCATGTGGATGATCTGGTCATGTGGATGATCTGGTCATGTGGATGATCTGGTCATGTGGAGTACGAATGAAAATATTAGAACACCTGAGGCACCTAGAAGAATACTGTAATACCTGGAAAATGAAAATAAATGTACAGAAAACAGTATATGCAGTATTTACTAAAAGTAACCAAATAGCTAAGGCAAACATCAAACTCAATCTCCAACACAATAGTCTACAAAAAGAGGAACACCCTACATATTTAGGAATACAACTAGACTGACAATTGAACCTGAAGAAACACGTAGAGAATCTCACTAAGAAGGCAACACAAAGACTCCAACTAATGAAAAAGCTTTCCAGTACCTTATGGGGAGCAAAGAAACGCTTAGAAATCTCTATCTGAGATATGTTTGCTCTGTTTTGGATCATGGTAGCTCGCTCCTAGTGACATGCAGCAAAACAACTAGCATGTCACTGGGCAAGATACAAAATAATGCATTGAGTTATTTGCGGGTCATCATCATTGCACTCCGAACATGTCCATAGGTGCTCAGATCCCCTCCTCAGCAATTCCCTCAGTGTCCAGCGACTGACGACTCCAGTTCTATGTTGGTTGATAAGTCTTCTTACACGGCCACTAAGTGTCTCATTTCTGGCCGTGCCCATCTTAACTCCCATTTCCATCATCCGAAGAAGTGACGTTGATCTGTGTTTGTCGAAATCCTGTGCTCTTCCCACATCTCGGAGGGCATTGATGATGTCCGCCCGATCCATTGGTTACCCGTCCTCAACGACAGCGCAGCTAGCCAACCTGTCCGCTCTTTCATTTCCCCGTACTCCCGCATGTCCAGGGACTTAAGACAAAGGTGACCTTACGTATTTTGCATTTCTGCAACGGCTCTACCCATTGCATGCGTACAGAGCCCGTCTCCACTTTTTTAATCATGCTCATCGAATCACTCTCTCTCTCACTCTCTCTCTCTCTCTCTCGATTCTGTGGTAATGCTTTTTGTGAAATTTGCCAGCAACAAAAAAACAATGTTAACAGTGTGTACTCTGCTTGTTGGTGTGTAATTTTTGTGACCCACCCTTATTGAGAAGGGAACAGAGCTGGCTGGATGCCCAGTGATTACATACTAACTTTTTTCAGGGGCTGTAACTGCTCAACTTGTTTCTAAAGTTTCATAGTACATTCCCCTATTATGAAACCTAAATTGAATATAACAAGATATGACCACACTATTCTGAACATCCCAGTGAGTTTGTTATAACTGGATTCTACTGTACCAAGTTACATTTCATATTCTACCTTTTTTTTAAGTGCTTGCTCTTAGTTCTTTAACTCATGTAAATTGAAATGTCTGTACACCAGTTCTTATATTCTTGCAGTGCCTTTACACCAGTTCTTACATTCTTGCTGTTCCTATACACCAGTTCTTATATTCTTGCAGTGCCTTTACACCAGTTCTTATATTCTTGCTGTTTCTTTACACCAGTTTTTATATTCTTGCTGTTCCTTTACACCAGTTCTTATATTCTTGCTTTTCCTTTACACCAGTTCTTATATTCTTGCTGTTCCTTTACACCACTTCTTATATTCTTGCAGTGCCTTTACACCAGTTCTTATATTCTTGCAGTGCCTTTACACCAGTTCTTATATTCTTGTTGTTCCTTTATACCAGTTCTTATATTCTTGCTATTCCTTTACACCAGCTCTTATATCCTTGCTGTTCCTTTACACCAGTTCTTATTATATCCTTGCTGTTCCTTTACACCAGCTCTTATATCCTTGCTGTTCCTTTACACCAGTTCTTATATCCTTGCTGTTCCTTTACACCAGTTCTTATATCCTTGCTGTTCCTTTACACCAGTTCTTATATTCTTGCAGTGCCTTTACACCAGTTCTTATATTCTTGCAGTGCCTTTACACCAGTTCTTATATTCTTGTTGTTCCTTTATACCAGTTCTTATATTTTTGCTATTCCTTTACACCAGCTCTTATATCCTTGCTGTTCCTTTACACCAGTTCTTATTATATCCTTGCTGTTCCTTTACACCAGCTCTTATATCCTTGCTGTTCCTTTACACCAGTTCTTATATCCTTGCTGTTCCTTTACACCAGTTCTTATATCCTTGCTGTTCCTTTACACCAGTTCTTATATTCTTGCAGTGCCTTTACACCAGTTCTTATATTCTTGCAGTGCCTTTACACCAGTTCTTATATTCTTGCAGTGCCTTTACACCAGTTCTTATATTCTTGCTGTTCCTTTACACCAGTTCTTATATCCTTGCTGTTCCTTTACACCAGTTCTTATATTCTTGCAATGATGTTGCACTTTTCGTTACCTGCCCTTAAAAGAGTGGACGACGGAGTTGTAGTTTAGAGGAAACTGCCCAACATATCCGTCACCATGGCCCCAATTTAGTCTTAATGTGTGTCTACAGACTGTCTGGAGCCATGGCCCCTATATAGTCTTAATGTTTGTCTACAGACTGTCTGGAGCCATGGACCCTATATAGTCTTAATGTTTGTCTACAGACTGTCTGGGGCCATGGACCCTATATAGTCTTAATGTTTGTCTACAGACTGTCTGGAGCCATGGCCCCTAAATATGTTGTCTAAATGTGTGTCTACAGACTGTCTGGAGCCATGACCCTATATAGTCTTAATGTGTGTCTACAGATTGTCTGGAGCCATGGCCCCTATATAGTCTTAATGTGTGTCTACAGACTGTCTGGAGCCATGGACCCTATATAGTCTTAATGTTTGTCTACAGACTGTCTGGAGCCATGGCCCCTAAATATGTTGTCTAAATGTGTGTCTACAGACTGTCTGGAGCCATGACCCTTATTTAGTCTTAATGTGTGTCTACAGACTTTCTGGAGCCATGACCCTTATACAGTCTTAATGTGTGTCTACAGACTGTCTGGAGCCATGACCCTTATTTAGTCTTAATGTGTGTCTACAGACTTTCTGGAGCCATGACCCTTATATAGTCTTAATGTGTGTCTACAGACTTTCTGGAGCCATGACCCTTATATAGTCTTAATGTGTGTCTACAGACTGTCTGGAGCCATGGCCCCTATATAGTCTTAATGTGTGTCTACAGACTGTCTGGAGCCATGGCCCCTATATATGTTGTCTAAATGTGTGTCTACAGACTATCTGGAGCCATGGCCCCTATATATGTTGTCTAAATGTGTGTCTACAGATTGTCTGGAGCCATGGCCTCTATACATGTTGTCTAAATGTGTGTCTACAGACTGTCTGGAGCCATGGCCCCTATACATGTTGTCTAAATGTGTGTCTACAGACTGTCTGGAGCCATGGCCCCTATACATGTTGTCTAAATGTGTGTCTACAGACTGTCTGGAGCCATGGCCCCTATACATGTTGTCTAAATGTGTGTCTACAGACTGTCTGGAGCCATGGCCCCTATACATGTTGTTTTAATTGGCTGCACATTGTCAGGGACCTGCCTCAAGCCACAATTACAGTGCAGCAAAGAACAGTTTGTGGTTGTGACTTCCAGAGCTTAGATCTTACCTGGTAGTTGAAAACAAGGGCAGCTCTTTCACTAGAGTCTAGAGCAGACATGGTGTTGACAGACCAGCTATCTCTGACAGGCTTGTGGCACATAGAATGGAGGATGGTGATGATGTTAAAGTAAATGAGGGCATACGTGCATTACAACATGCAGAAAGTAGTGCACCAGGTCCAGATGGTAGAAAGACATTGGCAAATTGATTGAGTTTTGGAGAAACTGGATGAATGACCACACTATTTGATAGCTCTGCTGAGGCCTGACATCATACACAGGGCTAGTTGTTGGAGAAGTTAATGGCTAAGAAAATAATCTACCAGCTGGAGAGGGCATGTCTCTTTAGCTACATGTAGTTTAACCATAGAAGTTATGGTACTTTATCACAAAAGCTTTAGTTTGACTTGAGTAAGACTGCAGTCATTCAGCTCAAGAAGATGGCATATCAGCAATGGAGTTTCTGGATGGGTTATGTGTGAGAAAAATCTCTTTCATTTTTGTGCCAGGGCCCACAGTGAGGGAGGCAATGAGTGTGCTGACTTGTCACTAAGGCTGGTGTGTGGACCATGCTGACTTGTCACTAAGGCTGGTGTGTGGACCATGCTGACTTGTCACTAAGGCTGGTGTGTGGACCATGCTTACTTGTCACTAAGGCTGGTGTGTGGACCATGCTGACTTGTCATTAAGGCTGGTGTGTGGACCATGCTGACTTGTCACTAAGGCTGGTGTGTGGACCATGCTGACTTGTCATTAAGGCTGGTGTGTGGACCATGCTGACTTGTCATTAAGGCTGGTGTGTGGACCATGCTGACTTGTCACTAAGGCTGGTGTGTGGACCATGCTTACTTGTCATTAAGGCTGGTGTGTGGACCATGCTGACTTGTCACTAAGGCTGGTGTGTGGACCATGCTGACTTGTCATTAAGGCTGGTGTGTGGACCATGCTTACTTGTCACTAAGGCTGGTGTGTGGACCATGCTGACTTGTCATTAAGGCTGGTGTGTGGACCATGCTTACTTGTCACTAAGGCTGGTGTGTGGACCATGCTTACTTGTCATTAAGGCTGGTGTCTGGACCATGCTTACTTGTCATTAAGGCTGGTGTGTGGACCATGCTTACTTGTCATTAAGGCTGGTGTGTGGACCATGCTGACTTGTCATTAAGGCTGGTGTGTGGACCATGCTGACTTGTCATTAAGGCTGGTGTGTGGACCATGCTGACTTGTCATTAAGGCTGGTGTGTGGACCATGCTGACTTGTCACTAAGGCTGGTGTGTGGACCATGCTTACTTGTCACTAGGGCTGGTGTGTGGACCATGCTGACTTGTCACTAAGGCTGGTGTGTGGACCATGCTGACTTGTCACTAAGGCTGGTGTGTGGACCATGCTTACTTGTCACTAGGGCTGGTGTGTGGACCATGCTGACTTGTCACTAAGGCTGGTGTGTGGACCATGCTTACTTGTCATTAAGGCTGGTGTGTGGACCATGCTTACTTGTCACTAAGGCTGGTGTGTGGACCATGCTGACTTGTCACTAAGGCTGGTGTGTGGACCATGCTTACTTGTCACTAAGGCTGGTGTGTGGACCATGCTTACTTGTCATTAAGGCTGGTGTGTGGACCATGCTGACTTGTCATTAAGGCTGGTGTCTGGACCATGCTTACTTGTCATTAAGGCTGGTGTGTGGACCATGCTTACTTGTCATTAAGGCTGGTGTGTGGACCATGCTTACTTGTCATTAAGGCTGGTGTCTGGACCATGCTTACTTGTCATTAAGGCTGGTGTGTGGACCATGCTGACTTGTCACTAGGGCTGGTGTGTGGACCATGCTTACTTGTCATTAAGGCTGGTGTGTGGACCATGCTTACTTGTCATTAAGGCTGGTGTGTGGACCATGCTTACTTGTCATTAAGGCTGGTGTGTGGACCATGCTGACTTGTCACTAGGGCTGGTGTGTGGACCATGCTTACTTGTCATTAAGGCTGGTGTGTGGACCATGCTTACTTGTCATTAAGGCTGGTGTGTGGACCATGCTTACTTGTCATTAAGGCTGGTGTGTGGACCATGCTTACTTGTCATTAAGGCTGGTGTGTGGACCATGCTGACTTGTCACTAGTGCTGGTGTGTGGACCATGCTGACTTGTCACTAGGGCTGGTGTGTGGACCATGCTTACTTGTCATTAAGGCTGGTGTGTGGACCATGCTTACTTGTCATTAAGGCTGGTGTGTGGACCATGCTGACTTGTCACTAGGGCTGGTGTGTGGACCATGCTGACTTGTCACTAGGGCTGGTGTGTGGACCATGCTGACTTGTCATTAAGGCTGGTGTGTGGACCATGCTGACTTGTCATTAAGGCTGGTGTGTGGACCATGCTGACTTGTCACTAGGGCTGGTGTCTGGACCATGCTGACTTGTCACTAGGGCTGGTGTGTGGACCATGCTGACTTGTCATTAAGGCTGGTGTGTGGACCATGCTGACTTGTCATTAAGGCTGGTGTGTGGACCATGCTGACTTGTCATTAAGGCTGGTGTGTGGACCATGCTTACTTGTCATTAAGGATGGTGTGTGGACCATGCTTACTTGTCATTAAGGCTGGTGTGTGGACTATGCTGACTTGTCATTAAGGCTGGTGTGTGGACCATGCTGACTTGTCATTAAGGCTGGTGTGTGGACCATGCTGACTTGTCATTAAGGCTGGTGTGTGGACCATGCTTACTTGTCATTAAGGCTGGTGTGTGGACTATGCTGACTTGTCACTAAGGCTGGTGTGTGGACCATGCTTACTTGTCACTAAGGCTGGTGTGTGGACCATGCTGACTTGTCACTAAGGCTGGTGTGTGGACCATGCTGACTTGTCACTAGGGCTGGTGTGTGGACCATGCTGACTTGTCACTAGGGCTGGTGTCTGGACCATGCTTACTTGTCACTAAGGCTGGTGTGTGGACCATGCTTACTTGTCATTAAGGCTGGTGTGTGGACCATGCTGACTTGTCACTAGGGCTGGTGTGTGGACCATGCTTACTTGTCACTAAGGCTGGTGTGTGGACTATGCTGACTTGTCACTAAGGCTGGTGTGTGGACCATGCTTACTTGTCACTAAGGCTGGTGTGTGGACCATGCTGACTTGTCACTAAGGCTGGTGTGTGGACCATGCTGACTTGTCACTAGGGCTGGTGTGTGGACCATGCTGACTTGTCACTAGGGCTGGTGTGTGGACCATGCTTACTTGTCACTAAGGCTGGTGTGTGGACCATGCTGACTTGTCACTAAGGCTGGTGTGTGGACCATGCTGACTTGTCACTAGGGCTGGTGTGTGGACCATGCTGACTTGTCACTAGGGCTGGTGTGTGGACCATGCTTACTTGTCACTAGGGCTGGTGTGTGGACCATGCTGACTTGTCACTAGGGCTGGTGTGTGGACCATGCTTACTTGTCACTAGGGCTGGTGTGTGGACCATGCTTACTTGTCACTAGGGCTGGTGTGTGGACCATGCTGACTTGTCACTAGGGCTGGTGTGTGGACCATGCTTACTTGTCACTAGGGCTGGTGTGTGGACCATGCTTACTTGTCATTAAGGCTGGTGTGTGGACCATGCTGACTTGTCACTAAGGCTGGTGTGTGGACCATGCTGACTTGTCACTAGGGCTGGTGTGTGGACCATGCTTACTTGTCACTAAGGCTGGTGTGTGGACTATGCTGACTTGTCACTAAGGCTGGTGTGTGGACCATGCTTACTTGTCACTAAGGCTGGTGTGTGGACCATGCTGACTTGTCACTAAGGCTGGTGTGTGGACCATGCTGACTTGTCACTAGGGCTGGTGTGTGGACCATGCTGACTTGTCACTAAGGCTGGTGTCTGGACCATGCTTACTTGTCACTAAGGCTGGTGTCTGGACCATGCTTACTTGTCATTAAGGCTGGTGTGTGGACCATGCTGACTTGTCATTAAGGCTGGTGTGTGGACGATGCTGACTTGTCATTTTGGCTGGTGTGGGGTGTGGACCATGCTGACTTGTCTTTTTGACTGGTGTGGGGTGTGGGTGAATAATGGGCCGTGCTGATATTCTGTATGTCCTCAAGGACACTGAACGAAAGACTGACTTTAAAAATAACTAAATCTGCAAACATGAACAGACTGCACAAATATCATGTCATGATGGGAGATGCCAGACAGGAGAGCTACTCAGAAATAGGCGGCTTGTCAACCAACACAATACCAGTACCTTTAGTTACTGCACATTGAGGGAAGTACTTGGTAGCAGATCTGGATGGAGTTGTTCGATGTGCAGTGGGGAAGGCTTATTAACTAAACCAGACAATCATTGAAGTGGCACACACACACTGAAGCAGCATGATGTTATAAAAGATCACTTGGAGTTGCATGATGTTATAAAAGATGATCTTTCTTATTCATTTATCTGTTGACTACTTTTCTCCATCCACCGTTAATCGGATGTTAAGTAGGTGTGTTGTCAGCCTGGTGGTTGTGGTCCACCATTAATCGGATGTTAAGTAGGTGTGTTGTCAGCTTGGTGGTTCTGCACTTCTAAGGTGTTTGTGAGTGCTAGGTTACCTTTCCTGATTGCTTGGTCAAACTGGTTATTTTGTGGGTACTAGGTTACCTTCCCTGATTGTTTGGCCAAGCTGTTTTGTTTGTTTGCAGAGGCACTGCTATGAGATGGAGTAGAATCTCGATCTGCAGTTGTTCATGATCCAGAAGAAAGTAGTTAGTTATGAGTTGCTGACCCTTGCTGTTCTCTCTAGTCATGACCTGACACTGTAGCCATTATGATAATAAGCTTCCATCATTTTCTTCTAGATGTTTCCTTCTGTCCTACTTCTTGCTACTCTCAATTTGTCAACGTAATGTTCTCTCTTTCAGGTTTCATCAAATTGTTCTCTCATACACACAAAATAAACCTTTTTTGTCTTTTATCTGCAGTTTTGTTGATGCTGTCAGCGGACTTGTCAACGTGGGATCTAGTGCTAACAGCTTGTTGCAAGTTCTGGCAAGATTGTCAGGACATTTGAGCCAACTGAAAGGGAAGCAGCAGACAAGATATTGCATTCATATGTTGTCATTTATCTTTGTGTCCATCTAATGACATGACCTCTGCTGATGGTGGTTTTTTAATTAAAATAGAGAAGTTTATTTTGGTCTTTAGGGGATTGAGATTTGCTGGGGACGTTATTAGTTGTAGAGCTGAGGTGTAAACGATGGTGGGGGGGGGGGGGGGGGGGGGCGCAGCTGTGGTTTCGTATGTTGGGTTATAATAGAGCTCTATCTGTTATCTTTATAGATTTTTATTGTGTTGCCATTTTGACTAATTATGTAGCTAAACTAGGCAGTGCTGCCTAAGTACAAGGCCAGCCTAAACTTCAAAAGTTTACAAGATAGAACACACAAGCAAAGTTGCTTCAGCAATAGACATATTGTCTTGTTCCTGGATGTTCAAATTGCAATGTGGAAACCATTGAGTGTTTTGTTCACCTTTAGTCATTAATTAAATTTTGCAAGCAAGACAGAAGCAATGCTTCCCCTCAACAAAACGGACACTGGCTTATTTGATGTTGTTAACTGTAACAAGAAGTGAAGAAAAAAATCACAGTGACACAGACCTAGACATCACTTGACACTCTAGACTGTCATACTCTGTGTTTGCGACACACAGTCTGGTTGCTGCCATCGCAGGGATCAGAATGCTGTAGCTATGTCAGCCTGAAGTAACAACTCACCAATGGCTGTCTGACAGACTCAGTGGCCATGTTGACAATTTCTGCATGTGCTGACTTTGAGGCGGTTTCAGTTTCCTCACACAAAATGTGTCTTTGTGGATCTAGTACACAACCTCCCTACCCATGACTGCCTCCAGGTGAAGGTGGCTGTCACAGTTGACACTTGAGAAGTCATTTCACCTGTAACAGTTAGCCACCACTCTCATTGCTCTCTCTGTTTCTGCTTCCAATATATATTTTTTTTTTAAGGGGAAGGGTTAAAATGAAGTTATCAGATCTGAGTGGGGCCACTTGAGCTGTTGTAGTATGTGGATGCAGCTGTTGTTGATGTTATTATGTGGATGAACTGTTCAACAGGCGTAACTATAAGCCAACAATTCAGTGTTGGGGGATACTGGGAGGTGACAGGCCTGAGATATTTGATCTTCTCTTAGATAATAGTATGTGCTACTCTTGGTGGGTAGCTCCTTCTCACATTGGGTGTTCTTGGTGGGTAGCTCCTTCTCACATTGGGTGTTCTTGGTGGGTAGCTCCTTCTCTCATTGTGTGTTCTTGTTGGGTAGCTCCTTCTCTCATTGTGTGTTCTTGGTGGGTAGCTCCTTCTCTCATTGTGTGTTCTTGTTGGGTAGCTCCTTCTCACATTGGGTGTTCTTGGTGGGTAGCTCCTTCTCTCATTGTGTGTTCTTGGTGGGTAGCTCCTTCTCTCATTGTGTGTTCTTGGTGGGTAGCTCCTTCTCTCATTGTGTGTTCTTGGTGGGTAGCTCCTTCTCTCATTGTGTGTTCTTGGTGGGTAGCTCCTTCTCTCATTGTGTGTTCTTGGTGGGTAGCTCCTTCTCTCATTGTGTGTTCTTGTTGGGTAGCTCCTTCTCTCATTGTGTGTTCTTGGTGGGTAGCTCCTTCTCACATTGGGTGTTCTTGGTTGGTAGCTCCCACTCTCATCGTGTGTTCTTGGTGGGTAGCTTCTCTCATTGTGTGTTCTTGGTGGGTAGCTCCTTCTCTCATTGTGTGTTCTTGGTGGGTAGCTCCTTCTCTCATTGTGTGCTCTTGGTGGGTAGCTCCTTCTCTCATTGTGTGTTCTTGGTGGGTAACTTCTCTCATTGTGTGTTCTTGGTGGGTAGCTTCTTCTCTCATTGTGTGTTCTTGCTGGGTAGCTCCTCTCATTGTGTGTTCTTGGTGGGTAACTTCATCTCTCATTGTGTTCTTGGTGGGTAACTTCTCTCATTGTGTGTTCTTGCTGGGTAGCTCCTTCTCTCATTGTGTGTTCTTGCTGGGTAGCTTCATCTCTCATTGTGTTCTTGGTGGGTAACTTCTTCTCTCATTGTTTGTTCTTGCTGGGTAGCCCCTTCTCTCATTGTGTGATCTTGGTGGGTAACTTCTTCTCTCATTGTGTGTTCTTGCTGGGTAGCTCCTTCTCTCATTGTGTGATCTTGGTGGATAACTTCATCTCTCATTGTGTGTTCTTGGTGGGTAGCTCCATCTCTCATTGTGTTCTTGGTGGGTAACTTCTTCTCTCATTGTGTGTTCTTGGTGGGTAGTGTTTAGATCCATCTCTCACTGTCTCTGTGTTCTGTATGTTATAATAGATGAAGCAGAGACTTGTCACTAATGATGCTCCTGCCTGTCACAATGTGCCACTGACGATTGTGTGTCTGCCAAAAGATTTGTGTCAGATTCCACTATTTTGTCATGATGCACTCTCGTTACATTTCTGGGCATCATCTTTTCATCGCACCAATTTGTCATCACATTAACTGATAACATCTTGTCATCATAATATATTGTCACATAACATGTTGTCATGACATCACCTTATCCTCATATCTTCTTATCCTCACATCATCTTGTCATCACATCATCTTATCCTCATATCTTCTTATCCTCACATCATCTTGTACACACATCATCTTGTCATCATAACATATTGTCCACGTAACATGTTGTCATCACATCATTTTATCCTCACATCATCTTGTCATCACATCATTTTATCCTCACATCATCTTGTCATCACATCATTTTATCCTCACATCATGTTGTCATCACATCATTTTATCCTCACATCATCTTGTCATCACATCATCTTATCCTCACATCATGTTGTCATCACATCATTTTATCCTCACATCATGTTGTCATCACATCATTTTATCCTCACATCATCTTGTCATCACATCATCTTATTCACACAAGTTGTCATCACATCATCTTATCCACACTTCATGTTGTCATCACATCATCTTATCCACACATCATGTTGTCATCACATCAAATTATCCATGCATCATGTTGTCATATCATCATCTTATCCACACATCATCTTATCCACACATCATGTTGTCATCACATCATCTTATCCATGCATCATGTTGTTATCACATCATCTTATCCTCATATCATGTTGTTATCACATCATCTTATCCTCATATCATGTTGTCATCACATAATTTTATCCACACATGTTGTCATCACATCATCTTATTCATGCATCATGTTGTCATATCATCATCTTATCCTCACATCATGTTGTCATCACATCATCTTATCCTCACATCATCCTATCCACACATCATGTTGTCATCACATCATCTTATCCACACATCATGTTGTCATCACATCATCTTATCCACACGCCATGTTGTCATCACATCATCTTGTACACACATCATCATTGTACACACATCATCTTGTACACACATCATCTTGCCCACACATGTCCAACATGATAATATCTGTTGTGAGCGTTTCTACTGCAGGTAGAGAGTTGTCTCAGGCCACTCCCAAACTGAGGTCAGGTCAGGCTGATCTTGTATAGGGCAATAAAACTGTGACAAACTTTGATGGCTTCTGTCATGTCAAAGATGTCTGTGAGAAAATCTCTTCTAAAGGAGACTGTTGTTGACACTATGTGAATAATTAACACAATAGAAATATTGTTCAGAACAACATGTGATGCGATGGCTCAAAGATGAAGTCTTCCTTACATTTAAAAGTTTATTTAGCACAGCTGTCTAGTAACACTTCTCAAGCTCATCTGTTGAAATGTCTCGCACACAAAAATATCTCATTACACAGAAATGCTGCTTGTGGCTGTTGATGAATCTATCAAACTATATATTGTTAGTGGATAATTGTTTGTATGTCTTAAGGCAACTGCCTATGGTAACTCTCCACGTTATGTAAGAAAATCAGCACAACTTTAGTTAACACAAAATAGCATACACAAGAATATAACTTCTGTACATAACCTGTGATTCACTACTTTACAAAGAAGTTACGACGATGATTTTCTGTTGCTTTCCGTAGGTTTGTTTACGGTTGGCTCCACTAGCCTTTGACTAAAAAGTCTTACACACAAGGCAGTGGGGTTGTTTTACTTCGGGGTACCCTCCCTTACGCCCCTTCGCTGCCGGGGCCCTGAAAGGAGAGTAAAGAATAGCGGCGCTGTACCCTACCAGGCATGTTCGTAAGAGGTGAGAAAGGAGGGTTGGGCATGGGACAGGCTATCCCATACTGTAAAAAAAATAAGCCGAAAAAACTTCACAAACATGAACAAGTCAAAGAGAGAAAAAGTAAATCCGCCATCCAGGAAAGATAAGGGCTCTCTGTCTAATAGACGTATGACGCAAGCCAAAGAAAGCCGTAAGGAGTCCGGGTTGCCGAATCACCCTTTGTCTACCAGGAAATCCTCTAGAATTGGCACCTGAAATGTACGTACCCTAAACGAACAGAGAAAAGCTGCACAGGTAGCAGCAGAAATGTACAAACTACAAGATAGATATTCTGGGAATGTGTGAAACAAGATGACTAGGAACGGAAAGAATAAAATTAAATACAGGAGAGATGATTTTATAATCAGGAACCTGGAGCACAACATAGTGAAGGGGTAGCTATAATGCTATCAAGGAATGCAAAGAAGACACTAATAGAATGGGAAGCAGTAGGACCGAGACTAATGAGAGCAACTTTTAAAACAACATAAAATAAAATTACACATTATCCAATGCTATGCACCAACCAACGATAAGGATGATTTAGTTAAAGATTATTTCTATAAACAGCTACAATGTCAGATGGATGCAAGACGAGCCAAGGATATTATAATCTTGATGGGAGACCTAAATGCTAAAGTTGGATCAGACAACAGAGGCTTCAAAGAGATTATGGGAAAACATGGACTTGGAGGTATAAACGAGAATGGAGAGATATTTGTGAATTTCTGCGCCCTTAATCAAGTGAGCCTAGGAGGAACAATATTCCAACATAAAAGAATACACAAAGCTACATGGGTGTCACCAGATCATTGAACGGAAAATCAAATTGACCACATATGTATTAATAATAAGTTTAAGTCATCCTTACAGGATGTAAAAGTATATAGAGGGGCAGATATAGCTTCTGATCATCATCTTCTGTTAGCCAAACTTAAAATTGAACTAAAAAGGTATACTACAGCGAATAAGGGTAGAAAGTATTTCAATGTAGGGTTTCTTAAAGAACAATGAATTAAAGATAAATTCGCAGTCACAATATCAAACAAATACCAAGTCCTCCAACAACTAGAAAATACAATAAATATAGAAGATCATTGGAAACAGGTAAAAGATATATGGAAAGAGACATGCGAAGAAACACTGGGGAAAAGAGAACACCAGAATAAGACATGGATGACAGCAGAGACCCTGGATAAAATTAAAGAAAGAAAGAACAAAAAAGCAGACATAAATAAAAGCAAAACGAGAAGTAATAAAGCCAAGACACAGGAAGCTCACACAGAGGTGAACAAAGAAGTGAGAAGATGCATTAAAAGGGATAAGAGGAAATATATAGATGAACTAGCTAAAGAGGCAGAAGAAGCAGCAAATAAAGGAAATATGAAAGAACTGCACAACAGCACAAAGAAATTAAGTGGAAAATACAAACAGATCAATGCCTTTATTAAAGATAAGAAAGGAAATCTGCTTAGTAATATAAGAGAACAAATGGAAAGAGCATTTTGAAGAACTTTTGAACAGACCCAGCTCAAATAATCCTCCAGATATACTACCAGCAGAAGAAGAGTTACACGTTAACTGTGGACAACCAAGTAAAGAAGAAATAATGAAAGCCATCAAACTTAAAAAATGGTAAAGCCACAGGACCAGATGAAATTCCTTCGGAAGCCATCAAAGCAGATATTAACACCTCTACCAAGATGTTACATAATCTATTAGATAAAATTCGGGAGAGGGAGGAAATACCTTAAGACTGGAAAGAAGGTTATATGATCAAACTACCAAAGAAAGGAAGTTTACAGGAGTGCATAAATTACAGGGGAATTATGCTACTATCAGTGCCAGGAAAAATATTAAGCAGAATCATTCTGGGGAGACTAAAAGAGGACATAGAAAACATTTGAGAGATGAACAAGTAGGTTTTAGGAAGAACAGATCATGTGCTGATCAAATAACTACTCTACGTATAATAGTTGAACAAAGTTTAGAACTAAAATCCCCACTTTATATTGGATTCATAGATTACGAAAAGGCATTTGATAGTTTAGCCAGAAGAATGCTTAGGAAGTTGCTGAGTCATTACGGAATCCCAATAAAGTTTATTAACCTGATAAAAAAACAATGTATGAAGGAACGAAATGTAGTGTGGTGCATGAAGGACAGCTTACAGAAGATTTGAAATAAGAACAGGAGTAAGGCAAGGATGCCTTCTGTCTCCATTTCTCTTTCTACTGGCTATAGATTTGATTATGAAAATAACTCAAAACAACAAAAACATGGGATCCAGTGGTGACTGACCAAACAACTTGATGATTTAGACTTTGCTGATGACATATTCAATAGATACAGTAATGCGTGAAGAACAGGCTGGGTTTAGAAAAGGGAGAAGCTGCCTTGACCACATTTTCACTCTACGACTTATATTGGAGGAACACATTGAAAAGCAAAAACCTTTTGTACTTAACTTCATCGACTTCAAAAAAGCATTTGATAGTATTCATAGAGATTCTTTGTGGAAAATTCTGAAGCAATATGGCTTACCATCAAAAATCATAAATATTATCAAAGACATGTATGATGGTTACACATGTACAGTTCGAACAGAGGAAGGACTGAGCAAATGTTTCCCAATAGAAACTGAGGTTAAACAAGGATGTATTTTATCGCCCTTGTTATTTGGAATTGTTATGGACTTCATAATGAATAAATGCTGCACTGGTAATAAAGGCATCGAATGGATACAAGGAGACCATTTAGAGGACCTCGACTTTGCTGATGATATAGTTCTCATCAGCAGCCAGATAAAAACGATGCAGGAAAACACAAGTGAACTATCATCAATAGCCAGCAAAATTGGGCTTGAGATTAATCATGATTAATCATGAAAAGTCATGAAAAGTTTAATTCCAACAGATGACAAAATATACGTGGAAAACAAACCAGTAGAAGAGATCGATCACTTTATCTATCTTGGACGTCACATTGATCGAGAAGGGGATACAAGCAAAGAAATTAGAATCAGAATAGCTAAAGCAGCAATGTCTTTCCGAAGCCTTGAAAAGTTGTGGAAATCAAAACTCATCAGCACAAACACAAAACTTAGGCTATTCAAATCAAATGTACTATCAACCCTTACGTATGCATATGAGAGCTGGAAAACAACAAGAGATATAGAAACAAAGTTAAACGCATTCGAAAATAAATGTCTAAAGAAAATACTTGGTATAGCGTGGAACGGAATTCAAAACAAACGAGGAAATTAGAGAAAGCGCCAATCAACCACTAATATCTTCAGTAATAAAGAAAAGACAACGGTCATATATTGGACATGTGATGAGAAGAGATAATAATCGAATAGCAAAGCAAGCCCTCATGTGGGAAAACAACAGGTAAGAGGAAGACCCAGAGAGACACTGAGAAGAACATTGATGAGAGAAGCAAGAGCAGCAGGATTTGGCTCCCTCAATGAGATAGAGCTGCTTGCACAGAACAGAGACAAATGGCGAGATTTGATAAAATATCTTTAAAAGAATTGAAAACTGCTAGAACAAAAATTCAGATAGGAGAAGGTGTATCTTGGTCTACGCCCTCTGGGCCGGCTACGGCTCGAAAGGTCAATAGATAGATAGATGACATAGCTCTCCTACCACACAGCCATCAACTGATGCAGGATAAAATGAGCATACTTTATGAGAGATCACAACAGCTAGGACTGAAGATTAATAGAGATAAGACCAACATTATGAGAATTAATACAGTTAGCAATAACCAAATAAAACTAGGAGAAATACCAATACTAGACGTACAATCTTACATATATCTGGGCAGTAATATAGATAAAGAGGGGGGAACAGAAAATGATACCAAAATAAGGATATCAAAAGCAAGAGGAGCTTTCATTGCACTGTGAAACATATGGAAATCCAAAGAAATTAGGTTAAATACAAAAATAAATATTTTCAACTCAAATGTTAAGTTGGTCCTATTATATGGCTGTGAAACCTGGAGAACAACAAAATTGACAATCACGAAGATACAGACTTTTGTAAATGGATGCTTACACAGAATAAAAGGATGGAAATGACAGGACAAAATCACTAACATAGAATTATGGAAATGTACCAGTGGATAAAGAGATACAACGAAGACGATGGATAAGACACACACTACGGAAACCAACTGAGAGTATTACACAACAGGCCCTTTTTTGGAATCCCCACTGGAAAAGACAAAGAGGAAGACCAAAAAATTCTTGGAGAAGACAGATAGAAGCAGAGATGAAGATGATGGGGAAGACATGTAATGATCTTAAAAGAATGGCAAAAAACAAAACAACTTGGAAAGTGTTTGTTGAAGACCTATGCTCCACTGGGAGTTAAAAAGGTAGAAGACCCTCCCTTAGCCTTTTACTCAAGACAGCTTAAGAGAATGGGTTGGCAGAAGGTTAACAACAGAAATGATAAAGAACTGTCGAGATGGAAAGTTGTGGAGAGACATGATCACCTACGCCAGTAGGCCCGGTACTTGATGATGATGACATAACCTGTGACCAACAACTCTTTCTCCTCTAAAATATAACTTCTAGCCGTGATCTCTCTAAAAAGCCAAAATGTTAGAAAAATCAACGTCTTTCCTTTAAAAATCTTTGTTAATGATTTCCTGAACCTTCTCACAGCTTCCTAGAATGGTGTGTCCAGCCCAGGTTAACAATATTGTAACAAACATAAAGTGGTATAAAGCAACTCAACTGGTAGAGAGACAAATTACGATGTTTCAGCAAAAGCTTTCATCAGGTACAGCGCACAAACAATTTAAAAATAATCAGCAGGAAAATCAACACAAAAACAGTCAAATGAAAAATGGTGGAAGGAAAAAAACAAAATTAGGTTTTTATTCCTTCTTATTGGATCTTTTGTCAGACTTTTAGGCAAGTGGTTTCCCCTAAGAGAAGTCATGGAGACAGGCAAGTGCTAATTGAAGCATGGTCATGATGCAACCCACAGTTTGGTGAAGTTTGAGAACACACAAGGGATTGGGTTGTTGTAGAATCATGTTAACTAATGTTAGTTTGTGAGGTGAGTTGTGGGACAGTTTCAACATTGTGTAAAGATGACTTGTGGGACAGTTTTAACAATGTGTAAAGATGAGCTGTGGGACAGTTTCAACAATGTGTAAAGATGACTTGTGGGACAGTTTCAACAATGTGTAAAGATGACTTGTGGGACAGTTTCAACAATGTGTAAAGATGAGCTGTGGGACAGTTTCAACAATGTGTAAAGATGAGCTGTGGGACAGTTTCAACAATGTGTAAAGATGAGCTGTGGGACAGTTTCAACAATGTGTACAGATGACTTGTAGGACAGTTTCAACAATGTGTAAAGATGAGTTGTGGGACAGTTTCAACAATGTTTAAAGGTGACTTGTGGGACAGTTTCAACAATGTGTAAAGATGGGCTGTGGGACAGTTTCAACAATGTGTAAAGATGAGTTGTGGGACAGTTTCAACATGTAAAGATGAGTTGTGGTACAGTTTCAACAATGTGTAAAGATGAGCTGTGGGACAGTTTCAACAATGTGTAAAGATGACTTGTGGTACAGTTTCAACAATGTTTAAAGGTGACTTGTGGGACAGTTTCAACAATGTGTAAAGATGAGCTGTGGGACAGTTTCAACAATGTGTAAAGTTGACTTGTGGGACAGTTTCAACAATGTGTAAAGGTGACTTGTTGGACAGTTTCAACATGTAAAGATGAGTTGTGGGACAGTTTCAACAATGTGTAAAGATGAGCTGTGGGACAGTTTCAACAATGTGTAAAGATGAGCTGTGGGACAGTTTCAACAATGTGTAAAGATGAGTTGTGGGACAGTTTCAACAATGTGTAAAGATGAGTTGTGGGACAGTTTCAACAATGTGTAAAGATGAGTTGTGGGACAGTTTCAACAATGTGTAAAGGTGACTTGTGGGACAGTTTCAACAATGTGTAAAGGTGACTTGTGGGACAGTTTCAACAATGTGTAAAGATGAGTTGTGGGGCATTTTCAATAATGTGTAAAGATGAGCTGTGGGACAGTTTCAACAATGTGTAAAGATGAGTTGTGGGACAGTTTCAACAATGTGTAAAGATGACTTGTGGGACAGTTTCAACAATGTGTAAAGATGAGTTGTGGTACAATTTCAACAATGTGTAAAGATGACTTGTGGGACAGTTTCAACAATGTGTAAAGATGAGTTGTGGTACAGTTTCAACAATGTGTAAAGATGAGTTGTGGGACAGTTTCAACAATGTGTAAAGATGAGTTGTGGGACAGTTTCAACAATGTGTAAAGATGAGCTGTGGGACAGTTTCAACAATGTGTAAAGATGGGCTGTGGGACAGTTTCAACAATGTGTAAAGATGAGTTGTGGGACAGTTTCAACATGTAAAGATGAGCTGTGGGACAGTTTCAACAATGTGTAACGATGAGTTGTGGGACAGTTTCAACATGTAAAGATGAGTTGTGGGACAGTTTCAACAATGTATAAAGATGATCTGTGGGACAGTTTCAACAATGTGTAAAGATGAGTTGTGGGACAGTTTCAACAATGTGTAAAGATGACTTGTGGGACAGTTTCAACAATGTGTAAAGATGAGTTGTGGGACAGTTTCAACAATGTGTAAAGATGAGTTGTGGGACAGTTTCAACAATGTGTAAAGGTGACTTGTGGGACAGTTTCAACAATGTGTAAAGATGAGTTGTGGGGCATTTTCAATAATGTGTAAAGATGAGCTGTGGTACAGTTTCAACAATGTGTAAAGATGAGTTGTGGGACAGTTTCAACAATGTGTAAAGATGAGTTGTGGGACAGTTTCAACAATGTGTAAAGGTGACTTGTGGGACAGTTTCAACAATGTGTAAAGATGACTTGTGGGACAGTTTCAACAATGTGTAAAGATGAGCTGTGGGACAGTTTCAACAATGTGTAAAGATGACTTGTGGGACACAGACAAGGCAGGTCGTGTGGGGCAGACTTGTGGGACACAGTCAAGGCAGGTCGCGTGGGGTTCCTCACGATAAAAGTTGATGGTGTGAGGCAGATGTGTGTTTTCTAGCAGCTGTAGTCCTATAGCAATGTCTGCATGGGTGTGTCGCTGAGTCATTTATGAGAACCATTTTGTGTTGATGTGCTCTGAGATCACAGTGCCCTGGTACACAGATCTTGGTCCGGGAGAATTGTCTGCTCTAATGTTTGATAACAAAAGAGAGAAGTGGGCAAGTGACATACTCCATCAGCTTTACACATCATTTACTGAGAGAAACAAGCTGTTTGGAGATATGGTTATCTTTATATGGGAAGCCTAGTCTAGAAATGAACTGGTTGACAAGCAGTTGCCCAACTGTAGTCTGCTCATACGTGTGTTGAGACATCTCATGAAGCAACTTGAAGAGAGAAATTCTGATTTGTTCACACTCAAGACATGCAGACCATGAGCCAAACTGATGAGACACCACAGACGGAGAAGCCTTGATTGATGACACGTTTACCATGTTGTGGTGTCACAGGGACAATTAAGTCAATGAAAGAATGCAGGCGGTAGTATCTTCACCATCTTGGACGTTTATTACCAGAATCAAGAACCTCGAATGTGATTGGTGGCTACCACAGATGATTGTCATCGGGAGCTTCGTCTCCACCAATGAACCAGCTCCAGCTAAGCTTCTGGCATTGTTCCATGAATTCGTTAGAAGCAACTTTTCTCATGGTGGCTCGAATTCTCCACTACTTTAGTTATTAAATTCTACAGGAAATTTGCTTCCCTTCCTTCACATGGATGCCCTGGTTCCCTTCCTTCACATTGATGCCTTGGTTCCCTTCCTTCACATAGATACCCAGGTTCCCTCCCTTCACATTGATGCACAGGTTCCCTTCCTTCACATGGATGCCCAGGTTCCCTTCCTTCACATTGATGCCCTGGTTCCCTTTCTTCACATCGATGCTTTGTTTTCCCTCCCTCCACATCGATGCCCTGGTTCCATTCCTTCACATGGATGCCCTGGTTCCCTCCCTCCACATCGATGCCCTGGTTCCCTCCCTCCACATGGATGCCCTGGTTCCATTCCTTCACATGGATGCCCTGGTTCCCTCCCTCCACATGGATGCCCTGGTTCCATTCCTTCACATGGATGCCCTGGTTCCATTCCTTCACATCTATGCCCTGGTTCCCTCCCTCCACATCGATGCCCTGATTCCATTCTTTCACATGGATGCCCTGGTTCCCTCCCTCCACATGGACGGGGTCAGCACAAACAAACTCGAGTCGGTCAAGCTGATTGTGAGAAGTGCAAAACAAAACTGTATGTTTCAAATTTGACGTTATAAGTGGACCACACAAATTAGAACGACATTTCGGCTCAATAGGCCTTCAGCAGGAAGAAACATACAACACACAAATATGTATATTCATTCCTTCCTTCCCATCGATGTCGAATTGAGAAAATTGCTCTCGAGGACAATATGTCACACGGCCATCATCCCATTGTAGGGGAGAAGTGAACACAGGGTCCAATTGATATCCTCTAGGATTTGACCTCTCAACTCCAGCCTTTCAACGATTAGTCAGATTTGTACATTCACGACCTACGTGAAATGTTGAATCCAGTCACTAACTTTCTGCTGTGCTATTTTTTTCTCCCTATGTAGGACGTTTACAGGTTCAGACATGACAATCTTGACTGGGCGTCTCACAGAAGCAGCGCTGGAGGCTGTCACCGACCCACAGCTGATAGCTTGCCACAGGATCGGTGAACCCACACCATCGAGACCCTACTCCACCTCTTCGCGGTGCCTCCAGAAACAGACTAACCTTTAAATTTTGGCCAATCGAAGAGGGAAGACAACCCGGTGTTTAATAATAGCATGCTGAAGTCGGATGTATTGGGTCGAAAGGCGCAAATATCACAATTCTACTGCAGACTACAACACGACGTATCTACGACAGCTTAATGTTCTTCTAAGGACGGATGACGAAGAGAAGAATTCATTAATGTAGTCGTCATTAGGTGAACTGCGGAAAGTTCTGGAACAATTGGTTGCCTTACTTTCAACTTTCCTGAGTTGATGAGCTCGTCGAATAATTCATGGATACATTTTGTTGAAGATCACTACCACACCTACTTCAGCAGCTCAAAATATGTCCTCCAAAAATAAGTTCTAATTGATCATGATTATCATGTCTGCAAGCAGACACGGTCACAAATATGATCAACAGTAACGTCCACGATCCGTCATACCTTCCTTATCTGTAACCAGAAATGTTGCAACGTTACGCACACGGTGCCCTGAATAGCCATTCCCTGCCTGGAGCAAATCAATCTACGGTGCCAGACAACATAAGCGATGGTTCATGATTTCCTTTGTGACAAATCTGGCCGGGCCGGCCAGCTTCCATCTCGTCCACCATCTTCGCGTGCTAGATAAGTCTGCCCGACGACCACAGTTTGGCGGTCAATGTCAAAAACTGGTTAAATGGGGAGTGATGGAGTTGATTTCTCCGATGTCATCATCATCATTGCAGCAGTGGCGGTAGCAGGGAATAGACGGGCTTGAGTGATGTCATTGTCAGATGCTCGACTATTGTTTGTGGCTTCCAGCGCAACAGGCACGAATTCTGCCTCCTAAAATAATCTAAAGCTAATTGGATGTATTCTGGGTCTCCGCCGGTCGATGATGTCGTTGTTGTTGTTGTCTTTTAATGTTTATTTATTTCCCTGTTGCAGGAAGATAAATGGCAACATTACAGTTACTATAACAATTATTTAATTGGTGTGTGTCGGAACATAAACTACAACATTACAATTACCATAACAACCGTCGTTGGTGTGTGTTGGAATATAAACAACAACATTACAATTACCATAACAACCGTCGTTGGTGTGTGTCGGAACATAAACAACAACATTACAATTACCATAACAACCGTCGTTGGTGTGTGCCCCACCTGCTTGTATCAACATGTCGACATCACTATAAGATCACCACCATCCAGTTGTCTGGCGAACACAAGTCTCCAACTGTTTCTCTTAAATCAGTTGTTATTGTCGTTTTTGTTGTTGTTGTTGTTGTTGTTGTTGTTGTTGTTTGTTGCTGTGGTCAGTAAAAGAAATACTTCAGTCAGTGAAATATTGACCGTACACTTGTATAATATAACATGACTGGCAAAAGCCCACAGGCCGATCGATTATAATATATCGCATTAGACAAAACATTGAAAAAAAAAACACACTGACACACCAGCAAAACACAAACCATGTCATTCTTTTTAGTGCCCTACCTCACCCCCCCCCACCCCCACTCTTTTTATTTAACTTTAGTGTTCCCCTTATTCAACTTTAGTGTTCCCCTTGTTCAACTTTAGTGTTCCCCTTGTTCAACTTTAGCGTTCCCCTTGTTCAACTTTAGTGTTCCCCTTGTTCAACTTTAGTGTTCCCCTTGTTCAACTTTAGTGTCCCCCTTGTTCAACTTTAGTGTTCCCCTTGTCCAACTTTAGTGTTCCCCTTGTTCAACTTTAGTGTCCACATTGTTCAACTTTAGTGTTTCCCTTGTTCAACTTTAGTGTTCCCTTGTTCAACTTTAGTGTTCCCCTTGTTCAACTTTAGTGTTCCCCTTGTTCAACTTTAGTGTTCCCCTTGTTCAACTTTAGTGTCCCCCTTGTTCAACTTTAGTGTCCCCATTGTTCAACTTTAGTGTTCCCCTTGTTCAACTTTAGTGTCCACATTGTTCAACTTTAGTGTTTCCCTTGTTCAACTTTAGTGTCCCCCTTGTTCAACTTTAGTGTCCACATTGTTCAACTTTAGTGTCCACATTGTTCAACTTTAGTGTTCCCCTTGTTGAACTTTAGTGTTCCCCTTGTTCAACTTTAGTGTTCCCCTTGTTCAACTTTAATGTTCCCATTATTTAACTTAAATGTTTCCCTTGTTGAACTTTAGTGTTCCCCTTATTCAACTTTAGTGTTCCCCTTGTTCAACTTTAGTGTTCCCCTTGTTCAACTTTAGCGTTCCCCTTGTTCAACTTTAGTGTTCCCCTTGTTCAACTTTAGTGTTCCCCTTGTTCAACTTTAGTGTCCCCCTTGTTCAACTTTAGTGTTCCCCTTGTCCAACTTTAGTGTTCCCCTTGTTCAACTTTAGTGTCCACATTGTTCAACTTTAGTGTTCCCCTTGTTCAACTTTAGTGTTCCCCTTGTTCAACTTTAGTGTTCCCCTTGTTCAACTTTAGTGTTCCCCTTGTTCAACTTTAGTGTCCCCTTGTTCAACTTTAGTGTCCCCATTGTTCAACTTTAGTGTTCCCCTTGTTCAACTTTAGTGTCCACATTGTTCAACTTTAGTGTTTCCCTTGTTCAACTTTAGTGTCCCCCTTGTTCAACTTTAGTGTCCCACATTGTTCAACTTTAGTGTCCACATTGTTCAACTTTAGTGTTCCCCTTGTTGAACTTTAGTGTTCCCCTTGTTCAACTTTAGTGTTCCCCTTGTTCAACTTTAATGTTCCCATTATTTAACTTAAATGTTTCCCTTGTTGAACTTTAGTGTCCCCGTTGTTCAACCTTTAGTGTCCCCCTTTACAAACTTTAGTGTTCCCATTGTTCAACTTTAGTGTTCCCATTGTTCAACTTTAGTGTTCCCCTTGTTCAACTTTAGTGTCCCCCTTGTTCAACTGTAGTGTCCCCCTTGTTCAACTTTAGTGTTCCCCTTGTTCAACTTTAGTGTTCCCATTGTTCAACTTTAGTGTTCCCGTTGTTCAACTTTAGTGTTCCCATTGTTCAACTTTAGTGTTCCCATTGTTCAACTTTAGTGTCCCCCTTGTTCAACTTTAGTGTCCCCCTTGTTCAACTGTAGTGTCCCCCTTGTTCAACTTTAGTGTTCCCCTTGTTCAACTTTAGTGTTCCCCTTGTTCAACTTTAGTGTTCACCTTGTTCAACTTTAGTGTTCCCATTGTTCAACTTTAGTGTTCCCATTATTTAATTTAAGTGTTCCCCTTGTTGAACTTTAGTGTTCCCATTATTTAACTTAAGTGTTCCCCTTGTTGAACTTTAGTGTTCCCATTATTTAACTTAAGTGTTTCTCTTGTTGAACTTTAGCGTTCCCCTTGTTCAACTTTAGTATTCCCATTATTTAACTTAAGTGTTTCCCTTGTTGAATTTTAGTGTCCCCGTTGTTCAACCTTTAGTGTCCCCCTTTACAAACTTTAGTGTTCCCATTGTTCAACTTTAGGGTTCCCATTGTTCAACTTTAGTGTTCCCCTTGTTCAACTTTAGTGTTCCCATTGTTTAACTTTAGTGGTCCCATTGTTTAACTTCAGTGTCCCCCTTGTTCAACTTTAGTGTTCCACTTGTTCAACTTTAGTGTCCCCATTGTTCAACTTTAGTGGTCCCCTTGTTCAACTTGAATGTCCTCCTTGTACAACTTTAGTGTTCCCCTTATTCAACTTTAGTGTTCCCCTTGTTCAACTTTAGTGTTCACCTTGTTCAACTTTAGTGCCCACATTGTTCAACTTTAGTGTTCCCATTGTTCAACTTTAGTGTCCTCCTTGTTCAACTATAGTGTCCCAATTGTTCAACTTTAGTGTTCCCATTATTCAACTTTAGTGTTCCCATTATTCAACTTTAGTGTTCCCATTGTTCAACTTTAGTCTCCCTCTTGTTCAATTGTAGTGCCCCCCTTATTCAACTTTAGTGTCCCAATTGTTCAACTTTAGTGTTCCAATTATTCAATTTAATTTTCCAATTATTCAACTTTCGCGTCTCCTTATTCAACTTCAGTGTCCTCACTGTTCAAATTATTTGTTAATGTTGACACTGGCCATGTGAATGTTCACCTCATCTCCCAACTAGCGCTGTAGCAACGCATTGCTAAGGTCACAATTGTAAAGGATAGAAACAGTGTGGTTGTTGGCCTTGGCGTGTTAGCCTTATTCGTTCAACCATTGGTAGTATTATACTGTAGTTGATTCAACCATTGGTAGTATTACACTGTAGTTGATTCAACCATTGGTAGTATTACACTGTAGTTGATTCAACCATTTGGTAGTATTACACTGTAGTTGATTCAACCATTGGTAGTATTACACTGTAGTTGATTCAACCATTGGTAGTATTACACTGTAGTTGATTCAACATTGGTAGTATTATACTGTAGTTGATTCAACCATTGGTAGTATTACACTGTAGTTGATTCAACCATTGGTAGTATTACACTGTAGTTGATTCAACCATTTGGTAGTATTACACTGTAGTTGATTCAACCATTAGTAGTATTACACTGTAGTTGATTCAACCATTGGTAGTATTACACTGTAGTTGATTCAACCATTGGTAGTATTACACTGTAGTTGATTCAACCATTGGTAGTATTACACTGTAGTTGATTCAAACATTGGTAGTATTACACTGTAGTTGATTCAACCATTTGGTAGTATTACACTGTAGTTGATTCAACCATTGGTAGTATTACACTGTAGTTGATTCAACCATTGGTAGTATTACACTGTAGTTGATTCAAACATTGGTAGTATTACACTGTAGTTGATTCAACCATTTGGTAGTATTACACTTTAGTTGATTCAACCATTGGTAGTATTACACTGTAGTTGATTCAACCATTTGGTAGTATTACACTGTAGTTGATTCAACCATTTGGTAGTATTACACTGTAGTTGATTCAACCATTGGTAGTATTACACTGTAGTTGATTCAACCATTGGTAGTATTACACTGTAGTTGATTCAACCATTGGTAGTATTACACTGCAGTTGATTCAACCATTGGTAGTATTACACTGTAGTTGATTCAACCATTTGGTAGTATTACACTGTAGTTGATTCAACCATTTGGTAGTATTACACTGTAGTTGATTCAACCATTGGTAGTATTACACTTTAGTTGATTCAACCATTGGTAGTATTACACTGTAGTTGATTCAACCATTTGGTAGTATTACACTGTAGTTGATTCAACCATTTGGTAGTATTACACTGTAGTTGATTCAACCATTTGGTAGTATTACACTGTAGTTGATTCAACCATTTGGAAGTATTACACTGTAGTTGATTCAACCATTTGGTAGTATTACACTGTAGTTGATTCAACCATTTGGTAGTATTACACTGTAGTTGATTCAACCATTTGGTAGTATTACACTGTAGTTGATTCAACCATTTGGTAGTATTACACTGTAGTTGATACAACCATTGGTAGTATTACACTGTAGTTGATTCAACCATTGGTAGTATTACACTGTAGTTGTTTCAACCATTTGGTAGTATTACACTGTAGTTGATTCAACCATTTGGTAGTATTACACTGTAGTTGATTCAACCATTTGGTAGTATTACACTGTAGTTGATTCAACCATTTGGTAGTATTACACTGTAGTTGATTCAACCATTTGGTAGTATTACACTGTAGTTGATTCAACCATTGGTAGTATTACACTGTAGTTGATTCAACCATTTGGTAGTATTACACTGTAGTTGATTCAACCATTGGTAGTATTACACTGTAGTTGATTCAACCATTTGGTAGTATTACACTGTAGTTGATTCAACCATTGGTAGTATTACACTGTAGTTGATTCAACCATTAGTAGTATTACACTGTAGTTGATTCAACCATTTGGTAGTATTATACTGTAGTTGATTCAACCATTTGGTAGTATTATACTGTAGTTGATTCAACCATTTGGTAGTATTACACTGTAGTTGATTCAACCATTTGGTAGTATTACACTGTAGTTGATTCAACCATTGGTAGTATTACACTTTAGTTGATTCAACCATTGGTAGTATTACACTGTAGTTGATTCAACCATTTGGTAGTATTACACTGTAGTTGATTCAACCATTTGGTAGTATTACACTGTAGTTGATTCAACCATTTGGTAGTATTACACTGTAGTTGATTCAACCATGTAGAAGTATTACACTGTAGTTGATTCAACCATTTGGTAGTATTACACTGTAGTTGATTCAACCATTTGGTAGTATTACACTGTAGTTGATTCAACCATTTGGTAGTATTACACTGTAGTTGATTCAACCATTTGGTAGTATTACACTGTAGTTGATTCAACCATTGGTAGTATTACACTGTAGTTGATTCAACCATTGGTAGTATTACACTGTAGTTGTTTCAACCATTTGGTAGTATTACACTGTAGTTGATTCAACCATTGGTAGTATTACACTGTAGTTGATTCAACCATTTGGTAGTATTACACTGTAGTTGATTCCACCATTTGGTAGTATTACACTGTAGTTGATTCAACCATTTGGTAGTATTACACTGTAGTTGATTCAACCATTGGTAGTATTACACTGTAGTTGATTCAACCATTTGGTAGTATTACACTGTAGTTGATTCAACCATTGGTAGTATTACACTGTAGTTGATTCAACCATTGGTAGTATTACACTGTAGTTGATTCAACCATTTGGTAGTATTACACTGTAGTTGATTCAACCATTTGGTAGTATTACACTGTAGTTGATTCAACCATTGGTAGTATTACACTGTAGTTGATTCAACATTTTGGTAGTATTACACTGTAGTTGATTCAACCATTTGGTAGTATTACACTGTAGTTGATTCAACCATTTGGTAGTATTACACTGTAGTTGATTCAACCATTTGGTAGTATTACACTGTAGTTGATTCAACCATTTGGTAGTATTACACTGTAGTTGATTCAACCATTGGTAGTATTACACTGTAGTTGATTCAACCATTTGGTAGTATTACACTGTAGTTGATTCAACCATTTGGTAGTATTACACTGTAGTTGATTCAACCATTTGGTAGTATTACACTTTAGTTGATTCAACCATTGGTAGTATTACACTGTAGTTGATTCAACCATTTGGTAGTATTACACTGTAGTTGATTCAACCATTTGGTAGTATTACACTGTAGTTGATTCAACCATTTGGTAGTATTACACTGTAGTTGATTCAACCATTTGGTAGTATTACACTGTAGTTGATTCAACCATTTGGTAGTATTACACTGTAGTTGATTCAACCATTTGGTAGTATTACACTGTAGTTGATTCAACCATTTGGAAGTATTACACTGTAGTTGATTCAACCATTTGGTAGTATTACACTGTAGTTGATTCAACCATTTGGTAGTATTACACTGTAGTTGATTCAACCATTTGGTAGTATTACACTGTAGTTGATTCAACCATTTGGTAGTATTACACTGTAGTTGATACAACCATTGGTAGTATTACACTGTAGTTGATTCAACCATTGGTAGTATTACACTGTAGTTGTTTCAACCATTTGGTAGTATTACACTGTAGTTGATTCAACCATTTGGTAGTATTACACTGTAGTTGATTCAACCATTTGGTAGTATTACACTGTAGTTGATTCAACCATTTGGTAGTATTACACTGTAGTTGATTCAACCATTTGGTAGTATTACACTGTAGTTGATTCAACCATTGGTAGTATTACACTGTAGTTGATTCAACCATTTGGTAGTATTACACTGTAGTTGATTCAACCATTGGTAGTATTACACTGTAGTTGATTCAACCATTTGGTAGTATTACACTGTAGTTGATTCAACCATTGGTAGTATTACACTTTAGTTGATTCAACCATTGGTAGTATTACACTGTAGTTGATTCAACCATTTGGTAGTATTACACTGTAGTTGATTCAACCATTTGGTAGTATTACACTGTAGTTGATTCAACCATTTGGTAGTATTACACTGTAGTTGATTCAACCATGTAGAAGTATTACACTGTAGTTGATTCAACCATTTGGTAGCATTACACTGTAGTTGATTCAACCATTTGGTAGTATTACACTGTAGTTGATTCAACCATTTGGTAGTATTACACTGTAGTTGATTCAACCATTTGGTAGTATTACACTGTAGTTGATTCAACCATTTGGTAGTATTACACTGTAGTTGATTCAACCATTTGGTAGTATTACACTGTAGTTGATTCAACCATTTGGTAGTATTACACTGTAGTTGATTCAACCATTTGGTAGTATTACACTGTAGTTGATTCAACCATTGGTAGTATTACACTGTAGTTGATTCAACCATTGGTAGTATTACACTGTAGTTGTTTCAACCATTTGGTAGTATTACACTGTAGTTGATTCAACCATTTGGTAGTATTACACTGTAGTTGATTCAACCATTTGGTAGTATTACACTGTAGTTGATTCCACCATTTGGTAGTATTACACTGTAGTTGATTCAACCATTTGGTAGTATTACACTGTAGTTGATTCAACCATTGGTAGTATTACACTGTAGTTGATTCAACCATTTGGTAGTATTACACTGTAGTTGATTCAACCATTGGTAGTATTACACTGTAGTTGATTCAACCATTGGTAGTATTACACTGTAGTTGATTCAACCATTTGGTAGTATTACACTGTAGTTGATTCAACCATTTGGTAGTATTACACTGTAGTTGATTCAACCATTGGTAGTATTACACTGTAGTTGATTCAACCATTTGGTAGTATTACACTAGTTGATTCAACCATTTGGTAGTATTACACTGTAGTTGATTCAACCATTTGGTAGTATTACACTGTAGTTGATTCAACCATTTGGTAGTATTACACTGTAGTTGATTCAACCATTTGGTAGTATTACACTGTAGTTGATTCAACCATTTGGTAGTATTACACTGTAGTTGATTCAACCATTTGGTAGTATTACACTGTAGTTGATTCAACCATTTGGTAGTATTACACTGTAGTTGATTCAACCATTTGGTAGTATTACACTTTAGTTGATTCAACCATTGGTAGTATTACACTGTAGTTGATTCAACCATTTGGTAGTATTACACTGTAGTTGATTCAACCATTTGGTAGTATTACACTGTAGTTGATTCAACCATTTGGTAGTATTACACTGTAGTTGATTCAACCATTTGGTAGTATTACACTGTAGTTGATTCAACCATTTGGTAGTATTACACTGTAGTTGATTCAACCATTTGGTAGTATTACACTTTAGACTGATCGAAGGGTCAGCTTTGTGTGTCTTCTCGCTCAAGTCCTCTTCAGTACTACCCCCTCACATCTTTAAGGCCCCCCCCCCCTAATCTGTTCAGACTGTGTGCACTATTCATGGACGGAAAGCAAGTTCTCAATTCCTGTTTCTAATTCCCTGTGATTTGTGCTGACAACCGACAGTTCACAATGATTTGTGCTGACAACCGACAGTTCACAATGATTTGTGCTGACAACCGACAGTTCACAATGATTTGTGCTGACAACCGACAGTTCACAATGATTTGTGCTGACAACCGACAGTTCACAATGATTTGTGCTGACAACCGACAGTTCACAATGATTTGTGCTGACTACCGACAGTTCACAATGATTTGTGCGGACAACCGACAGTTCACAATGATTTGTGCTGACAACCGACAGTTCACAATGATTTGTGCGGACAACCGACAGTTCACAATGATTTGTGCTGACAACCGACAGTTCACAATGATTTGTGCTGACAACTGACAGTTCACAATGATTTGTGCTGACAACCGACAGTTCACAATGATTTGTGCTGATAACCGACAGTTCACAATGATTTGTGCTGACAACCGACAGTTCACAAACAGCAGAGATAGACTCAAGATCTTAATCACAACGTTGTACTTCCAATGCCAGTCCTGGAATCAAGAGCAATAAGAAAAATTACTACCGAAATGAAATATGTTAGACGAAGGACAGAAAACAGTCTGAGATTTTTAGTTATATGGCCTTTGTCGTTTTGACAGACGGTTGGTAGCAAACAAATATGATAGGCCTGTAGTTTGGTCATATATGAGTGTCTTATTTTGGATGTTGTATTGCTGAACAGCTTCTCTGGTGGCTGCAAATTTTTGATAGACAGATCCATCCGCAGAACGAACAAGGTGTATTCGTGGTCGAAATATTAGAATATATAGGAAACAACAACAGCAGATACCAACAGAAGAGCAAAATGGATTGATGGAATATTATAAACACTAGGAAACATAACAGTAGGAGAGACTAACAGAAGAGCAAGAGAACACAAATTGTATCTCCCCTCGACGGTGAAAGGCAAATGAGGAAGGAAAGAATTATCAATGTCATTCACATATTTCTTTGTCCAGCAATTGACACCTGTGTGTGTGTGTGTTTATCTAGACAATGTCATTCACATATTTCTTTGTCCAGCAATTGACACCTGTGTGTGTGTGTGTTTATCTAGACAATGTCATTCACATATTTCTTTGTCCAGCAATTGACACCTGTGTGTGTGTTTATCTAGACAATGTCAGAAGAGGTCGTGTCACCCACTTCAAAGTTTGAAGAAAGACAAATCCCTTCTTAATGGGTGCCTATCTCATCTCATGAACACACTCCCAAATATTGTTTTATTTATGCGACACATGAGATTCACTCTCATCCCTTTAGGATTCGAAAATTGGCAAAATATAATCAGTAATAATCAATCTGTGTGACTTTGTATATAAAATATAACAACATCTGGTACCCAGTTTCATCCCCGTAAAGTTCGGGAAAAAACCCTGGAAGTCTAAGTCACAAGGGGAGACAGTCACTGAGTAAATTGTTGTTGAAGTTCGCCAGTTTTTATAGTGTCACGGAGAGTCAGTCTGTCCAGTGTCACGGGAGTCGGTCAGTCTGCCCAGTGTCACGGGAGTCGGTCAGTCTGTCCAGTGTCACGGGAGTCGGTCAGTCTGCCCAGTGTCACGGGGAGTCGGTTAATCTGTCCAGTGTCACGGAAAGTCGGTCTGGATGTCTAGTGTCACGGAGAGTCTGTCAGGATGTCCAGCGTCACGTAGAGTCAATTAATCTGACCAGTGTGGCCTCAGTCCAGTTTAGTGTCACTAAGAGTCAGTAGAAACACCAAGAGACGTGCGGAACTGCAAGAGTTGGTGACGGGTGTGCTGTATGTGGGTAATTTGGGAACGTGTGTGAGAGTAGTAAGCTAAGTTTGGATGTGAGGGACGCGTGGTACAAGAGATAGGACGGACGGTCTCCCAAATCACTTCTCTGTTCGGTTATCAATAACTGAAACGATCGCTGCAATCACAATTGCCAGAGTTGCCCCACCACGTTACAGGGCCAAGACTCTGTTCTAGCGTTGACTCTGACGTCACATCCAGGTAATTTGTTGTGTCCGCTGGTCGCTGTTAGCGCTGGCGGCTGTGTTGTGTACATGAGATTTGCTGTGACCGAGCAGGAGTAAACAATCTCTACATGTTGCTCAAAACTGGTTTGTTGGCGTCTCTTGATGTTGGCCCACAGAGACGATCAATACATTGGATATTTGGACCAGTGGAGGTTCGGTGGCAATGACGCAAACAGGCGGCCGTTCAAGGCTGCAGATGTCGGTGACCCCTTGCCTTTGAAGGTCATAGTAAACGTTAGTTGTCTTGGTGACAGCAGCTGTTGTCTCGCGGCTAGAAGTGTGGCCATCAACATGTTGCAGATCATTTCGGATTAATGATGCAGACTTCCGTTTGGTTTTTGACATGGCTGACCATTCCTTGAGGCAAAAACGGGACACTGGGATAGTAAAAACGAAACACTAGGATAGTAAAAACGGGACACTGGGATAGTAAAAACGGGACACTGGGATAGTAAAAACGAAACACTGGGATAGTAAAAACGGGACACTGGAATAGTAAAAACGAGACACTGGGATAGTAAAAACGAGACCTGGGATAGTAAAAACTGGACATTTGTATGACATAAACGGGACGGAAAATAAACATTATAGTGAAAGAAAGCAAAAATAAAGGACGCAGCCTTAACAGCAAAAAGACAGAAGTAATGGTAACAACAAAGAAAAAGACATCATCGCAATGCACAATAAAGACAAATATGTAAGTAAAGAGCCACATTACTCCAAGTGGCGTATAGGGAATAAGGTGTTAGTGACCATAATTTGTATAGACCTTCTGCACATGATTTTTGGGGTAATGTTGTCGGAATTACGTCCGTGTCGTTTTACTTTCTCATAAAAAATCCGGTATCCGTTTAAGTCAGGGTGAGCCTGGCAGCCGTCGGTCAGGATAGAACCCGGCCTCTTGTTCTTTGTAGTCCAGTTCGCTAACCACTGAGCTAACGTGGGCTCCCTGTAAAAACAAGTGGAACAATATTAAAACAGGTAAATGAATTTAAATATCTGGGAATAATGTTAACCTCAGACGGAAGATGTACAACATAGGTGAGATGCAGAATGGCTCAAGCAAAATCAGCTTTCCAAAAAATGAGGAAGATACTATGCAATCCGTTTTTGACAATAGAAACAAGAAAAAGAGTTCTTAAATGTTACGAAGAGCCAGTCTTAACATATGGGTGTGAATCATGGACAATAGGATAACAGACAAGAAAATCACTGGAGGCTGTAGAAATGTAGTTTTACAGAAGGATGTTGAGAATACCATGGACAGCTAAGAAGAGTAATGAAAACGTTCTGAAAGAGGTCAAAGCAAAAAGAGAGCTAATTTCCAATATTAGGAAGAAACAATCATCATTTTTTGGCCATGTAATGAGAAGGGAACAGCTGGAATATATTGTAACAACTGGGAAAATTGAGGGACGAAGAGATAGAGGGAAGCAAAGAGAAAAGATACCAGACAGCTTAAGAGAATGGCTTTGGCAGAAGGTCAACAGCGGAAATTATAAATAACTGTTGAGATCGAAAGTTGTGGAGATACATGATCACCTATGCCAGCAGGCACGGTACTTGATGATGATGATGATGATGAAACGGGACGGATATCCTTTAATCACGAAAAATTAAGACTTTTTAAAAAGCAAAGTTCTTGACCTAGTGGTAGTATGTCTGATCTAGTGATGGTATGTCTGATCTAGTGGTAGTATGTCTGACCTAGTGATGGTATGTCTGACCTAGTGATGGTATGTCTGATCTAGTGATGGCATGTCTGATCTAGTGATGGTATGTCTGATCTAGTGGTAGTATGTCTGACCTAGTGATGGTATGTCTGATCTAGTGATGGCATGTCTGATCTAGTGATGGTATGTCTGATCTAGTGGTGGTATGTCTGACCTAGTGGTGGTATGTCTGATCTAGTGGTAGCATGTTTGATCTAGAGGTAGTATGTCTGACCTAGTGGTGGTATGTCTGATCTAGTGGTGGTGTGTCTGACCTAGTGGTGGTATGTCTGACCTAGTGATGGTATGTCTGATCTAGTGGTAGTATGTCTGACCTAGTGATGGTATGTTTGATCTAGTGATGGCATGTCTGATCTAGTGATGGTATGTCTGATCTAGTGGTAGTATGTCTGACCTAGTGATGGTATGTCTGACCTAGTGATGGTATGTCTGATCTAGTGATGGCATGTCTGATCTAGTGATGGTATGTCTGATCTAGTGGTAGTATGTCTGACCTAGTGATGGTATGTCTGACCTAGTGGTGGTATGTCTGATCTAGTGGTAGCATGTTTGATCTAGAGGTAGTATGTCCGACCTAGTGATGGTATGTCTGATCTAGTGGTAGTATGTCTGACCTAGTGATGGTATGTCTGATCTAGTGATGGCATGTCTGATCTAGTGATGGTATGTCTGATCTAGTGGTGGTATATCTGACCTAGTGGTGGTATGTCTGATCTAGTGGTAGCATGTTTGATCTAGAGGTAGTATGTCTGACCTAGTGATGGTATGTCTGATCTAGTGATGGCATGTCTGATCTAGTGATGGTATGTCTGATCTAGTGGTGATATGTCTGACCTAGTGGTGGTATGTCTGATCTAGTGGTAGCATGTTTGATCTAGAGGTAGTATGTCTGATCTAGTGGTGGTATGTCTGATCTAGTGGTGGTGTGTCTGACCTAGTGGTGGTATGTCTGACCTAGTGATGGTATGTCTGATCTAGTGGTAGTATGTTTGATCTAGTGGTAGTATGTCTGACCTAGTGATGGTATGTCTGATCTAGTGATGGCATGTCTGATCTAGTGATGGTATGTCTGATCTAGTGGTAGTATGTCTGACCTAGTGATGGTATGTCTGATCTAGTGGTAGTATGTCTGATCTAGTGATGGTATGTCTGATCTAGTGGTGGTATGTCTGACCTAGTGGTGGTATGTCTGATCTAGTGGTAGCATGTTTGATCTAGAGGTAGTATGTCTGACCTAGTGGTGGTATGTCTGATCTAGTGGTAGTATGTCTGATCTAGTGGTGGTGTGTCTGACCTAGTGGTGGTATGTCTGACCTAGTGGTGGTATGTCTGACCCAGTGGTGGTATGCCTGACCTAGTGGTAGAATGTCTGACCTAGTGGTAGTATGTCTGACCCAGTGGTGGTGTCTGATCTAGTGGTGGTATGTCTGATCTAGAGGTAGTATGTCTGACCTAGTGGTGGTACGTCTGATCTAGAGGTAGTATGGCTGACCTAGTGGTGGTATGTCTGACCTAGTGGTAGTATGTCTGACCCAGTGATAGTATGTCTAACCTAGTGATAGTATGTTTGACCTAGTGGTGGTATGTCTGACCCAGTGGTGGTATGTCTGACCTAGTGGTAGTATGTCTGACCTAGTGGTAGTATGTCTGACCTAGTGGTGGTATGTCTGACCTAGTGGTAGTATGTTTGACCTAGTGGTAGTATGTCTGACCCAGTGGCGGTATGTCTGACCCAGTGGTGGCATGTCTGACCTAGTTGTGGTATGTCTGACCCAGTGGTAGTATGTCTGACCTAGTGATAGTATGTCTGACCCAGTGGTGGTATGTCTGACCTAGTGATAGTATGTCTGACCCAGTGGTGGTATGTCTGACCTAGTGGTGGTATGTCTGACCCAGTGGTAGTATGTCTGATCTAGTGATAGTATGTCTGACCTAGTGGTAGTATGTCTGACCTAGTGGTGGTATGTCTGACCTAGTGGTGGTATGTCTGACCTAGTGGTGGTATGTCTGACCTAGTGGTGGTATGTCTGACCTAATGGTGGTATGTCTGACCTAGTGGTAGTATGTCTGACCTAGTGATAGTATGTCTGATCTATTGGTGGTATGTCTGACCTAGTGATAGTATGTCTGACCTAGTGGTGGTATGTCTGACCCAGTGGTGGCATGTCTGGCCTAATGGTAGTATGTCTGAGCTAGTGGTAGTATATCTGACTACATGGTTGTGTACGTCACATTTATATTAAGTGACATAAATATTATGATGTCGCTCAACCACGTGGTTCGTGACGTCAAATTACTACAATTCCCCCAGATATGGTTTGAGAATTTTTCCTAGTTTTTTTCTCAGTTCTTCATTTTTGATCTTATCTCTCTGGCTGTTTCTTGTCATTCATCTAACACATTTCATCTCTGTTGAGGTTATTTTACTTATTGTTCTTGCATCTAGGGTCAAGGACTGGCATTGGTAGCACAACGTTGGGATGAAGATTATACTGTAGAGTGCCCGTTTTGGCTCTAGAGTTATATATTTCTTTGTTGTATAAGAGTGGTGATAGCTGTCCAATGATTTGACAACAGTGGTGATAGCTGTCCCATGATTGGACAAAAGTGGTGATAGCTGTCCCATGATTGGACAAAAGTGGTGATAGCTGTCCCATGATTTGACAACAGTGGTGATAGCTGTCCAATGATTTGACAATAGTGGTGATAGCTGTCCCATGATTGGACAACAGTGGTGATAGCTGTCCCATGATTTGACAACAGAGGTGATATCTGTTCTATGGTTTGACTACAGTGGTGATAGCTGTCCAATGATTTGACAACAGAGGTGATAGCTGTCCAATGATTTGACAACAGTGGTGATAGCTGTTCATTGATTAAATAATAGTGGTGATAGCTGTCCCATTATTTGACAACAGAGGTGATATCTGTTCCATTATTTGACTACAGTGGTGATAGCTGTTCAATGATTTGACAACAGTGGTGATAGCTGTCCAACGATTTGACTACAGTGGTGATAGCTGTCCAATGATTTGACAACAGTGGTGATAGCTGTCCAATGATTTGACAACAGTGGTGATAGCTGTCCAATGATTTGACAACAGTGGTGATAGCTGTCCAATGATTTGACAACAGTGGTGATAGTTGTCCAATGATTTGACAACAGTGGTGATAGCTGTCTAATGATTTGACAACAGTGGTGATAGATGTCCAATGATTTGACAACAGTGGTGATAGATGACCAATGATTTGACAACAGTGGTGATAGCTGTCCATTGATAAAATAATAGTGGTGATAGCTGTCCATTGATTAAATAATAGTGGTGATAGGAGTAAAGACACTAAGATGCGAAGCTGCTGTAAAGCTGATGGTAATGACGATTTTTTTTTAAAAGAAGAAAAAAAGTGGTATGGTAACAGCTTTACATGGTAATTAACAAAATAAAGTAGACGTTTCGGCCAAAGAGGCCTTCAGCTGGAACAACAAACAACAAACAACAACACAAATATATATATAAGGATATGTACACAAATCTAACTACATTGTGATAATATGCTGGATACTCGAGAAAGGAAATAGAAAAGGTCACTTCCCTGTAGTGGAGAGCGTGGTCAGCTTCTGAATGAACTAAAATTAGGCGGGGATGACCAGCTATATATCTCACTGACCAGCAGTCAGGTGGGAGGACGGAACGGTTCTAAAGATATGGGGAGTAACACTCACGTCAAGGAGCTGTCGAGTACAAAAAGCAACTTCCGACATGAGAACATTTGGCGGGGGAAAGGGGAGGGGGGAAGGAGGTGCTGGTTGGTTTCGAGGCGAACGCCGATCTCAAGAAAGAGAGGTTGTGAGTTCAAATCTCGGTTACACCAGTTGGGATTTTTATTTGTGGTTTCTCTCAGCGGCAACCACCCCTGGTCTCAGCAGCGAGGCCCGGCTTCTCATCGATGATAACAAATATGAGTTCCTCCGAAGACGGAATTATCTGCATGTGTGTCGAGGGACCCCTGTGCATACGGTTGCCAGGGAAAAATGGATCAACACGCAACATTCAGCAATTTCTGGTCTATAGAAACTTCATCAGAGGTGAAAGCTGGTGAACGGGGGGGGGGGGGGAAGTGAGAGAAACAAGAAAATATGACATGAGTCACTACAACCTCACTTTGGGGTACCAGTTGATACAGGAGACACTAAAACCTCACCTTGAAGGTACCAGTTGATACAGGAGTCACCACCACCTCAATTTGGGGTACAAGTTGATACAGGAATCACTACCACCTCACCTTGAGGGTACCAGTTGATACAAGAGTCACTATCACCTCACCTTGGGGTACCATTTGATACAGGAGTCACTACCACCTCACATTGAGGGTACCAGTTGATACAGTAGTCACTACCACCTCACCTTGAAGGTACCACTTGATACAGGAGACACTACAACCTCACCTTGAGGGTACCAGTTGATACAGGAGACACTACAACCTCACCTTGAGGGTACCAGTTGATACAGGAGACACTACAACCTCACCTTGAGGGTACCAGTTGATACAGGAGACACTACAACCTCACCTTGAGGGTACCAGTTGATACAGGAGACACTACAACCTCACCTTGAGGGTACCAGTTGATACAGGAGACACTACAACCTCACCTTGAGGGTACCAGAGTTGATACAGGAGACACTACAACCTCACCTTGAGGGTACCAGTTGATACAGCAGCCAGCACTGTCGTGAAAAAGCAAGCGGACAAATGACCTTGGCCGATCAGAAGTATTTCAAAAAGTAATGGTGACGGGAATCAAGTTGACCGAAACTGTTATCTTCATTTCCTACGGTCTAATCAACTGGTCTAATCAACTGGTCTAATCAACTGGTCTAATCGATTGTAGATTTGATCAGATCGATATTATTCAGGACGGAACAGATATTGCCTGTCACACAATTTGCCAGGGTCGTCGGGGAACTGAAGGAAAAAAAAATTGTGCCAAGGTCAGCCTGGCAAACGTGCTCCAAGGCCGCGTCAATATTGACAGGCCGTACGATTGTGTTGACATATGACGTCATCAGACGCAGGCAAAACAAGGAGCGGAAAGAAGAACAATACGCGATGTAGAATGTGTCTTCATCAACATTAGAGGGAATATAGAAGTACAGTGATGATATCAGGATTAGAAGGAAGTAAGGAATGTGCTGATATCATGGTCTGTGGGATTAAGGAATGTGTTGATATCAGTGTCTGAGGGAATAAGGAATGTGTTGATATCAGTGTCTGAGGGAATAAGGAATGTGTTTATATCAGTGTCTGAGGGAATAAGGAATGTGCTGATATCATATTCTGAAGGAATAGGGAATGTACTGATATCATGGTCTGTGGGATTAAGGAATGTGTTGATATCAGTGTCTGAGGGAATAAGGAATGTGTTGATATCAGTGTCTGAGGGAATAAGGAATGTGTTGATATCAGTGTCTGAGGGAATAAGGAATGTGTTTATATCAGTGTCTGAGGGAGTAAGGAATGTGCTGATATCAGTGTCTGAGGGAATGTGCTGATATCATATTCTGAGGGAATAGGGAATGTGCTGGTATCATGGTCTGAGGGAATAGAGAATGTGCTGATATCATGGTATGAGAGAATAGGGAATGTGGTGATATCATATACTGAGGGAATAGGGAATGTGCTGATATCATATTCTGAGGGAATAGGGAATGTGCTGATATAATGTGCTGATATCAGTGTGAGGGAATAAGGAATGTGCTGATATCAGTGTCTGAGGGAATAAGGAATGTGCTGATATCAGTGTCTGATGGAATAAGGAATGTGCTGATATAAGTGCCTGAGGGAATAAGGAATGTGCTGATATCAGTGTGTGAGGGAATAGGGAATGTGCTGATATCAGTGTCTAAGGGAATAAGGAATGTGCTGATATCAGTGTGTGAGGGAATAAGGAATGTGCTGATATCAGTGTGTGAGGGAATAAAGAATGTGCTGATATCAGTGCGTGAGGGAATAAGGAATGTGCTGATATCAGTGTGTGAGGGAATAAGGAATGTGCTGATATCAGTGTGTGAGGGAATAAGGAATGTGCTGATATAAGACAAAATAGGTCTAAATGATATGAATGATTTCCCGTGAAGTACAAGTTGAACACCGGAAGTGTTTTCCCGTCACATGACGCACGTGACCAGTTGGGTCATCAAGTTGGATCTCTTATCTCAGACAATCAAACTACAACTTCCTACATTAGAACAAAGTGTTATCGTCAGATTTGTTATCGTATCAGAGAAGAGTCAACAAGAAAACGTGTAGTTAGCAAGAGAGTAGTGCCAGCTCCGTGTTTTCCTTGTGCAGACATTCAGTTGAAGTGAACATCGCCAAATATGTGCAGCATTATTTCCTCAATGTCCACTGTATGTTAATGTGTATACCCTGAACACATAAACAACTTCATTAACCCACGTTGACACACTTACGCATCCAACATGCAAGCTGCCAGCATGTTTGCAGACTCGACCCTTGGCTCGGTTAATAATCCCATCACGGTTTATGTAAGTTCACTCGTGCCGTCATATTATCTCACGCCACTAGGCGGCCATTATTATCTGATATTATTATAATTAACAGGTATTAACTTCGTTGATATCGGCTGGATCAAACACTGGCCAGTCACAGGAGAGTAACCAGACCTTAGTCGTGTCTTTCACAGGAGATTTCTGCAATATCGTTTGTCGTGTAACACCAGCAAGAGGAGGGGAGGGGATGGTGGCCCTTCTCACGTGACGTTGATCGACAATATTGTAGGCGCGCTGTGGGGAAACACTAGACATGTTCCATCCAACAGGAACCAGTCGATCGGTCAAGGATTGTTCCTGCTCTTGCGTGGAAGTTGTTGAGAAAGATGGCGGAAAGTAACGAATCACGCACGGTGTGTTTGATCTACAAGCAAAGTACCGCGACAACATCATCCGGTACCAGAGAACCTCAAAGTCACGTGGGCCTCCAGAGATCAGGTGTACCTACATTACCTGATGAATGCCTACTATTGTTGTTTGATTAGATTATTTGTTACATTTATCAAATTAGATAAAGAACCCTGCCAAGAATATATAGAACAACAACTTAAATGGTTTGGCCACCTGGTCAGAATGAATCCTCACCAATCACTATCAAGGGCGTTCTTCTCGAGAATGCATGGAAAAAGACCAAGAGGAAGACCCAGAAGAAGATGGATAGATGCAGTGACAGAGACATGTAACAACAAAGGAAAATCACTAATTCAGACAATTCGAGCAGCTCAAGAACGACAAATGATATAAACCACGACACCTTTTAGGTATCAGTGAAAAGAGAACAGAAAAAAAAATCAAATTAGATAATTTTGTTACATTTATGAAATGAGATAATTTTGTTACATTTATCAAATTAGATAATTTTTGTTACATTTATCAAATTAGATAATTTTTTTTACATTTATCAAATTAGATAATTTTGTTATATTTATCAAATTAGATAATATTGTTACATTTATCAAATTAGATAATTTTGCTACATTTATCAAATGAGATAATTTCGCTACATTTATCAAATGAGATAATTTTGCTACATTTATCAAATGAGATAGTTTTGTTACATTTATCAAATTAGATAATTTTGTTACATTTATCAAATTAGATAATGTTGTTACATTTATCAAATTAGATAATTTTGTTACATTTATCAAATTAGATAATTTGCTACATTTATCAAATGAGAACAAAGAGGAGGCATTGATTGATTTTGCCCATAAAACACCGAAGCAGCAGTTTTCACAAATAAACAACATTCATGTTTCTGTCAAAGTTGGACTCATCATCTTGGTGAAGTTGGACTCATCATCTTGGTGAAGTTGGCTCATCATCTTGGTGAAGTTGGCTCATCATCGTGGTGAAGTTGGCTCATCATCGTGGTGAAGTTGGACTCATCATCGAGGTGAAGTTTGACTCATCATCATGGTGAAGTTGGACTCATCATCTTGGTGAAGTTGGACTCATCATCTTGGTGAAGTTGGACTCATCATCTTGGTGAAGTTGGACTCATCATCTTGGTGAAGTTGGACTCATCATCTTGGTGAAGTTGGACTCATCATCTTGGTGAAGTTGGACTCATCATCTTGGTGAAGTTGGACTCATCATCTTGGTGAAGTTGGACTCATCATCTTGGTGAAGATGGACTCATCATCTTCGTGAACATGGACACATCATCTTGGTGAAGATGGACTCATCATCTTGGTGAAGTTGGCTCATCATCTTGGTGAAGTTGGCTCATCATCTTGGTGAAGTTGAACTCACCATCTTGGTGAAGTTGGACTCATCATCTTGGTGAAGTTGGACTCATCATCTTGGTGAAGTTGGCTCTTCATCTTGGTGAAGTTGGACTTATCATCTTGGTGAAGATGGACTCATCATCTTGGTGAAGATGGACTCATCATCTTGGTGAAGTTGGACTCATCATCTTGGTGAAGTTGGACTCATCATCTTGGTGAAGATGGACTCATCATCTTGGTGAAGTTGGCTCATCATCTTGGTGAAGATGGACTCATCATCTTGGTGAAGTTGGACTCATCATCTTGGTGAAGTTGGCTCATCATCGTGGTGAAGATGGACTCATCATCTTGGTGAAGATGGACTCATCATCTTCGTGAAGATGGCTCATCATCTTGATGAAGTTGGACTCATCATCTTGTTGAAGATGGACTCATCATCTTGGTGAAGTTGTCTCATCATCTTGATGAAGTTGGACTCATCATCTTGGTGAAGTTGGACTCATCATCGTGGTGAAGTTGGCTCATCATCTTAGGGAAGTTGGCTCATCAACGTGGTGAATATGGCTCATCATCTTGGAGAAGATGGACTCATCATCTTGGTGAAGTTGGCTCATCATCTTGGTGAAGTTGACTCATCATCGTGGTGAAGTTGGCTCATCATCTTGGTGAAGATGGACTTATCATCTTTGTGGAATTGGACTCATCATCTTGGTGAAGTTGGACTCATCATCTTGGTGAAGTTGCCTCATCATCTTGATGAAGATGGACTCATCATCTTGCTGACTCTGTAGTCGGTTGAGACTCTGTAGTTGGTTGGAGCTCTGTGGTTGGTTGGAGCTCTGTAGTTGGTTGAGACTCTGTGGTTGGTTGGAGCTCTGTGGTTGGTTGGAGCTCTGTAGTTGGTTGAGACTCTGTGGTTGGCTGAAGCTCTGTGGTTGGTTGGAGCTCTGTAGTTGATTGAGACTCTGTGGTTGGTTGGAGCTCTGTGGTTGGTTGGAGCTCTGTGGTTGGTTGGAGCTCTGTGGTTGGTTGGAGCTCTGTAGTTGGTTGGAGCTCTGTGGTTGGTTGGAGCTCTGTGGTTGGTTGGAGCTCTGTAGTTGGTTGAGACTCTGTGGTTGGTTGGAGCTCTGTAGTTGGTTGGAGCTCTGTAGTTGGTTGAGACACTGTGGTTGGTTGGAGCTCTGTAGTTGGTTGGAGCTCTGTGGTTGGTTGGAGCTCTGTAGTTGGTTGAGACTCTGTGGTTGGTTGGAGCTCTGTAGTTGGTTGGAGCTCTGTGGTTGGTTGGAGCTCTGTGGTTGGTTGGAGCTCTGTAGTTGGTTGAGACTCTGTGGTTGGTTGGAGCTCTGTAGTTGGTTGAGACTCTGTGGTTGGTTGGAGCTCTGTAGTTGGTTGAGAATTTGTAGTTGGTTGGAGCTCTGTGGTTGGTTGGAGCTCTGTAGTTGGTTGAGACTCTGTGGTTGGTTGGAGCTCTGTGGTTGGTTGGAGCTCTGTAGTTGGTTGAGACTCTGTGGTTGGTTGAGACTCTGTGGTTGGTTGGAGCTCTGTGGTTGGTTGGAGCTCTGTAGTTGGTTGGAGCTCTGTGGTTGGTTGGAGCTCTGTAGTTGGTTGAGACTCTGTGGTTGGTTGGAGCTCTGTAGTTGGTTGGAGCCCTGTGGTTGGTTGGAGCTCTGTAGTTGGTTGAGACTCTGTGGTTGGTTGGAGCTCTGTGGTTGGTTGGAGCTCTGTGGTTGGTTGGAGTACTAGTTCTGTCTTTACTCTCACAACTTAGCTTGTATAGATGCCGCTGCTTCTCTTCTTTGACGCTTCAGTTGTGGAAGCGTCTGGAAATACCGTGTCAATGTATCTCTGGGGTATTTTTCCCGTGTCCATGTATCTCTGGGGTATTTTACTCACGTCCATGTATCTCTGGGGTATTTTTCCCGTGTCCATGTATCTCTGGGGTATTTTACTCACGTCCATGTATCTCTGGGTATTTTTCCCGTGTCCATGTATCTCTGGGGTATTTTACTCACGTCCATGTATCTCTGGGGTATTTTACTCACGTCCATGTATCTCTGGGGTATTTTTCCCGTGTCCATGTATCTCTGGGGTATTTTACTCACGTCCATGTATCTCTTGGGTATTTTTCCCGTGTCCATATATCTCTGGGGTATTTTACTCACGTCCATGTATCTCTGGGGTATTTTACTCGTGTCCATGTATCTCTTGGGTATTTTACTCACGTCCATGTATCTCTGGGGTATTTTACTTCTGTCCATGTATCTCTGGGGTATTTTACTTCTGTCCATGTATCTCTGGGGTATTTTACTCGTGTCCATGTATCTCTGGGGTATTTTACTCGGGTCCATGTATCTCTGGGGTATTTTACTCACGTCCATGTATCTCTGGGGTATTTTACATGTGTCCATGTATCTCTGGGGTATTTTACTTCTGTCCATGTATCTCTTGGGTATTTTACTCGTGTCCATGTATCTCTGGGGTATTTTACTCGTGTCCATGTATCTCTTGGGTATTTTACTTGCGTCCATGTATCTCTGGGGTATTTTACTCACGTCCATGTATCTCTGGGGTATTTTACTTGTGTCCATGTATCTCTGGGGTATTTTACTCACGTCCATGTATCTCTGGGGTATTTTACTTCTGTACATGTATCTCTGGGGTATTTTACTCACGTCCATGTATCTCTGGGGTATTTTACTCGTGTCCATGTATCTCTGGGGTATTTTACTCGTGTCCATGTATCTCTTGGGTATTTTACTCACGTCCATGTATCTCTGGGGTATTTTACTCGTGTCCATGTATCTCTGGGGTATTTTACTCACGTCCATGTATCTCTGGGGTATTTTACTTCTGTACATGTATCTCTGGGGTATTTTACTCGTGTCCATGTATCTCTGGGGTATTTTACTCGTGTCCATGTATCTCTGGGGTATTTTACTCACGTCCATGTATCTCTGGGGTATTTTACTCGTGTCCATGTATCTCTGGGGTATTTTACTCACGTCCATGTATCTCTTGGGTATTTTACTCGTGTCCATGTATCTCTGGGGTATTTTACTCACGTCCATGTATCTCTGGGGTATTTTACTCACGTCCATGTATCTCTGGGGTATTTTACTCGTGTCCATGTATCTCTTGGGTATTTTACTCACGTCCATGTATCTCTGGGGTATTTTACTTCTGTACATGTATTTCTGGTGTATTTTACTCACGTCCATGTATCTCTTGGGTATTTTACTTCTGTACATGTATTTCTGGTGTATTTTACTCACGTCCATGTATCTCTGGGGTATTTTACTCGTGTCCATGTATCTCTGGGGTATTTTACTTCTGTACATGTATTTCTGGTGTATTTTACTCACGTCCATGTATCTCTGGGGTATTTTACTTCTGTACATGTATTTCTGGTGTATTTTACTCACGTCCATGTATCTCTGGGGTATTTTACTTGTGTCCATGTATTTCTGGTGTATTTTACTCACGTCCATGTATCTCTGGGGTATTTTACTCGTGTCCATGTATCTCTTGGGTATTTTACTCACGTCCATGTATCTCTGGGTATTTTACTTCTGTACATGTATTTCTGGTGTATTTTACTCACGTCCATGTATCTCTGGGGTATTTTACTCGTGTCCATGTATCTCTTGGGTATTTTACTCACGTCCATGTATCTCTGGGGTATTTTACTTCTGTACATGTATTTCTGGTGTATTTTACTCACGTCCATGTATCTCTGGGGTATTTTACTTCTGTACATGTATTTCTGGTGTATTTTACTCACGTCCATGTATCTCTGGGGTATTTTACTTGTGTCCATGTATCTCTGGGGTATTTTACTTGTGTCCATGTATCTCTGGGGTATTTTACTTGTGTCCATGTATCTCTGGGGTATTTTACTCGTGTCCATGTATCTCTTGGGTATTTTTCCCGTGTCCATGTATCTCTGGGGTATTTTTCCCGTGTCCATGTATCTCTGGTGTATTTTTCCTGTGGCATGTCTGTCATTTCTGTCTCGGATTGTTCTTTTTAAAGACTATTTCTGGAATATCTGGGATTCTTTTCGTTCTGTTTTCGCGGACTGAGAATGGTTCGCGTGTGTTGGTCGTCACACAGATCTTTATTTAGTTATAATACATGCGTGTGTTGGTCGTCACACAGATCTTTATTTAGTTATAATACATGCGTGTGTTGTCATGCAGATCGTTGGTTCGTTAACTACAGTGTGTACTAATCCGTGTGACCATGTACAAGCGTCCAGTGTTTACCCGTCGTTGTGTCCATGTACAAGCGTCCAGTGTTTACCCGTCGTTGTGTCCATGTACAAGCGTCCAGTGTTTACCCGTCGTTGTAGCCATGTACCAGCATCCAGTGTTTACCCGTCGTTGTAGCCATGTACCTGCATCCAGTGTTTACCCGTCGTTGTGGCCATGTACCAGCATCCATTGTTTACCCGTCGTTGTGGCCATGTACCAGCATCCAGTGTTTACCCGTCGTTGTGGCCATGTACCAGCATCCAGTGTTTACCCGTCGTTGTAGCCATGTACCAGCATCCATTGTTTACCCGTCGTTGTGGCCATGTACCAGCATCCATTGTTTACCCGTCGTTGTAGCCATGTACCAGCATCCATTGTTTACAAGTCGTTGTAGCCATGTACCAGCATCCATTGTTTACCCGTCGTTGTGGCCATTTACCAGCATCCATTGTTTACCCGTCGTTGTAGCCATGTACCAGCATCCATTGTTTACCCGTCGTTGTAGCCATGTACCAGCATCCATTGTTTACAAGTCGTTGTAGCCATGTACCAGCATCCAGTGTTTACCCGTCGTTGTGTCCATGTACCAGCATCCAGTGTTTACCCGTCGTTGTGGCCATGTACCAGCATCCAGTGTTTACCCGTCGTTGTGTCCATGTACCAGCATCCATTGTTTACCCGTCGTTGTGTCCATGTACCAGCATCCAGTGTTTACCCGTCGTTGTGGCCATGTACCAGCATCCAGTGTTTACCCGTCGTTGTGTCCATGTACCAGCATCCATTGTTTACCCGTCGTTGTGGCCATGTACCAGCATCCAGTGTTTACCCGTCGTTGTGTCCATGTACCAGCATCCATTGTTTACCCGTCGTTGTGTCCATGTACCAGCATCCATTGTTTACCCGTCGTTGTGTCCATGTACCAGCATCCATTGTTTACCCGTCGTTGTGGCCATGTACCAGCATCCATTGTTTACCCGTCGTTGTAGCCATGTACCAGCATCCAGTGTTTACCCGTCGTTGTAGCCATGTACCAGCATCCATTGTTTACCCGTCGTTGTGGCCATGTACCAGCATCCATTGTTTACCCGTCGTTGTGGCCATGTACCAGCATCCATTGTTTACCCGTCGTTGTAGCCATGTACCAGCATCCATTGTTTACCCGTCGTTGTGGCCATGTACCAGCATCCATTGTTTACCCGTCGTTGTGGCCATGTACCAGCATCCATTGTTTACCCGTCGTTGTGGCCTTGTACCAGCATCCATTGTTTACCCGTCGTTGTGGCCATGTACCAGCATCCATTGTTTACCCGTCGTTGTGGCCATGTACCAGCATCCATTGTTTACCCGTCGTTGTGGCTATGTACCAGCATCCATTGTTTACCCGTCGTTGTAGCCATGTACCAACATCCATTGTTTACCCGTCGTTGTGACCATGTACCAGCATCCATTGTTTACCCGTCGTTGTGGCCATGTACCAACATCCATTGTTTACCCGTCGTTGTGGCCATGTACCAGCATCCATTGTTTACCCGTCGTTGTGGCCATGTACCAGCATCCATTGTTTACCCGTCGTTGTGGCCATGTACCAGCATCCATTGTTTACCCGTTGTTGTAGCCATGTACCAACATCCATTGTTTTCCCGTCGTTGTAGCCATGTACCAACATCCATTGTTTACCCGTCGTTGTGTCCATGTACCAACATCCATTGTTTACCCGTCGTTGTAGCCATGTACCAGCATCCATTGTTTACCCGTCGTTGTGGCCATGTACCAGCATCCATTGTTTACCCGTCGTTGTAGCCATGTACCAGCATCCATTGTTTACCCGTCGTTGTGGCCATGTACCAGCATCCATTGTTTACCCGTCGTTGTGGCCATGTACCAGCATCCATTGTTTACCCGTCGTTGTGGCCATGTACCAGCATCCATTGTTTACCCGTCGTTGTGGCCATGTACCAGCATCCATTGTTTACCCGTCGTTGTGGCCATGTACCAGCATCCATTGTTTACCCGTCGTTGTAGCCATGTACCAACATCCATTGTTTACCCGTCGTTGTGACCATGTACCAGCATCCATTGTTTACCCGTCGTTGTGGCCATGTACCAACATCCATTGTTTACCCGTCGTTGTGGCCATGTACCAGCATCCATTGTTTACCCGTCGTTGTGTCCATGTACCAGCATCCATTGTTTACCCGTCGTTGTGGCCATGTACCAGCATCCATTGTTTACCCGTTGTTGTAGCCATGTACCAACATCCATTGTTTACCCGTCGTTGTAGCCATGTACCAACATCCATTGTTTACCCGTCGTTGTGTCCATGTACCAACATCCATTGTTTACCCGTCGTTGTAGCCATGTACCAGCATCCATTGTTTACCCGTCGTTGTGACCATGTACCAGCATCCATTGTTTACCCGTCGTTGTGGCCATGTACCAGCATCCATTGTTTACCCGTCGTTGTGGCCATGTACCAGCATCCATTGTTTACCCGTCGTTTACAGTGTTTAACTCCTTGACCACGCCGAATGGTCCCTCCAAGAGCTCACTGGTTGTCTATTAATCTGTACATGCGGCTGTTCTTTGTGGCTGTCTATTACTCTTTACATGCAGCTGTTCTTTGTGGCTGTCTATTACTCTGTACATGCAGCTGTTCTTTGTGGCTGTCTATTACTCTGTACAGGCAGCTGTTCTTTGTGGATGTCTATTACTCTGTACAGGCAGCTGTCCTTTGTGGATGACTATTACTCTGTACAGGCGGCTGTTCTTTGTGGCTCTCTACTACTCTGTACATGGCAGCTGTTCCTTGTGGCTGTCTATTACTCTGTGCATGCGGCTGTTTTTTGTGGCTATCTATTACTCTGTGCATGCGGCTGTTCTTTGTGGCTGTCTATTACTCTGTACAGGCAGCTGTCCTTTGTGGCTGTCTATTACTCTGTACATGGCAGCTGTTCCTTGTGGCTGTCTATTACTCTGTGCATGCGGCTGTTTTTTGTGGCTGTCTATTACTCTGTGCATGCGGCTGTTTTTTGTGGCTGTCTATTACTCTGTACAGGCAGCTGTCCTTTGTGGCTGTCTTTTACTCTGTACATGGCAGCTGTTCCTTGTGGCTGTCTATTACTCTGTGCATGCGGCTGTTTTTTGTGGCTGTCTATTACTCTGTGCATGCGGCTGTTTTTTGTGGCTGTCTATTACTCTGTGCATGCGGCTGTTTTTTGTGGCTGTCTATTACTCTGTACATGACAGCTGTTCCTTGTGGCTGTCTATTACTCTGTGCATGCGGCTGTTTTTTGTGGCTGTCTATTACTCTGTGCACGCGGCTGTTTTTTGTGGCTGTCTATTACTCTGTGCATGCGGCTGTTTTTTGTGGCTGTCTATTACTCTGTGCATGCGGCTGTTTTTTGTGGCTGTCTATTACTCTGTGCATGCGGCTGTTTTTTGTGGCTGTCTATTACTCTGTACATGACAGCTGTTCCTTGTGGCTGTCTATTACTCTGTGCATGCGGCTGTTTTTTGTGGCTGTCTATTACTCTGTGCATGCGGCTGTTTTTTGTGGCTGTCTATTACTCTGTGCATGCGGCTGTTTTTTGTGGCTCTCTATTACTCTGTACATGGCAGCTGTTTTTTGTGGCTGTCTATTACTCTGTGCATGCGGCTGTTTTTTGTGGCTGTCTATTACTCTGTGCATGCGGCTGTTCTTTGTGGCTGTCTATTACTCTGTACAGGCAGCTGTCCTTTGTGGCTGTCTATTACTCTGTACATGGCAGCTGTTCCTTGTGGCTGTCTATTACTCTGTGCATGCGGCTGTTTTTTGTGGCTGTCTATTACTCTGTGCATGCGGCTGTTTTTTGTGGCTGTCTATTACTCTGTACAGGCAGCTGTCCTTTGTGGCTGTCTTTTACTCTGTACATGGCAGCTGTTCCTTGTGGCTGTCTATTACTCTGTGCATGCGGCTGTTTTTTGTGGCTGTCTATTACTCTGTGCATGCGGCTGTTTTTTGTGGCTGTCTATTACTCTGTGCATGCGGCTGTTTTTTGTGGCTGTCTATTACTCTGTACATGACAGCTGTTCCTTGTGGCTGTCTATTACTCTGTGCATGCGGCTGTTTTTTGTGGCTGTCTATTACTCTGTGCACGCGGCTGTTTTTTGTGGCTGTCTATTACTCTGTGCATGCGGCTGTTTTTTGTGGCTGTCTATTACTCTGTGCATGCGGCTGTTTTTTGTGGCTGTCTATTACTCTGTGCATGCGGCTGTTTTTTGTGGCTATCTATTACTCTGTACATGACAGCTGTTCCTTGTGGCTGTCTATTACTCTGTGCATGCGGCTGTTTTTGTGGCTGTCTATTACTCTGTGCATGCGGCTGTTTTTTGTGGCTGTCTATTACTCTGTGCATGCGGCTGTTTTTTGTGGCTGTCTATTACTCTGTGCAGGTAGCTGTTTTTTGTGGCTGTCTATTATTCTGTGCATGCGGCTGTTTTTTGTGGCTGTCTATTACTCTGTGCAGGCGGCTGTTTTTTGTGGCTGTCTATTACTCTGTGCAGGCGGCTGTTTTTTGTGGCTGTCTATTACTCTGTGCAGGTAGCTGTTTTTTGTGGCTGTCTATTACTCTGTGCATGCGGCTGTTTTTTGTGGCTGTCTATTACTCTGTGCAGGTAGCTTTTTTTTGTGACTGTCTATTACTCTGTGCAGGTAGCTGTTTTTTTGTGGCTGTCTATTACTCTGTGCATGCGGCTGTTTTTTGTGGCTGTCTATTACTCTGTGCAGGCGGCTGTTTTTTGTGGCTGTCTATTACTCTGTGCAGGCGGCTGTTTTTTGTGGCTGTCTATTACTCTGTGCAGGCAGCTGTTTTTGTGGCTGTCTATTACTCTGTGCAGGCAGGTTTCCCGTGTGGCTGTCTTAATCTGTACAGGCGGCTGTTTTTTGTGGCTGTCTATTACTCTGTGCAGGTAGCTGTTTTTTTGTGGCTGTCTATTACTCTGTGCATGCGGCTGTTTTTTGTGGCTGTCTATTACTCTGTGCAGGTAGCTGTTTTTTGTGGCTGTCTATTACTCTGTGCAGGTAGCTTTTTTTGTGGCTGTCTATTACTCTGTGCAGGTAGCTGTTTTTTGTGGCTGTCTATTACTCTGTGCAGGCAGCTGTCCCGTGTGGCTGTCTTAATCTGTACAGGCGGCTGTTTTTTGTGGCTGTCTATTACTCTGTGCATGTGGCTGTTTTTTGTGGCTGTCTATCACTCTGTGCAGGCAGCTGTCCCGTGTGGCTGTCTTAATTTGTACAGGCGGCTGTTTTTTGTGGCTGTCTATTATTCTGTGCAGGTAGCTTTTTTGTGGCTGTCTATTACTCTGTGCAGGTAGCTGTTTTTTTGTGGCTGTCTATTACTCTGTGCAGGCAGCTGTCCCGTGTGGCTGTCTTAATCTGTACAGGCGGCTGTTTTTTGTGACTGTCTATTACTCTGTGCATGTGGCTGTTTTTTGTGGCTGTCTATTACTCTGTGCAGGCAGCTGTCCCGTGGGGCTGTCTTAATTTGTACAGGCGGCTGTTTTTTGTGGCTGTCTATTACTCTGTGCAGGTAGCTGTTTTTTGTAGCTGTCTATTACTCTGTGCAGGCAGCTGTCCCGTGTGGCTGTCTTAATCTGTACAGGCGGCTGTTCTTTGTGGCTGTCTATTACTCTGTACAGGCAGCTGTTCTTTGTGACTGTCTATTACTCTGTACATGGCAGCTGTCCCTTGTGGCTGTCTATTACTCTGTGCAGGCAGCTGTCCCTTGTAACAATCACACTTCACTTGTATAAAACATTCACAAAACAAAAAACAAGAAAACTCAAAACAAAATCAACTTTCATGTCAAGTAAATCATGATTTATTACGCCATATAGTGAAGAGACAAAAGCGAAAGTGATGGCAGTGCGCCTGCGCGGCTTGGCCGAGAGATGACAGGAATGGTGGTAAACAAACTCTGACTAGTCAGTTTAAAAAAAAGATACGTGTATCTTAAAGACATGTAATATACACAGAAATCACCAGTTGTTATTTTGAAAACATAACTCAAAAATGAACATAAATTAAATACTTCTTTTACAGCACCAGGGTCAATTATCAACTTGAAACAAAAGTGAACAATCGGAGAGTATTCTAGAACTTCTGTCATGGCAGAAAGTGTAACATTGACGAGTTTAGTTCGTGGGGTCTCCTCGTTGTCGGGACACATCTGTGGCTCGTGGGAAACAGTTTAATTTGTTTTGTGAGGACCAGACTGACAAAATGGTCTGTAAAATGGGGTTCTGTAGTTTTACTGAAAGTTGCTAAAATATCTGTTTACTGAAAGTTGCTAAATATTTGTTTACTGAAAGTTGCCAAAATATTTTTTTACTGAAAGTTGCTGAAATATTTGTTTACTGAAAGTTGCTGAAATATTTGTTTACTGAAAGTTGCTAAAATATTTGTTTACTGAAAGTTGCTAAAATATTTGTTTACTGAAAGTTGCTGAATATTTGTTTACTGAAAGTTGCTGAAATATTTGTTGGTTGGTGACCAAGTTTTTAAAAGACCAGATTTTTACATTGTGGCTTCACTTGGTGGAAGTGTGGATGCAACATCTTGGTGGAGGTGTGGATGCAACAACTTGGTGGAAGTGTGGATGCAACATTTTGGTGGAAGTGTGGATGCAACAACTTGGTGGAAGTGTGGATGCAACATCTTGGTGGAGGTGTGGATGCAACAACTTGGTGGAGGTGTGGATGCATTTGGTGGAGATGTGGATTTATTTGGTGGAGATGTGATTGCAACAACTTAGTGAAAGTTTGGATGCATGTGGTGGAGGTGTGGATGCATTTGGTGGAGATGTGGATGCAACAACTTGGGATGATTTGAGTACAGCCAGTGAACAAATGATAGGAAGCTCTTGTGAGCAAAGTTAGGCCTGAATGAGAGAAACTGAACAATGGAAGAATACGACAGCTGACATTCTGTTATAATTCAATCATGAATGTATTATTTGATCAAGTAGCCACTTGTTACTTTTATAACAATTTTTGATTGTTGTGATATTGTTACACCCAGCAAGGGTATGTCATCTTTCATAGCCGTACCTCTAGTACATGAATGTACAGTTCCAACATTTCTTTTATATCTTAAGTTAAGTGAGTTAGAGAGAGAGAAAGAGAGAGAGTATTGCAGATGTACATGAACAGGTTGGTAGCCAGTACCATTGTAAACTATTGAAACATCATTAATTATAACAGTTGAATTGGATATAATATTGAATTGGCAATAATGACAATAATAATAACAACATTAATAATAAGTGCAAATAATGGTGAACAAAAAATACAACAAAATCCACTCAGTCACCATAGAGTGACATAGGTCAAGTGACTCTAGACTGACAAAACTGGAGGGCAAAATTGGAACTCTTTTACTAACAAAACAGGGATCAAACAGAGGTCATTTATTTTCTTTTAAGGTTAATCCTAGTCAGCCTACAGTAAGTATTCAATTTACTATCGCAGTCAAACAGCCAGACTATGCTGCCATATGAATACACTAGTGTTCTCAACAACAAAAATTGTCATAGAGATGTCTGTTTAGGTAGAATAGAGGAGCTTCCAATTCTTTCCGCAGGTCAGTCTCGATCAACGGGCACTGGATCTTTCAAAAACCCTCAGCTGTTTATGAAATCTTCCAATAAACACTCCCCGCCAATGTTGATGAAATCTTCCAATAGATTCACAAGTGATCCCCTTCATGATCCCCTCAAGCGAATGACTAACATGAAAACAAAGTATGGCAGCTGCTCAGCAGCTTCAGAAATGACTCAACCAAAACAATGAATGTCAAGAAAGACAAGCCATTGTTATCACAGCTTCTACATGTGGCATGAAAGCCATCAGGATAACACCAACCGTGTCATCAGCTGACCAGGTACCATAACCAAACCAGCTGGTTATATCTTTACAACTATGACTACGTGCTGCTGCAGCACAGTTCTCCGCTGACTAATTATAGCTGTTAGTCACTATGCAGCTTATCACTGCCAGCAGTGGGCAGGTTTTTTTCAACATTACCAGCCTGACTATATTTACATTAATTCTTGCTGCAACTTTCAATCTGGCCCAAATTCTCTACTTTGAGGTGAGAAGATAATAAATAAATAACATTTGTTTAATTGGCATATCAAGCAAAAGTATGGCCAGAAAAAGCAAACAGTGATTTGACCAGCGTATCATGCAATAGTCAAGATGAGTGCAACAATTCATGGCAGACTATTCATATACAAGTCAGTTGGATATAAGAGATACATCAAATATGTAAATTTGTAAATATTTACCATAAGGCTTCAGATATTTGTACAAGAAATGAACACATTAAAAAAACGAGGTGTACATGACAAATATGTACATGTACTATCATTCTCTGACTACAAGTTATGTACAAGCAACTCGTGTTCCCAATAGAAAGTATTTTGTGTGCAATAAAAAATTGTTGGGAACATCATGAGTCAAACATCACACAACGATGAACAAGCCAAACTAATCATCAAACATCATGAATCAAACATCATACAATGATGAACAATCCAAGGTACTCATCAAACATCATGAGTCAGACATAACACAACAATGAAAAGTCTGAGCTACTCATCAAACATGTGTCAGACATCACACAATGATGAACAATTCAAGCTACACATCAAACATTATGAGTCAGACATCACACAACAATGAAAAGTCTGAGCTACTCATCAAACATGAGTCAGACATCACACAATGATGAACAATCCAAGCTACTCATCAAACAACATGAGTCAGACATCACACAATGATGAACAATCCAAGCTACTCATCAAACATCATGAGTCAGACATCACACAACAATGAAAAGTCTGACCTCTTCATCCAAAAAAATTCAAATAAAATAAAAAATGGAGCAACTTGTCACCTCCTCCAGGCTCCCCTCTCGAGTGGATGGGCCAGCTCAAGCTGAGATGGGAGACCCTGTTTGTGGTGAAGGTCACCGCTGCTGAGCATCAACTTTTTGTGGTGACATCAACAGAAAATGATCACCGCCAGCAGCCATAAATGTAGAGAACAGTCCACAGAGGCCAGCATAGAGACCTCTCCACAGGCAGAAATGGTAAGGGACATGTCTGTTTGATATTGGCAAAACAAACATTAGGCAATACGGACAATGGCGGGTAATACGTGTATGTGGTGATCACATGAACATCATTGTCTAGATGGTCAATGCCAAGGCACAAACTAATGAACCAGTGTTCAGTGGAGCTTACTTTAAGTAACCAATGGAGCACCAAGAGAAACTAGCCACTATGTGACAGTTTTGCCATGTGTCTGTGTTGTGTTGCAAGACAAACTACCAGCATTTGCAAATGTTTACTGCAGCAGTCCTTGCTGGCAACTTGTGTCCAGTGCTGTAGTGAGCACACAAAAACAGTTCATTCACTTCAGATATGCCTCTTCATGTGAAGAGAAAGATGATCACTTCTGGAGAAGGCTCGCTCACAGAGATGGCACTGAAAGGGCCTGTCTCCAGTGTGCTTGCGGTAATGGCGGGTCAGTTCATCAGAGCGGGCAAACTTCCAGCCACATCCTTTCCAGGTACAATGGTAGGGCTTCTCACCTGTGTGGGTGCGCAGGTGAGCCTTCAGGTGAGAGCTCTTGGTGTAGGTCTTGTTGCAGCCAGGGTGAGAACATGAGTGGCTCATCTGACGCTTGCGTCCCCAGGTATGTCTGCCACGTTTCTTTGGCTGAGCAGCTGCATCAGTCGGCATCATTAGGTGAGGGGAGGAAGGTGGTGTAATCAGCTGATGTGAAACAGAGTGGGGTGGGTGGTGGGGGGGCATCTTGTTGACTACATGATGTGGTCTCATCACTAGCTGCTGATGCGAGTGGCCCATGGGAAACATGGGCAGCTGGTTCATCTTGAGGCCATGCAGGTTGAGATCCTGATTTTCTGGTGATGATGGTGGAGAAAGGTGGTTGCTGTGTGAGGGGAAGGAGATGTAAGGAGGAAGCTGGCTGGTGGGAATCACAGTCAATGTTCCAGAGTAGGATGTGCATGACTGGCTCATTGGAGGGAACTCATGTTTGGGAATCTTGAACTCTTGCTGCATGGAGGAGACATTACTGCTGATGTGCTGCTGATGGGTGGGCTGCATGACGGATGCTGGAATGGCATTTGACATTGAGTGCATGCTGGTATTTCTACCAGAGTCTCGGCTGTCTTCAAACAGAATCCCGCTGTTGTTGCCATTCAACTCTTCATCAAATTTTATGTCTGGAATATCGAGGAAAGTGTACGAGAAATCTGGCAGACCTTGACCACCAGCATTGCCAGGCTCCTGTTTGATCTTCTGGCAGTTGGTGACGTCATCGTACAAACTGCCGTCTGCTGAGTTGTTTAAGATAAAGTCTAGATCCAGGAGATCATCGTAGATTGTTTCATGTGGGTCAGGGCTTCCACTACTGCCTGGACTCGATGACCCTGGACTGCTAATGGACAAAGATCCAGAGTGTGGGCTGGGATAAGAGCTTGTGGGTGGCTGTGTCAGGGGTGAGTCAGGGGTCTCCAGTAGGGAACCCCTGAGACTGTCACTGAAGATGCTCATCATGCTTGTTTCGTAAGGCGTGTTGTCCGGGTACAGAAAGTTGTCCACATTGGCTGTCCAGTTCTGTTGAAGAAAAAAGAAAGTATTTGTTGAAAACAAAAGTTAAAGTAACCACATGAATTATGACATCAACAAGACCTTTCACATTAACACCAACCTGGCAACTACACAAAGCGGGCCCCCATCCACCAACCTGGCAACCACACACAGCGGGCCCCCATCCACCAACCCACCTAAAGCTGTAGGGGAGACAAGCAAGAAGACACTTACATTCAGGAAATCTAAAATGCAAGGCTGAATGTTGCGAGCAGAGTTCTCGCCCCTGTTGCCAAGGTGACCGAACAGACGCGCCGAAGTGCTCCCAATGACTTGCGTGTCTGTATCCCAGACCAGAATTAAAACAAAGCTGAGCTGCTAGAGCGGATGATACCAGAGACCAGCGATGATAACTTGAAAAGCGCGCATTTGCTGACGCCGAGAAAGCCACTCTGCCAGTGAAACAGAGAAGCCACCTTTATATACAGCGAGTTGGGATGTGATGGTGGCACTAGCGGGTTAAATCATACAGATGGCGTGCCTGGGTGTCATCAGCGCTAAAAGACAAATCGGATCTCCTCTGTGCAGTGATCAATATAATCGCAGATGTAAATATGAATGTATATACCGGAGTGTACACTAAACAAGACTTGACCCACTGTTGTGGTTTTTTTTTTTTTTGCGTACTGCCTGCTTGACTTCAGCGGCAAGTACATGACGGATCGTTATGCTATCAATTCATGCAGAAATCATCAGTTAGCCATTATTATTGCATTATTTTCCCGGCAATAACAAGAGAAACGTTATAATTGTTGTCAGCAATAATCAGGCCACGATGTTATGTTATTAGTTTTAGAATATTGAGAAAGTTAACAGCGTGACCATGATCAACGGTTGTTGGATGACTTTAGTCAACTCTGGTTACATGTAGGATGACTTTAGTCGACGCTGATTACATGTAGGATGACTTTATTCGACTCTGGTTACATGTAGGATGACTTTAGTCAATGTTAGTTACATGTAGGATGACTTTAGTCAATGCTGGTTACATGTAGGATGACTTTAGACAACGCTGGTTACATGTAGGATGACTTTAGTCAATGCTAGTTACATGTAGTATGACTTTAGTCAATGCTAGTTACATGTAGGATGACTTTAGTCAACGCTAGTTACATGTAGGATGACTTTAGTCAATGCTAGTTACATGTAGGATGACTTTAGTCAATGCTGGTTACATGTAGGATGATTTTAGACAATGCTGGTTACATGTAGGATGACTTTAGTCGACGCTGGTTATATGTATGATGACTTTAGTCGACGCTGGTTACATCTTGTATAAGAAAGCATTACATAAACACAAGTCTACACCATCTTTACCTCAAATATGGCAGATCTCACAGGCTGTCCAAACATTTAGCAATGTATCCAAACTGCTGCAGTTAAACACACCATGGCCACGTTTAACCTTTGACATGGTCTTACTAACGACGACTGGCAGAATGTGACGGTCACTGTATCTCCGATTGCTTCCGTGAGATGGTAGTCGGTCCACTAGTAGCAGAAAACAAGTCCTAGGCGTGACCTCGGTGGTAGCGGACAACAAGTCCTAGGCGTGACCTCGGTGGTAATGTTACCTGCATCATGTATGAAAGTCCTACTTGATCCCGCGTCATGTATGAAAGTCCTACTTGATCCCGCGTCATGTATGAAAGTCCTACCTGTAGGTAGAGAACGTGAAGCGGAAACTGATGTCCTTGTCCTAACACGGGAGGATAACTTTGTGAGTCAATGTGATGACTAGAAACGTGTGCTGATGTTTGATAACGATAAGTGTACAGGAATTGTGACACATAACATCACACACACAACTTCAGCATCATTACCGCAAAATCAAAGCACAACAACGTATTAGTTCACGAGGCATGCAAATAACTGCAGTGCTGCGGTAAAACTAGTGGAGTATAACGTAGACTCCTATAAAGTATGGCTTTCTTGTAAAGCTTTGTTGGCCAAAAATGCACATTACATCCCAGCACTTGCTCCTCAGAGTTAACTCAACAGAAACTGACGGAAGGATGAGAACGAAAATGTAGAAGATATCGATGTTTGCCAGGAACCAGATACAACGATCACCAGTCGAGTCTATGCATGCCACATCTCATGACACATCTCAAGACATATCTCATGACACATCTCAAGATATATCTAATGACACATCTCATGACATATCTAATGACATTTACTTCATTGCCCGCATTCTCCTCTTCTTCGTCAAAACAGCGGGAAACAAACAACAGTTGTCTTCTCTTGCCTTCACGGACAGTACTCGAAGTGTGGTGGTGCTACAGTCACAGAAGTGTGGTGGTGGTGCTACAGTCACTGAAGTAAGGGAGTGCTACAGTCACAGAAGTGTGGTAGTGCTACAGTCACAGAAGTGTGGTGGTGGTGCTACAGTCACTGAAGTAAGGGAGTGCTACAGTCACAGAAGTGTGGTAGTGCTACAGTCACAGAAGTGTGGTGGTGGTGCTACAGTCACTGAAGTAAGGGAGTGCTACAGTCACAGAGGTGTGGTAGTGCTACAGTCACAGAAGTGTGGTAGTGCTACAGTCACAGAAGTGTGGTAGTGTTACAGTCACAGAAGTGTGGTGGTAGTGCTACAGTCACAGAAGTGTGATAGTAGTGCTACAGTCACAGAATTGTGGTGGTAGAGCTACAGTCACATAATTGTGGTGGTAGTGCTACAGTCACAGAAGTGTGATAGTGCTACAGTCACAGAATTGTGGTGGTAGTGCTACAGTCACAGAATTGTGGTGGTAGTGCTGCAGTCACAGAAGTCTCATTCAGGGGAAGTTACTGAGTTTTGACCTCATTCAAGTTGGTGTTGACAAAACACAAGAATGCAACAACAACGGCATGAAGTCAAAGCTTCGCGGTAGCCAGGTCCACACACGGACATTTAGCTTATCTATTCACTTGTAAAGTTGGTGTGTGTCTGTGTCAAACATTTAACTCGCGCGTGCGCTATAACGGGCAAACAATCTGTATCAATGGGGACAGAAAATAATGAGAGAAGAAAAAAAGGGTGAGAGAAATAGATGGAGAAAAAAAGAGAAACAGTTTGTTTAGTACTCACATTGTGAAAGTCCATGCTGTCATCGTATTTGTGAATCAAACCAACACTCATTCTTGGGGTGAAGCGGGCTTGTGTCGCTACCACAGTGGTCATAATTTTTCTGGTCCGGTTTTTGTGGTCAATTGACTTCAGTAAAACAACCGTTAAGGCACGCAGATAAAACACAAGAGTAACAAATTGTGGCCAGTCCTGCCTAGTCTTATAGCTGTGGAGAAGCGGTGCGCGCTATTGGTTGTTATTTATAGAGCGTATAAAAGCAGTCCTGGCTTCTGTGGTAAAATCACTTGCTCCGCGCTCGCGGGATCGACATGTTGTGTGAACGGCGCTCCAATTGACACGGCGGAATTCCCAGCTGTACCTGTGGCTTTAGTAGCAGAGATGTTTGTTTGTGACGTCAGGTTGAACGGAGTCGCCACTGACGCTATATGTAGCGACATGCTGACGTACACATTTGGTTGCTTTTTGTAGGCTTATGGAATCATCCACATCGTTCTTTTGGTTCCCTTGTGTCGTAAAATTATTCCTACACTTCCATAGACGAGTACCGACCAGCTCATCGTGTGTCATGATGTTGTTCCTACCTACCCCTCCATATACGAGTACCGACTATGCGACCAACTCATCTTGTGTCATGATGTTGTTCCTACCTACCCTTCCATATACGAGTACCGACCATGCGACCAGCTCATCTTGTGTCATGATGTTGTTCCTACCTACCCTTCCATATACGAGTACCGACTATGCGACCAACTCATCTTGTGTCATGATGTTGTTCCTACCTACCCTTCCATATACGAGTACCGACTATGCGACCAACTCATCTTGTGTCATGATGTTGTTCCTACCTACCCTTCCATATACGAGTACCGACTATGCGACCAACTCATCTTGTGTCATGATGTTGTTCCTACCTACCCTTCCATATACGAGTACCGACCATGCGACCAGCTCATCTTGTGTCATGATGTTGTTCCTACCCCTCCATATACAAGTACCGACTATGCGACCAGCTCATCTTGTGTCATGATGTTGTTTTACCCCTCCATATACAAGTACCGACTATGCGACCAGCTCATCTTGTGTCATGATGTTGTTCCTACCCCTCCATATACGAGTACCGACCATGCGACCAGCTCATCTTGTGTCATGATGTTGTTTTACCCCTCCATATACAAGTACCGACCATGCGACCAGCTCATCTTGTGTCATGATGTTGTTCCTACCCCTCCATATACGAGTACCGACCATGCGACCAGCTCATCTTGTGTCATGATGTTGTTTTACCCCTCCATATACAAGTACCGACCATGCGACCAGCTCATCTTGTGTCATGATGTTGTTCCTACCCCTCCATATACGAGTACCGACCATGCGACCAGCTCATCTTGTGTCATGATGTTGTTACTACCCCTCCATATACAAGTACCGACCATGCGACCAGCTCATCTTGTGTCATGATGTTGTTACTACCCCTCCATATACAAGTACCGACCATGCGACCAGCTCATCTTGTGTCATGATGTTGTTACTACCCCTCCATATACAAGTACCGACTATGCGACCAGCTCATCTTGTGTCATGATGTTGTTCCTACCCCTCCATATACAAGTACCGACTATGCGACCAGCTCATCTTGTGTCATGATGTTGTTTTACCCCCTCCATATACAAGTACCGACTATGCGACCAGCTCATCTTGTGTCATGATGTTGTTCCTACCCCTCCATATACGAGTACCGACCATGCGACCAGCTCATCTTGTGTCATGATGTTGTTTTACCCCTCCATATACAAGTACCGACCATGCGACCAGCTCATCTTGTGTCATGATGTTGTTCCTACCCCTCCATATACGAGTACCGACCATGCGACCAGCTCATCTTGTGTCATGATGTTGTTTTACCCCTCCATATACAAGTACCGACCATGCGACCAGCTCATCTTGTGTCATGATGTTGTTCCTACCCCTCCATATACGAGTACCGACCATGCGACCAGCTCATCTTGTGTCATGATGTTGTTACTACCCCTCCATATACAAGTACCGACTATGCGACCAGCTCATCTTGTGTCATGATGTTGTTTTACCCCTCCATATACAAGTACCGACTATGCGACCAGCTCATCTTGTGTCATGATGTTGTTACTACCCCTCCATATACAAGTACCGACCATGCGACCAGCTCATCTTGTGTCATGATGTTACTCCTACCCCTCCATCATGATGTTGTTTTACCCCTCCATATACAAGTACCGACCATGCGACCAGCTCATCTTGTGTCATGATGTTGTTACTACCCCTCCATATACAAGTACCGACCATGCGACCAGCTCACCTTGTGTCATGATGTTACTCCTACCCCTCCATCATGATGTTGTTCCTACACCTCCATCCTGAAGCAGGTCAAGGTCGCATGGTGACACGCCTTAAGCTCCGACGGTATAGTGGGCTCCTTACTTGTCACAACAATTGATGACGTAGATGTTGGTGTTGACCTTGACCTCAACCGACGTCATGGATATGCTGCTTTCTGGCACTTTTAATGTCTTCACATCTTTCTACTTGTCTCTAGAACATTCTCACATATTTACACATGATTTGATATATCTACTAGAACATTCTCACATATTTACACATGACTTCATATATCTACTAGAACATTCACGCATATTTACATATAACCTGATTTCTCTACTAGAACATTCTCACATATTTACTCGTGACTTGATATATCTACTAGAACATTCTCACATATTTACACATTACTTGATATATCTACTAGAACATTCTCACATATTTACACATGACTTGATATATCTACTAGAACATTCACACACATTTACATATAACCTGCTTTCTCTACTAGAACATTCTCACATATTTACACGTGACCTGATAGATCTACTAGAACATTCTCACATAGTTACACATTACTTGATATATCTACTAGAACATTCTCACATATTTACACAGGATCAGATAGATCTACATTCTCACATATTTACACAGGATCAGATAGATCCACTAGCTAATTCTCACATATTTACACGTGACCTGATAGATCTACTAGAACATTCTCACATATAACCTGATAGATCTACTAGAACATTCTCACATATTTACACGTGACCTGATAGATCTACTAGAACATTCTCACATATAACCTGATAGATCTACTAGAACATTCTCACATATTTACACAGGATCAGATAGATCTACTAGAACATTCTCACATATTTACACGTGACCTGATAGATCTACCAGAACATTCTCACATATTTACACAGGATCTGATAGATCCACTAGAACATTCTCACATATTTACTCGTGACCTGATAGATTTACTAGAACATTCTCACATATTTTCACGTGACCTGGAGAACAGAAAAAAACAAAACAAGACCTGGGCAGGAATGGCGGAGGGGGTGAGCTTGTCAATTATGGGAACGGAAGTTCAGCTTGACAAACGTGACGTCAGCAGAAAGTGACGCTAACAGGACGCTACCAAGGCCTGGCCAACAATATCCTGTTTTGTCGTGCAGCTCCTTCCACTGTCAAAAGCAAACATTGTGACGTAGTAAGCAGGTCCTCGTTCTGGTAGGTGGTTGTACACTTTCAACAATTTCTTGTCCTTTAGGTTCACGCGAACTTTAGTCCCATTTTAGCGACGATCACGTCTCTGCGTGTATTTTTAGCCATTCTCAAGTAACTGGATACTAGTAAGGGTACAAGAAACAACATTTTAGTTTCCAATTTGGAACACCTCCATGAATGTGAGTGTCTTGTGTAAGTTAAGAATGTCGTGTTGGCGTCACAATGAAGGTCCAAAGCGTAGAAAGAGGAATCAGATTGTTTTAAGATTTAGGCTGCTGTGTATCAGGAACAATGTGAGAATTGTGACACCCATATACATTCTCCACACACACACATATATCCTCCATATATATATATATATATCATCCACACACATATATCCTCCACACACACATATATATCCTCTACACACACATATATCCTCCACACACATATATATCCTTCACAACTCAACTGGACTACCGACGTTCGGACAACCCGTGTTCGATTCCCGCTGGGAGCAGTGTGAATTGTACTCGTGGTTTGAAAAAAAAAAATCTCTACCTATAAATGGTAGCCTGTGAACCGTGTCTACCTATAAATGGTAGCCTGTGAACCGTGTCTACCTATAAATGGTAGCCCGTGAACCGTGTCTACCTATAAATGGTAGCCAGTGAACCGTGTCTACCTATAAATAGTAGCCCGTGAACCGTAAGTAAAAAAAGTAAAGAGCCCCCGTCACGCCAAGTGGCGTATAGGGAATATGGTGTTAGTGACCATAAATTTTACAGACCTTCGGCACATGATTTTTAGGGTAATGTGGTCGGTATTACGCCCGTGCCGCTCTACTTTCCCAGAAAAAAATCCGGTACCCATTTAAGGCTGGGTGAACCCTGAAGCCGTCGGTTGGGATCGAACCCTACCCCTTGTTCTTTGCAGTCCAATTCACTAACCACTGATGTCCGTGAACCGTGCCTTCCTATAAATGGTAGCCCGTGAACCGGTTCTACCTATAACTTTTATTATTCCTGACATGGACTCGTCATACACGGTGCAAGGTCAATTCCCTTGATGCACTTTCCGTGCATTCATTGTACACAAGCTGAGAGCAGCGTCAACAAACTACGGGATCTGCTGTCTATAGCAGACATCTCCATGGTGGTCACAAGCTGCTAGTAATTCATGGCTAGTGAGGTCTTATTTTAGGTCTGTCTTTGTGCCCAACACACATTTCTCACTATCAACTTCTATTCAACACACATTTCTCAATATCAACTTGTATTCAACACACCTTTCTCACTATCAACTTATATTCAACACACATTTCTCACCATCAACGTGTATCCAACACACATTTCTCACTATCAACTTACATTCAACACACCTTTCTCACTATCAACTTGTATTCAACACACATTTCTCAATATCAACTTATATTCAACACACATTTCTCACTATCAACTTATATTCAACACACCTTTCTCACTATCAACTTCTAGTCAGCGTGTCCCCGCGCTTCAATCGCCCTCTGACTATGTTCACAAATCCCCACACCGTCATATTGCGGAAGACATTTTCCACTTCTTCTTTGAGTAATTCTTGTCCTTCCCAATTTCCTTAATATTTACCACTGTTCGTTCATCTATACTGATCTTTATTCTGTCCATCGTTCCCTTATGCTTTCTTGTTCAATCAATAGTTTTCCTTCCTTTGTCTTAAACATCCAGTTTTTGATTGCGTTTTTCTTCCTGTTAATTCTTTAATTTGTTTGTATATAGCTTTAGTATCACCTTTTTGTTGCTTTCAATCTCTTTGCATCTCTGTTTTAGCCATGCTTCTTTTGCTTCATTGCATTTTATTACAATTTCTTTATTTAATCTCCTATACTCATCTTATTTTCTTTATTTCTTCTTATTGTATTCATTAGCTGTAAAATGTCATCTGTCATCCATTTCTTTCTTGAATTTGTCCTCACTGGTGGTATGAACTCTTTTGATGTTTGTTGCATTGATTCTTTTAGCATTTCCCACTGTTCCTCATTGCTTTGTATCTTCTCTATTGCATTGTACCAGTACTGAATTGTGATTTTATATTTGTCTTGCAACTTCTTATCTGATTTGAGTAAATCTAAATTAAATTTGATGTTAACTGAGGCTCGTTTTGTTGCTTTAAATTTTACTCTAAGCTTTCCCACAACTGGTACATGATCACTATTACAATCTGCCCCTGGTCTAGTTTTCACACACACCAGACTGTTTATAAATCTATTGCTTATCATTATGTAATCAATTTGATTACGTGCGTTGTCTCCTGGGCTTTTCCATGTCCACAGACGTCTTGGATGTTGCTTAAACCAGGTGTTTCCGATCATCATGTTGTGTGCTCTTGCCCAGTCTATAAGTTTCTCACCTCTTTCATTCCTCTCGCCTAAGCCATAACAACCAACCACTTCTTCAACTCTTTCCTTTCCTACTTTTGCGTTGAGATCCCCTAGAACTATGATGTTTTCATGTGGTTTGCATTCACGAAGTGCCTTATTTAATTCGTCGTAAAATTTACCAACTGTTTCCTCTAACTGCTGTTGGTGCATACATTTGTATGGGATTTATATTTATTGGCTTTCCATTCAATTTCACTAAAAAAGACTGTCAGATATTGGGTAAAAGCCTTTCACTGTTCTTGCTCTTTCTGCATCCAAGATGATTCCTACTCCTTTATGGTGTTCAGTACCTCCAGAATAGATTATTTTATGTTCATCAGAATATATCTCCCATGACCCAGCAGGAAAAGCTCCTGGACCAGATAATATAACTAAAGAAGAGATTGAAGCCATAGGTGATTTTGGAATAGAAATAACAAAAATGTTGAGTGATATCTACAACAGCGGATATATATCAGGCAACCTGCTCAAATCAATATTCATAGCCCTACCAAAAAAATATGGTGCGATTGAATGCGATGATCATCGCACACTAAGCTTTACGAGTCACATGACTAATATATTACTAAGAATCATCATGCGAAGAGTGCGATACAAAATCAGTCCAGAAATTAGTGATTAACAGTGTGGCTTTGTTAGAGATAAAGGAACAAGCAATGCCATATACATCATAAGATCTTTAGTAGAAAGAGCCATAGAGGTGAAAACAGATCTATACCTATGTTTCATAGATTACACCAAAGCATTTGACAAAGTAAAGCACCAAGAAATAAATAAAATTTTAGAAAGCATAAACGTAGACAGCAAAGATCTAAGAATACTAAAGAACGTGTACTGGCAACAAACAGCGACCATAAGAACTGGAAACCAATTGGGAATGTTTCAACAAATAAAACAGGGTGTTAGACAAGGTTAACTGGGCAATAAGGCGTTTCTCAAAATTTGGTTTTTCAAAATTGAGAATCGCCTTATTGCCCAGTTGGGTTCGCTGTCCCCCCAAGGTATGAACATATCACTCTCATACACATAGGACACCCACTACATATTTCATACTCCCATACGCATCTGAACCTATACATTTGGATATATTTATCTGCACATGTATTGGCACATTTGGGCTCCTTTGGGTTTTTCTTTTGTGGGCCTTGTGGCAATATATATGCTGATTTATGCTTGTACGCATGCATTGTTACATACACATTTTCACACATCGGCTCGGGTTGCACACACAGAGTTAGATTTGCATAGTTTTTACATATCCTGTACCCACCTCCCCATATTTTTATAACCCCTCCTTTCCGTCTTCTCACTTGACAGCCTGGTCAGTGAGATTTATAGTTGGTCACCCTGTGGTATCAATTTAGTTCATTTGAAGACTGACCACGCTCAGGAACACAGGGAAGTGACCTCTCTTTTTTTATTTTCCTCTCTTGAGTATCTAGCATATTATCGCCGTGTAGTTAGATTTGTTAATATATTCCTATATATTTTTGTTTGTGTTTGTTGTTCGTCCAGATGAAGGCCTACTTGGCCGAAACGTCGACTTTTGTTTCGTCCATTACCACGTAAAGCTGTCACCATACCACTTTCTTCATCTTTTTTTAGTACAAGTATCAGCACAGTCCTGTACGTGTTTTCTCTACGTGTACTGTACGTGTTTTCTCTATGTGTGCTGTACGTGTTTTCTCTACGTGTACTGTACGTGTTTTCTCTATGTGTGCTGTACGTGTTTTCTCTACGTGTACTGTACGTGTTTTCTCTATGTGTGCTGTACGTGTTTTCTCTACGTGTGCTGTACGTGTTTTCTCTACGTGTGCTGTACGTGTTTTCTCAACGTGTGCTGAACGTGTTTCTCAACGTGTCATCATCATCATCGAGTGCCTTCTCCGCAACGAAGGTTGGCTACCATGGAGCGCCATTATACTCTGTTTCTTGCTTTGATGGTGCAGGCTGTCATAGATTGACTTGTCCATCTTTTGATGTTACTCGTCCATGTTAGTCTTGGTCTGCCTCTGCCTCTTTTACCTTGTATTTTCTCTTCCAATATTACTTTTAGTAGGCTGTTGTGTCTTTTAACATGCCCCAAAAATTTCATTTGTCTTGTCTTAATTGAGTAGTTCTCTTTTTATTTTCAGTTGTTTTAAAACTTCATCGTTGTTTTCTTTTCTTTCCATCCAATTCTACCTATTCTTCTATAAATCCACATTTCAAAGGCTTCAATTTTCTGTTCTGTTTTCTTGTCTAATGTCCATATTTCTGCACCAAACAGGAATACTGAGAAGATGTAACATTTTGCCATTCTTAGTTTCAGCCCTGCTGATATTTGTTTTGTTGTTAGTATATTTTTCATGGCATTAAAATTACTTTTTGCCATACCTATTAATTTGTTTATTTCAATTTTACATTTTCCATCATTGGTTATAGTATGTCCCAGGTAGTTGTAACTCTGGACTGTCTCCAGATGTATTCCCTCAACTGTGATATTTAGTTGTAGGTCTTGAGAATTTTCTTTGTTTATGATCATAGTTTTAGTCTTTTTGATATTCATTTCTAGTCCATATTTTTTGCTTGTTATGTTTATCACGTTAAGCAATTGTTGTAGGTCTTTAGGATTTTCTGCTAGTAGAACAGTATCATCAGCATATCTTAGGTTATTGATTATCTTTCCATTAATGTTTAGGCCTGGCATCTCTGAGATGTTTTTAAAGATTTGCTCAGTGTATAGATTGAACAAGCTTGGTGATAGGATGCATCCTTGTCTTACTCCTCTTTTTATGTCCATGGGTGTAGAGTTGTCCTTGTTATATTTTATTATTACTGTTTGCTCCCAGTACAAATTACATATCAGTCGTATGTCTGTGTCGTCTATATTTATATCTTTTAGGCAGTCTATAAGTTGGTTATGGTGTATTCTATCGAAAGCTTTGGTGTAGTCTATAAAGCAGGCATATATTTGTTTGTTTACTTCTATGTACTTTTCAATCAATGTTCTCATGCTGAATATGGCTTCTTTTGTGCCACTGTTTTTCATGAGTCCAAATTGTTGCTCATATAATTCAGTATTGATTTTATTCTGAATCCTTCCCTGTATAACTTTTAGTAAAATTTGTGTTACCTGGCTCATTAGGCTTATTGTTCTGAAATCACTGCATTCAACTGCACCATTCTTTTTAGGCAATACAATGAAAGTTGATGTTTTTAGTTCGTTTGGTACGTATCCTGTATGGTATATGTCATTGCATATGTCTGTGATCACTTCGATGCCAAAATCTTCTAGAGCCTGTATCATCTCTATCTGTATATTGTCAGGTCCTTCTGCCTTTCCCTTTTTCATTGTTTTTATAGCTTTTTCTACTTCAGATTTCAGGATTTTATGGTTGAATGTACATTTTATGTCTGGCTTTTTGTCCCTTTCGTCATGAAATAATTATGTTATATATTCTTGCCATCTATCTATTATATCTTTGTTGCCTGTTAGCATTCTTCCCTCTTTGTATGCAATAAATCCATTTCCTGCAGCTTTTTTGTTTTTATTAGTCATTCTCTTTATTTCTGTGTGCATCTCTCTCAGGTTTTGTTTACTTTCCATAGTTTCGACTTCTAGACATCTTTGGTTGAGCCAGTTTTCTTTTGCCTTTTTGCACATTCTCCATATTTCATTGTCAATATCCTTGTATCTGGCAGTGTTTTTCGCTTGTCTTCTTTCTTCCATTTTTTCTAATTTGAAAGCTCGTGGGTCTCTTGTTCATCATAGGCGGAGCTCGTGGGTCTCTTGTTCATCATAGGCGGAGCTCGTGGGTCTCTTGTTCATCATAGGCGGAGCTCGTGGGTCTCTTGTTCGCCATAGGCGGAGCTCGTGGGTCTCTTGTTCATCATAGGTGGAGCTCGTGGGTCTCTTGTTCGCCATAGGCGAAGCGCGTGGGTCTCTTGTTCATCATAGGTGGAGCTCGTGGTTAGTTTGTTCCTCATACGCGGAACTTGTGGGTCTCTTTTTCGTCATAGGCGGAGCTCGTGGGTCTCTTGTTCATAACAGGCAGAGTTCATGGGTCTCTTGTTTATCATAGGCGGAGCTCGTGGGTCTATTGTTCGTCATAGGCGGAGCTCGTGGGTCTCTTGTTCATCATAAGTGGGGCTCGTGGGTCTCTTGTTCGTCATAGGCGGAGCTCGTGGGTCTCTTGTTCGTCACAGGCGGAGCTCGTGGGTCTCTTGTTCGTCATAGGCGGAGCTCGTAGGTCTCTTGTTCGTCATAGGCAGAGCTCGTGGGTCTCTTGTTCGTCACAGGCGGAGCTCGTGGGTCTCTTGTTCGTCATAGGCAGAGCTCGTGGGTCTCTTGTTCGTCACATGCGGAGCTCGTGGGTCTCTTGTTCGTCACAGGCGGAGCTCGTGGGTCTCTTGTTCGTCATAGGCAGAGCTCGTGGGTCTCTTGTTCGTCATAGGCGGTGCTAGTGGGTCTCTTGTTTATCATAGGCAGAGCTCGTGGGTCTCTTGTTCGTCACATGCGGAGCTCGTGGGTCTCTTGTTCGTCACAGGCGGAGCTCGTGGGTCTCTTGTTCGTCATAGGCAGAGCTCGTGGGTCTCTTGTTCGTCATAGGCGGTGCTAGTGGGTCTCTTGTTTATCATAGGCGGAGCTCGTGGGACCTTTACAACTTCGGTAGGGTAGACACATTTCAAAGAAGACATCACTGAGTTTGACTCGACCACAAGTAGTTTGTTGATAGAGGTGATAGCACCAACCAACCAACTAACCAACCAACCAACCAACCAACCAACCAACCAACCAACCAGCCAACCAGCCAATCAGCCAGCCAGCCAACCAACCATCCAGCCAGTCAGCCAGCCAACCAACCAGCCAACCAGCCAGCCAGCCAGCCGACGGACCAACCGACTGACTAACCAAACCAGCCAACCAACCAACCAACCAACCAACCAACCAAACCAACTAAGTAACTAATTAACTAACTAACTAACTTACTACTAACTAACTAAAGAACTTTGCACACAAATAGAAACACTAACAGGTTTATACACAAACATAATTATGTACAACATTGTACCGATCAAACTCATGTATCAGTTTGTACACAAACACTTAGCACATATACACTTTAGAAGACAGACCTACACACAGACAATCGTAGAACATAATCATACATAGATATTAGTGCTCTGACACACATACGTAGGTCTTCATGTAAAAACATAGATATTAGTGCTCTGACACACATACGTAGGTCTTCATGTAAAAACATAGATATTAGTGCTCTGACACACATACGTAGGTCTTCATGTAAAAACATAGATATTAGTGCTCTGACACACATACGTAGGTCTTCATGTAAAAACAAAGATATTAGAACAAATAGTACAAACAAGTACACATATATATTTTAGAACACATACATAGATTACACACAAATATAATAGTGCATGTTTGTACACACAGATCTTAGGGAACACAAACATAGATCAGAGAACCGGTGGTACACATATATCTTAGAACACACAAATATATATGTTAGCGCAAATATATAAACACATATATTAGAGCACACGTTTATCTTTAAGCACACACATATACACAAATATATCTTAGAGGACACATATATCTTAGAGGACACATATATCTTAGAGCACACACATAGATCTTAGAGCACACACACAGATCTTAGAGCACACACACAGTTCTTAGAGCACATACACATAGATATTAGAGCACGCACACATAGGTCGTATAGCACGCACGCATATATCTTAAGCACACACACATAGCTCTTAGAGCACACAAATATAGATCTTAAAGCACACACATCTAGATCTTAAAGCACACACACACATAGATCTTTAAGCATACACATAGAGCTTAAGCGACACACATACACACATAGGCCTGAGAGCACACGCAAACACACATATCTTAGAACATACGTATACACAGATCTTAGAGAACACACACACATAGATCTTAGAGCACACACACATAGATCTTAAAGAAAAAACATAGATCTTAGAGCACACACACACACAGATCTTGAAGCACAAACACATAGATCTAAAGAAAAAACATAGATCTTAGAGCACACACACATAGATCTTAAAGTACAAACACATAGATCTTAGAGCACACACACATAGATCTTAAAGAAAAAACATAGATCTTAGAGCACACACACATAGATCTTAAAGAAAAAACATAGATCTTAGAGCACGCACACATAGATCTTAGAGCACACACACACATAGATCTTAGAGCCCACATATAGATCTTAGAGCACACACACATAGATCTTAGAGCCCACACACATAGATCTTAGAGCACACACATAGATCTTAGAACACACACACACATAGATCTTAGAGCACACACACATAGATCTTAGAGCACACACACATAGATCTTAGAGCACATACATATAGATCTTAGAGCACACGCACATTGGTATTACAGCACACAAATATAGATATTACAGCACACAAACATAGATTTTAGAGCCCACATACATAGATCTTAGAGCCCACATACATAGATCTTAGAGCACACACATAGATCTTAGAGCACAAACATATATATCTTAGAGCCCACACATAGATCTTAGAGCACATACATAGATCTTAGAGCACACACATATAGATCTTAGAGCCCACACATAGATCTTAGAGCACATACATATAGATAGTAGAGCACACACACGTAGATTTTATAGCACACATATATAGATCTTAAAGCATACACATATAGATCTTAGAACACACACATATATATCATAGAGCACACACACATACAACAAACGAGACCACATACAGCGCCCACAACCTGAGTGTAGAAGCGCAAGTGGTCTACACTAAAAACTCTTCGCTTGTTGGTCTTTGATCGCACACTTTGGCCACTCACCCACATATGTAGAGTGATGTCTGCGTGTGCTGGGCATATTATTGTTCTTTGTGCAGATCACAGTGGTGGCCCTTGAGTAGAACAGATCTTGACGTCTACAGATCTATCCTTATCTCTGACTGACATCTTTAGTTGTGGTAGGCTCGGTCCCAAGGGTATGGGTGAGCAACTATGTTTCGTTATGTTTGGCTTTATGTCTGTCCAGCAATTGTACATTTGTCTGTAAAGTAATTGTCAAAACGTCAAAAAGGCAACAAGTTCCCTTTTCGTCTTGTTGGGCGTACCGGAGATGCGGTGTTACTAACCATTTTTTTCTGTGACCAAGACATATCTTTTTGTGGTCGATATCACGCCAGGCCACCTTTACTTCTCAGAAAAAAATCGCTAGTACCCATTTTTTAGAGTCTGGATGAACCCCGAAGCCTTGTCAAAAAAATCCGCCACTTCTGTCGATCAAATCCAGACCTCTTCTTATCAGGAAGCAGACACACTAACCACTCAACCACTGAGGTTCAGTAATTGTTTTCCTGCATGTTTCTCTGTCGAGTAACTGTCTGTTTATGCTATTATATGTTTGTTGTATACATCTCACTTTGTAGCGCCCTTCTCTGGCATTATCGCCTTCTGACGTGGCGGTAGCAGTTGCTTTTTTAAAAAAAAACCTCTTTTGTAAGAGTCTTTTTATCTGTTTTGTAAGAGTCTTTTTATCTGTTTTGTCAGGGTCTTTTTATCTGTTTTGTGAGGGTCTTTATTATCTGTTTTGTAGCGGTTTTTTAATCTATGTATCTGTCTAGTAATTGTCCAGTTTTATGTGTGTAACTATTTAGTAACTGAGATGGTAGATGTACAACAGAGGCGAGATGGTAGATGTACAACAGAGGTGAGATGGTAGATGTACAACAGAGGTGAGATGGTAGATGTACAACAGAGGTGAGATGGTAGATGTACAACAGAGGTGAGATGGTAGATGTACAACAGAGGTGAGATGGTAGATGTACAACAGAGGTGAGATGGTAGATGTACAGCAGAGGTGAGATGGTAGATGTACAACAGAGGTGAGATGGTAGATGTACAACAGAGGCGAGATGGTAGATGTACAACAGAGGTGAGATGGTAGATGTACAACAGAGGTGAGATTGTAGATGTACAACAGAGGTGAGATGGTAGATGTACAACAGAGGTGAGATGGTAGATGTACAACAGAGGTGAGATGGTAGATGTACAACAGAGGTGAGATGGTACATGCACAACAGAGGTGAGATGGTAGATGTACAGAAGAGGTGAGATGGTAGATGTACAACAGAGGTGAGATGGTAGATGTACAACAGAGGTGAGATGGTAGATGTACAACAGAGGTGAGATGGTAGATGTACAACAGAGGTGAGATGGTAGATGTACAATAGAGGTGAGATGGTAGATGTACAACAGAGGTGAGATGGTAGATGTACAACAGAGGTGAGATGGTAGATGTACAACAGAGGCGAGATGGTAGATGTACAACAGAGGTGAGATGGTAGATGTACAACAGAGGTGAGATGGTAGATGTACAACAGAGGTGAGATGATAGATGTACAACAGAGGCGAGATGGTAGATGTACAACAGAGGTGAGATGGTAGATGTACAACAGAGGTGAGATGGTAGATGTACAACAACGGTGAGATGGTAGATGTACAACAAAGGTGAGATGGTAGACGTACAACAGAGGTGAGATGGTACATGTACAACAGAGGTGAAATGGTAGATGTACAACAGAGGTGAGATGCAGAATGACTCAGACAAATGCAGCCTTCCAAAATTGAGGAAGATACTGTGCAATCTATTTTTGACAATAGAAACAAGAAAATGAGTTCTTAAATGTTATGTAGAATCTGTCTTGACACATGGATGTGACTCATGGACAATAGGACATCAGACCAGAAAATCACGGGAAGCTGTAGAAATGTTGATTTGCAGAAGAATTTTGAGAATACTATGGACAGCTAAGAAGAGTAGTGAAAACGTTATGATAGAGACCAAAGCAAAGAGAGAGTTAATATTCACTATTAGAAAGAAACAATCATCATTTTTTGGCCATGTAATGAGAAGATATTGTAACAACTGGGAAAACTGAGGGACGAAGAGATAGAGGGAAGCAAAGAAAAAAGATACCAGACAGCTTAAGAGAATGGCTTGGCAGAAGGTCAACAACAGAAATGATAAATAACTGTCGAGATCGAAAGTTGTTGAGAGACGTGATCACCTACGCCAGCAGGCATGGTACTTGATGATCATGATCTAGTTAGTAACTGACTGTTAACGGGGCAAGCAATGTTACACTTAGTAACGGACACCCAGGTGTGTTCGTGGTGTGTGGAATTAAAAAATTACACGTAGGCGGGTAAAAAAGAGAGTGCAAATCACACACACACACATATATATGTATGGACTCCTCACTCTCAGACCAATCGGTAAGGAAAAGAGATCATTAAAGATAATAGATTATTATGAGACATCGAGATAGGAGATCTTTATGAAACGGAGATTAAGACAGAAGACTGAGCAGACACAAACATTAGAGTTTAGCAGAGAAAGATAAAGATAAGCACAGATTAGCGATAACGAACACTAATTAGCAGAGAAAGGTAAAGATAAGCACAGATTAGCGATAACGAACACTAATTAGCAGAGAAAGGTAAAGATAAGCACAGATTAGCGATAACGAATACTAATTAGCAGAGAAAGGTAAAGATAAGCACAGATTAGCGATAACGAACACTAATTAGCAGAGAAAGGTAAAGATAAGCACAGATTAGAGATAACGAACACTAATTAGCAGAGAAAGGTAAAGATAAGCGCAGATTAGCGATAACGAACACTAATTAGCAGAGAAAGGTAAAGTATGCACAGTTTAGCGATATTTAACACTAATTAGCACAGCACAATTAGTAATGCTGCAATTATTAATTAGAAGTTAATCAATGATTAGCAGATGTGGTCAGCCCACGACAGGACGACAGGACGACAAGACGACAGGACGACAGGACGACAGGACGACAGGACTAGTGTTCAGACATCTAGAAATGTCTTCTGTGATTTACTTCTTCATCTTCTTTCCTTCCTCATTTGCCTTTCAGCGTCGAAGGGAGATATAATTTTTGATCTTTTGTTCTTCTGTTCGGCTCTGCTGCTGTTGTGTTTCCTAGTGTTTCTAATATTCCATCGATCCATCTTTTTTTCGTGGTCGACCCTTGGGTCTGGTATTCTCGCAACGTTTAATGAGGGCTCGTTTTGTTGTGTTTTGATCACTCTGCTTCGTCACGTGGCCAAACCATCTTGTCTGTTGTTTCTTTATATATTCTATAGGGCCTATTCCTAGCTTTTTTCTCAGTTCTTCATTTCTGATCTTACCTTTCAGACTGTTTCCTGTCATTCGTCTGATACGTTTCATCTCAGTAGAGGTTTTTTTTCTTATTGTTCTTGCATCTAGCGTCCAGGACTGGCATTGGTAGCACAACGTTGGGATGGAGATTGTATTGTAGAGTCCAGGACTGGCATTGGTAGCACAACGTTGGGATGGAGATTGTGTTGTAGAGTGCCCGTTTTGTGATCTACTGATTCCAGGATTATGTTAGTCCGATGGTTATCTAGACCGCCCGATAGTTTGATTATAATATCACTGACTGTATTTTATTATGTAATAATATAACTTGTGATGGTAGAAATGTTATCATAGTAAATAAATAAATATGTTTTTTTTTGTTCGCCAGCTTTTACCTCTGACGAAGTCCCTAGAGACTAGGAATTGAATTTTGCGTGTTAATCCATTTTTCCCTGGCAGCCGGGTGCACATGGGTCCCTCGCCGCACAGGCAGATAACTCCTACTTCAGGGGTACTCATATTTTTTCCGTCAATGAGTAATTGACGTTTCAAGCCGGCCTCGCTTCTGAGACCAGGGGTGGTTGCCGCAGAGAGAAATCATAAATAAAAATCCCCAAGCGGTGCAGCCGGGATTTTAACCACAACCTCTCTGTCTCGAGGCCGGCGTCTTGCCTCGAGACCAACCAGTCCGCCATATGTTTTCGTGTGATGGAACACCTTAAGAGTTTGTTTGACTGTCACAAATAGATGTTATTGGAATGTGTTAAAGAAAGACGAACGGCCTATATCAGTCTATGAAGTATGAACAAGCACTGCGCAAAAAAAAAAACAACATAATATATTATATTAAAAATTCAACGAACATCAAAAAACAAGTACCAAGTAGGAAGCGTTATCTGCTGACATAGGAAGTTCTCCGAGAGACTAACTACAAGTGACGTTTACAAATTTGCTTCAGCGTCACATTCTTGTATTGAAATCGGATGCACTGGGCCATTGGCGCAGATTACAGTGCAACGTTCTAACATGTACTCAGTCAGAGTGGATCTGCCACAGTGCACTGGACAACATGACAACAAAACATGTTCTACAGGATTGCCCCAGTACACTGGACAACATGACAACAAAACATGTTCTACAGGATTGCCCCCAGTACACTGGACAACATGACAACAAAACATGTTCTACAGGATTGCCCCCAGTGCACTGGACAACATGACAACAAAACATGTTCTACAGGATTGCCCCCAGTACACAGACCTGAGAAGGACAACGTGGATCACACCTACCTCCCTGGAAGAAAAACTATACGGGACAACCGAATCACTTAAACAGACAGCTGCCTTCATAAGAGAGTCCGGAATCCTAGTCTGAATGAGCCATTATCGCAGAAGAAATATTCGAGATTATCACTCGTTCTCTGTTTTTTGTTCATCGAGTTTCTATCGTTTATTCTGTATGTTGTGTTCTGCATGTTGTGCTCTCTGTGTCTATTTGTTATGTCCTATTTTCCTACTTCACAACCTCTCTTTATGTTTCTGTCTACCTTTGTCATAAATTGTATTTCTCCACGAGCATAGTACATTTGTGAATGTCGCTCTGTGAATTCTTCTGTTTGTGAATGTCGCTCTGTGAATTCTTCTGTTTGTGAATGTCGCTCTGTGAATTCTTCTGTTTGTGAATGTCGCTCTGTGAATTCTTCTGTTTGTGAATGTCGCTCTGTGAATTCTTCTGTTTGTGAATGTCGCTCTGTGAATTCTTCTGTTTGTGCCTGTCGCTCTGTGAATTCTTCTGTTTGTGACTGTTTGTAAAAAAAACTAAGATAATGTCCTTTGACACAAAAAAAGCCAACCCAGAAACATCATCCACAGTGAAGAACTTGAAACTGTAAGAAACTCTGAATATCTGGGATCTGTAGTAACTAACAATGGAGGCTGTCGGGAAGAGATCAAAAGAATATTAGCAATAGCAACACACAAATTAAACGCCATGAAGAACATGTGGCACAATACCATCAAGGCAGTCAAATTAAAATTAATGAGGACATGTATCTTCTCGATAGCAACATATGGTTGTGAATCATGGACAATCTCGCAAACAGCAAGGAATAAAATTGATTCGTTCGAAACAAAATACAACAGAACAATCCTTCAGAGACATTGGTAGCGAAAGAGAACAATGAAGACAAATGAAAAGATTGAAACATTAAAAAGAACGTGTCTATAAACAGCATTCTACAGAGGAAATTAAAATAATATGCTCACATCAATAGACACAGCGGGCTAGAAAGAACTAAAATGGAAGGCGTGGTTCACGTGTGACGCATCAGGGGCAGACCAAGAAGAAGGTTTCAAGACATCAAGGAGAACTTGAACATGAAAACAGAAGTGGGAGATCTGGCTAGAGACAGAGATTCTTTCAAGTGGGCTGTCGTGAATAACGTTCTATGGGAGATCTGGCTAGAGACAGAGATTATTTCAAGTGGGCTGTGGTGAATAACGTTCTATGGGAGATCTGGCTAGAGACAGAGATTCTTTCAAGTGGGCTGTGGTGAATAACGTTCTATGGGAGATCTGGCTAGAGACAGAGATTCTTTCAAGTGGGCTGTGGTGAATAACGTTCTATGGGAGATCTGGCTAGAGACAGAGATTCTTTCAAGTGGGCTGTCGTGAATAACTTTCTATGGGAGATCTGGCTAGAGACAGAGATTCTTTCAGGTGGGCTGTGGTGAATAACGTTCTATGGGAGATCTGGCTAGAGACAGAGATTCTTTCAAGTGGGCTGTCGTGAATAACTTTCTATGGGAGATCTGGCTAGAGACAGATTCTTTCAGGTGGGCTGTGGTGAATAACGTTCTATGGGAGATCTGGCTAGAGACAGAGATTCTTTCAAGTGGGCTGTCGTGAATAACTTTCTATGGGAGATCTGGCTAGAGACAGAGATTCTTTCAGGTGGGCTGTGGTGAATAACGTTCTATGGGAGATCTGGCTAGAGACTGAGATTCTTTCAGGTGGACTGTGGTGAATAACGTTCTATGGGAGATCTGGCTAGAGACCGAGTTTCCTTCCGACGGGCTGTGGCGAATGCATTCCTCTGCAAAGGACATGAGACATAATAATATGACTGTCTGTCCATCGTTGAATTCATATGTCCAGCTAATGCCAATCCATCTGGTAATCTATCTATCTATCTCTCTCGTTCTCATTTCTTGTGTCTCTTGATCTGTCCAGCTTCTGTCAATCCACCAGATAATCCATCGGTTTCTCATTTCTTGTATCTCTTCATCTGTTGCTTCACAAGATTAAACTGACGAATTCGACTGTCTCTCTCTCTATTTAGCTGTCTACCCCGACAATTTAAAACTGATATACCGTTGTCTTGAGACCGTGCTGCATGGCACTACGTGTCTGTCCCGTCCTACAACCAAGGTTTGTGTGTATCGGACTGTGCTTTTACTTGCTGCCACTTTGTACTTGTTCCCCTTACAGTCAGGGCTGACACTAGAGAGACGGCGTGTGTGACGTCACAAAACCTGCATGGTTCACATCCTGTGGAGAAAATGTCTTCAGTGCTATTTTTAGCTAACGCGGTCACGTGTGAGTCAGACCTATAAAAGCTGGCGAGCGATATTTTTAACTCACACAAAAAGTGTTTCTTCCCTCGCAGCGCGGCTCGAGTTTTAGGCAAGAACACCGGATTCACATTTCCTGTCCCCGCAAATTTCATCAACAACAACCTCAGACATGAGAATATAGGCCATGGGAAAATATATTCTAACATTTCTCTGTCAATTATATATAAAATATTTCTCTGTTAATTATATATTCAAACATTTCTCTGTTAATTATATATAAAACATTTCTCTGTTAATTATATATAAAACATTTCTCTGTTAATTATATATAAAACATTTCTCTGTTAATTATATATTCAAACATTTCTCTATTAATTATATATAAAACATTTCTCTGTTAATTATATATAAAACATTTCTCTGTTAATTATATATAAAACATTTCTCTGTTAATTATATATTCAAACATTTCTCTATTAATTATATATCAAACATTTCTCTGTCAATTATATATAAAACATTTCTCTGTTAATTATATATTCAAACATTTCTCTGTCAATTATATATAAAACATTTCTCTGTCAATTATATATTCAACCATTTCTCTGTCAATTATATATCAAACAATTCTCTGGCAATTATATATTCAACCATTCCTCTGTCAATTATATATAAAACATTTCTCTGTCAATTATATATTCAAACATTTCTCTATCAATTATATATTCAAACATTTCTCTGTCAATTATATATAAAACATTTCTCTATTAATTATATATCAAACATTTCTCTGTCAATTATATATAAAATATTTCTCTGTTAATTATATATTCAAACATTTCTCTGTCAAATATATATCAAACATTTCTCTGTCAAATATATATAAAATATTTCTCTGTCAGTTATATATAAAATATTTCTCTGTCAATTATATATAAAATATTTCTCTGTCAATTATATATCAAACATTTCTCTGTCAATTATATATAAAACATTTCTCTGTCAAATATATATAAAATATTTCTCTGTCAATTATATATCAAACATTTCTCTGTCAATTATATATAAAATATTTCTCTGTCAATTATATATAAAACATTTCTCTGTCAAATATATATAAAATATTTCTCTGTCAATTATATATAAAATATTTCTCTGTCAATTATATATCTAACACTTCTCTGTCAGTTATATATTCAACCATTTCTCTGTCAATTATATATCCGAACATTTCTCTGTCAATTGTATTGTCAAACATTTCTCTGTCAATTATATTGTCAAACATTTCTCTGTCAATTATATATTCAAACATTTCTCTGTCAATTATATATAAAACATTTCTCTGTCAATTATATATTCAAACATTTCTCTGTTAATTATATATTCAAACGTTTCTCTGTTAATTATATATCAAACATTTATCTGTTAATTATATATTCAAACATTTCTCTTTCAATTATATATCAAACATTTCTCTGTCAATTATATATTCAAACATTTCTCTGTCAATTATATGTAAAACATTTCTCTGTCAATTATAAATTCAATCATTTCTCTGTCAATTATATATAAAACATTTCTCTGTCAATTAAATATAAAACATTTTTCTGTCAATTATATATTCAAACATTTCTTTGTTAATTATATATTCAAACATTTCTCTGTCAATTATATATCCGAACATTTCTCTGTCAATTATATATCAAACATTTCTCTGTCAATTATATATCAAACATTTCTGTCTCAATTATATATTAAAACATTTCTCTGCCAATTATATATCAAACATTTCTCTGTCAAGTATATATTGAAACATTTCTCTGTCAGATATATATCAAACATTTGACTGTCAATTATATATCAAACATTTCTCTGTCAATTATATATCAAACATTTCACTGTCAATTATATATTCAAACATTTCTCTGTCAATTATATATCAAACATTTCTCTGTCAATTATATATTCAAACATTTCTCTGTGAATTATATATCAAACATTTCTCTCAAAATTATATATTCAAATATTTCTCTGTCAATTATGTATTCAAACATTTCTCTGTCAATTATATACCAAACATTTCTCTTTCAAATATATATCAAACATTTCTTTCTAAATTATATATCATACATTTCTCTGTCAATTATATATCAAACATTTATCTGTCTATTATATATTCAAACGTTTATCTGTCAATTATATATCAAAAACTTCTCTGTCAATTATATATTCAAACATTTCTCTGTCAATTATATATTCAAACATTTCTCTGTCAATTATATATCAAACATTTCTCTCAAAATTATATATTCAAATATTTCTCTGTCAATTATGTATTCAAACATTTCTCTGTCAAATATATATCAAACATTTCTTTCTAAATTATATATCATACATTTCTCTGTCAATTATATATCAAACATTTCTCTCTAAATTATATATTCAAACATTTCTCTGTCAATTATATATTCAAACATTTCTCTGTCAATTATATATCAAACATTTCTCTGTCAATTATATACTCAAACATTTCTCTGTCAATTATATATCAAACATTTCTCTGTCAATTATATATCAAACATTTCTCTGTCAATTATATATCAAACATTTCTCTGTCAATTATGTACACAAACATTTCTCTGTCAATTATATATCAAACATTTCTCTGTCAGTTATATATCAAACATTTCTCTGTCAATTATATACTCAAACATTTCTCTGTCAATTATATATCAAACATTTCTCTGTCAATTATATATCAAACATTTCTCTGTCAATTATATACTCAAACATTTCTCTGTCAATTATATACTCAAACATTTCTCTGTCAATTATATATCAAACATTTCTCTGTCAATTATAGATCAAACATTTCTCTGTCAATTATATACTCAAACATTTCTCTGTCAATTATATACTCAAACATTTCTCTGTCAATTATATATCAAACATTTCTCTGTCAATTATATATCAAACATTTCTTTGTCAATTATATATCAAACATTTCTCTGTCAATTATATACTCAAACATTTCTCTGTCAATTATATACTCAAACATTCCTCATCAAGGCCAGCTCCTTTTCGTGGGGATGGAGCTTACCAGTCACCAGGGACTGAAAACTAAGACTGGCCAGGCCTTCCTACTCCCGAGCAAGACCACAGTCTGCTCTAGCAAGTTTAAGTACTGAAGTCGGAGGCAACCAGCCAAAAGACACACTACAACAATCAGGATGCCACGCACTCACGCCAATGGGAAGTATGTCTATAACTGTAAATCGATATGGATCTCGTCCTGTGATGGACACTCGTCCTGTGATGGCAGGTGCAGCGCCGGGCCCTCAGCCTCGTAAGAGCCCAACCTCTATTACTGGATGTCCTTCTCAACCGCTCTGTGTAGTCAGGGGGCGAGAGAATAGAGCTACTGACCAATCCAAAATAAGACCACTCAAAATAATGCACTGGAATGCTGAAGGCATCAACAGCAAAAGAGATGGGTACAGTAAAAAGATAGAATTAGAAAATATCCTGCATGAAGAACAAATAAGCATATGCTGTTTGCAGGAAACCCATCTAAACAATGACATAGCCTTGAAGATTAGGGGAAACCAGTGCTACCGATCTGACAGAAAAAACAGACAAAAGGGCGGAATACTGACTCTTGTAAGGAACAACATTAATGCATGTCAGATTGAAGTGTATATGGATGGGGCGGAATATCAAATACTGCACCTCAGGACAGGAAATACAGACTTCCATCTACTTAACTACTACTGTCCGAGTGACCGCCCACTAGCACTAGACACAATTACATTAAAAGAAAGAATAATTGTATGTGGAGACTTTAACAGCCACTCACATAGCTGGGGCTATGAACATATGGACAAGAGAGGTGAAGAGCTTGAAAATTGGCAGGATGGCAATGGGCTTATACTATTAAACCAGACAACAGATCCACTAACATTCTACTCCAGATCATGGCATACCACATCTACACCAGACCTTGCTTTGCATTCACCAGACCTGGATTGGAATATCACACGTATTGTTGGGAAACAACTTGGAGACAGTGACCACCAACCAGTCTTTTCAGTGGTGCAAAATAAGGCCGCCAGGGAGAGCAGCACTCTCTCCAGATGGAATTACAAAAAGGCAGACTGGAAAATGTATCAACAATACACCAGTGTACTGACTAAAGATCTAAATACAGACAGAGACATCAACAAAATAGTTGATGAATTCAGTAGACTAATAATACAAGCTGCCAGTGAAACAATATCTAGAGGGGCACGGATACACTACAAACCATACTGGAGTAGTGAACTAGAGCAACTGCACAATGACATGGAAATATCTCGAAAGCAAGCAGAAAATAACCCCTGCCAGGAACACCACAATAACTATCAACATGCTAAAGCCAAATTTCAACGGGCTAAACTACAAGCCAGACGGAGAAGCTGGAAAGAGAAAACAGAGTCATTGAATCTCGAACGAGACACAAGAAAAGTGTGGAAACTTGTAAAACAGCTGAATGATGAGGGTACAGAAAGGAACACCAAAATTTCACTGAAGAAGGATGGAAAAATCCTAACAGGTAAGCATGCAGCAAACCACTTTGCAGACTCCTTTGCAAATGACAATAATATTGAAATTAGCCTAGAGAAACGACAAGAGACCCGTTTAAAACAACAAAATGCAAGACAAGAAGAGACCGCACATGAAGTCATGGAAACACCCATTACACAAAGAGAGCTAGAGCTGGCAATATCCAAATTAAAAATGAAAAATTCACCAGGTTGTGATGGAGTGTCTAATGAAATGATTAAGAACTTGGGAACTGCAGCTAAAGCAAAACTACTGCAGATCTATAACATTTGCTGGATCACAGGTAGAGTGCCACAGGCATGGAGAGAAACAATTATGATACCATTACTAAAGCCAGGAAAAGATGTTTCAATGACATCCAGCTATAGACCAATCAGCCTTACACGCTGTTTGTGCAAAACAATGGAACGTATAATCAATCTCAGACTGCAGTGGTACCTGGAAAGTGAAAACCTCCTTGTCCCACAGCAAGCTGGCTTTAGACAGTGTTACTCTACCGAAGATCAGGCAACCTATCTTTCTCAGGAAATTGAGGATGCGTTTAAAGAAAAGAAACTGGTACTAGCAGCATGGATAGACCTAAATAAAGCATTTGATAAGGTATGGAAGGAAGGGCTTTTGAAGAAACTGAGAAATTATGGAGTAAATGGCAGGATGTACAAATGGGTCAAAGCATACCTGCATAACAGGAGAGCCAGAGTGCAACTGGATGGTCTTAAGAGTAAGAAGGTCTTACTGCACCAGGGTGTCCCACAGGGAGATGTACTATCCCCAACACTTTTTCTGATCTACATCAATGACCTAGCTACTGAACTACCACATGGCATCAAAGTGGCAATGTATGCAGATGACTTGGTAATGTGGTGCACAGAGGAGTATGCAACAGTGGCCTCCAAATTGTTACAAAGAGCTATGAATGCACTGAATTCATGGACAAATAGATGGTGTATCAGCATCAATACAGACAAATGCAGTACTACATTTTTCACGCTCTCCCCAAAGCAGGAGCCATCTACATAAACAATGAGCCTGTGAAAGAAGACATACAAGCTACGTATCTCGGAGTTACATTTGATAACAAACTATCTTGGAAACATCAGATAAATAAGGCAACCCAAAAAGCAAGGAGAAAGTTGGCTATTCTAAGAAAGATGTGTGGAACTACGTTGGGTGTGAGTGGGAAAATACTCAGTAAAGTTTACCAACAGAGTATACGCCCACATTTAGAACATGGTTCATCTGCATGGTGCTCAGCATCAAACACCACACTGCAAGAACTGGACAAAGTACAAAACCAGGCACTTAAGGCCATCACAGGAGCAATAAAATTAACACCAATATTGGAGATGGAGAAATTGTGGAGGATACCAGCACTGAGAGAACGGAGAGACACAAAGGTACTGATACAGGCAGAAAAATTTGCCTGCATGTCCAGACATTCAATGAAGGACCGATTCCAAAATCTTGCATTGAGACGACTTAAGAGAAGCAGTTTTATCCACCAAGCCAAGCATATTAGTAGACAAACACCAGACATGCCAAGAGTTGTTAATCCCCTACTGCCCATACCAGAACAGACTCCCTGGACAGAGGAATCAGGATTATCAGTTCAAATACGGACAGAAGTGAAAGGAATAGTTGACAAAGAGGAACAGAATAGTCTACAGCGAAAAACAATAACTCTCAGTTTCCTGGATGAAGAATACCCACAAGACCAATGGATTCGTGTGTACACAGATGGATCGGCACAGAATGCAGTAAAGAATGGGGGGGGGGAGCAGGTGCATATATAGAGTACCCAAATAACAATAGGGATATGAATAAAATAGCAACAGGGAAATATTGTCACAATTATGATGCAGAAATACAAGCAATAAAGCTGGCAATAGAAAAACTGCTGAACAGTAAGTAATCTTAGCCCACAGCCTGTAGTGTTTTTGACAGATGCAAGATCAGTTCTCCAGGCACTACAATCCAGAAAATTACCACATCTGTAGACCTTATTGACTGAACTCTGCAAGCACCACAGGGTTGCTCTGTAGTGGATCCCATCTCACTGTGGAATACCAGGAAATGAGAAAGCAGATCAGTTGGCAAAGGAAGGTTCAACAGGCACACAACTAGATACACCGGTTACATACCATCATAAGAAACAGATAATCAAATCAATCAGAGGACCACAAGCCCCAAATCAGGATGCCTTTCATAATATGAATAGATATGAACAAGTTATCATTATACGCCTCAGAACAGGACACAATCGACTCCATAGTCACATGTATACAAAATTCAAGATCGGCACATCAACTACTTGTACATGTGGACAGGCACCCCAGACTGTTGAACACATACTTCAAGACTGCACTGAATATAGTAGACTGAGGAAAATCCATTGGCCCATAGATACAACACTACAGACAAAACTATATGGGCCACTGCAAGAATTACAAAAGACTGTAAAATTTATACAGGAAACGACATTGCTGATATAGACAATACTTCGGGCGTACGAAAGAAAGATAGATAGATACTCAAACATTTCTCTGTCAATTATATATACAAACATTTCTCTGTCAATTATATATCAAACATTTATCTGTCAATTATATATACAAACATTTCTCTGGCAAATATATATACAAACATTTCTCTGTCAATTATATACCACACATTTCTCTGTCAATTATATATCAAACATTTCTTTGTCAATTATATATCAAACATTTCTCTGTCAATTTTATATTCAAACATTTCTGAAGTACATGTTCTTTATTATTCTTAGATCTTTGCTGCCTACGTTTATTCTTTCTAAATATATATGAGATGGCACTCAATGATGTTAGATATAATTTAGAGAGAAATGTTTTATATATAATTGACAGAGAGGTGTTTCATGTATAAACATTTCTCTCTAAATTATTTATCAAACACTATTCTGTATATTAAATATCAAAGCTTTTCGTTCTACACTAAATATCAAACACTCCTCTCCAAATTATGTATCAGACATTTGTCCTCATCCAGCAACGCATCAAATAACTACCCTACATTTAATAACTGAACAAATCTTAGAACTAGTCCCCACGTTATATTGGATTCATACATTACGAAAATGTATTTGATAGTTTAGGCAGTGGAATGCTTTGGAAGTTACTGAGCCATTACGGAATCCCCACAAAGTTTATTAACCTGATACGAACAATGTATGAAGGAATGAAATATAGTGTTGTGCATGAAGGACAGCTTACAGAAGCATTTGAAATAAGAACAGGAGTAAGGCAAGGATGCCTTCTATCTCCATTTATCTTTCTACCGGCCTTAGATTGGATTATGAAAATAACTGAAAACAACAGAAACGTGATCCAGTGGTCACTGACCAAGCAACTTGATGATTTAGACTTTCCTGATGACATACTAAAGGGAGGTCAAAAGTAATGCACACCACTTTTTTTCTCGGAAACTATTCGGGCAAAATGTGTGAAATTTTCACAGATTGTAGCTGAACATCCCCTTGACACTACCTATTTGTCAACATAATCTCCGTCCAAGCGTATTGCCTTACGCCAACGCGAAACTAGGTCATGAATGCCTCGTTTGTACCAAGTTTTGTCCTGCTCGCGTAGCCATTTTTTAACTGCACGGATCACATCCTCATCATTGTCAAAGTGTGTCCCACGCAGGAATTTTTTGAGTGGTCCAAACAGATGGAAATCTGAGGAAGCCAGATCAGGGCTGTAAGGAGGATGGGGCAGTACAGTCCAACCAAATTTGTTGATTGCTTCCCGTGTTACCAGACTTGTGTGAGGGCGTGCATTGTCATGTTGAAGCAACACATCTGCAGATGGCTTATTATGCCGAACTCTGTGGAACCGATTTTTGAGTTTTGTCAGTGTATTGATGTAAGCTGTCGAGTTGATTGTCTCACCTCTTGTCATTACATCAACAAGAATCACACCATCAATGTCCCAGAAGACAGTGATCATCACCTTTCCGGCTGATGGAGATGTTTTGAATTTTTTCTTTTTGGTGACTGCGGATGATGCCATTCCATTGACTGCATTTTTGTTTCAGGCTCATAATAATGTGCCCACGTTTCGTCACCGGTAACAATTTTTGACAAAAACATTTCTCCTTCAACACCGAAACGCTCCAACAATTCAGAACAGAATGTTTTCCTTTGAACTCTGTGATCATTTGTTAGGCACCGAGGAACCCGTCGAGCGCAAATCTTTGAATATCCGAGAGTTTTAAAAATTGCGATTGCACTTCCCTTGCTGACTGTAAGCTGTAATGCCAATTGCTGACTAGTGATACGCCTATCCTTACGAATAATGGCATCAGCCCGGTTTAACATGTCTGTGCTGGTAGCCGAGGCAACACGTCCAGAACGCGGTAAATCATGCAGCTCCACTCGTACACTTTCTGCAGCTTTAATTCTCTGAACCCAGCGACTAACTGTGCTCCTATCGACTGCAGAACATTTGTACACTGCACACAGTCGTTTATGAATGTTTGCCACAGTTTCTTTCTCCGCAACCAGAAATTCTATGACAATTCGCTGTTTGTAACGGACATTGTTGACAAGCTCCATTTTAACGGTTCATAGATTGCGTAATATTTTTCAGAATGCTGTGAAATTTGGTGCACATAATTGGAACATGTCATATTCCAAGTGTGCAAAATTTCATATTCCTATCTTTATTATTAGCCGAGAAAAAAATTGGTGTGCATTACTTTTTGACCTCCCTTAATACATAACAGAACATCAATTAAGTAATAATCAATTCGGTTTCAGAAAAGACAAAAGCTGTACTGATGCTATATTTACATTGAGACAACTATGTGAAAAAAACAATAGAATATGGCAGTAACCTAAATACAGTGTTTATAGATCAGGAAAAAGCGTTTGACCGTGTGGACAGGAACAAACTTTGGCAAACTCTTGAAACCTACGGGGTAGCAGGATAACTACTAGATAATATTATGGCATTATATAAAAACAGTCAAAGTGCCATCAGAACATCGGAAGGTCTGTCAGAATGGTTTCAGGTTACAACAGGTGTAAGACAAGGATGCGTCCTCTCACCACTCCTCTTCATCATATATATGGACAAAATAAACAAGGAAACAACCAACTATTTTAAAAAAACTATCTTTACGACACATAGTACCATTGCTGGTGTATGTCGTGGGGCAACGATAGAACCAGAGGGATAAAGGCCGCTTGGTCAAGCAGTCGCCACGACGTGTGCGACTCAGGATTTTTATTTCACCCCCGATAGAAAAAATCTAAAACAACCAACAATAAGGAAAAATCAAATAATAACATAGAGGTAGAAAACTCCAACATCAACGAGCTACTCTTCGCAGATGACCAATGTCTAATATATGAGGAGGAAAACCTGCTACAGCAGCATTTAACATCTCTAGATAAAAACTGCACAAACTACAGTATGAAAATTAACACAGCAAAAACAGAGGCTATAAGAATAAACAAATTAAGACACTCATTAAACATAAAGATCAAAGATAAAGAAATAAAACAAGTAGAGGAATTCAAGTATTTAGGCACAATGTTCACAGAAGATGGAAAACTAGACAGAGAAATTGACATGAGAATACAAAAAGCAAATGCTGTCACATACCAGCTTTCACCATTGCTAAGACATCCAAACATTTCTATGCCAGCTAAACAACAAATAATAAATAGCATTTTCATACCAACTTTGTGCTATGAAAGTCAAACATGGACCCTTTCTAAATCACAATTAAGGAAGATCAATACATGTGAGATGCGATGCTTGAGAAAAGTAACAAACAACACAAGAAGAGATAGAATACCAAATGAAACCATAAGAAAAATGATAGGAATTCCCTGTCAAGAATATATAGAACAACAAAACCTTAAATGGTTTGGCCACCTGGTCGTAATGAATCCTTACCAATCACCATCAAGGGCGTTCTTCTCGAGAATGCATGGAAAAAGACCAAGAGGAAGACCCAGTAGAAGATGGATAGATGCAGTGACAGAGACATGTAACGACAAAGGAAGCTCACTAATTCAGACAGTTCGAGCAGCTCAAGAACGATACATGATATAAACCACGACACCTTTTAGGTATCAGTGAAAAGAAAAAAGAGAAGAAAAAGTAGTACTAGTGATAGCTGTGATTGTTACTAGTTATAGTAGTGGTTGTAGGATTAGCTATAGTAGTGGTTGTAGGATTAGCTATAGTAGTGGTTGTAGGATTAGCTATAGTAGTGGTTGTAGGATTAGCTATAGTAGTGGTTGTAGGACTAGTTATAGTAGTGGTTGTAGGACTAGTTATAGTAGTGGCTGTAGGATTAGTTATAGTAGTGGTTGTAGGATTAGTTATAGTAGTGGTTGTAGGATTAGTTATAGTAGTGGTTGTAGTACTAGATATAGTACTGGTTGTAGGATTAGTTATAGTAGTGGTTGTAGGATTAGTTATAGTAGTGGTTGTAGGATTAGTTATAGAAGAGGTTGTTGTACTAGTTATAGTAGTGGTTGTAGGATTAGTTATAATATTGGTTGTAGTACTAGTTATAGTAGTGGTTGTAGGATTAGTTATAGTAGTGGTTGTAGGATTAGTTATAGTAGTGGTTGTAGGATTAGTTATAATATTGGTTGTAGTACTAGTTATAGTACTGGTTGTAGTACTAGTTATAGTAGTGGTTGTAGTACTAGTTATAGTAGTGGTTGTAGGATTATTTATAGTAATGGTTGTAGTACTAGTTATAGTATAGGTTGTAGTACTAGTTATGGTAGTGGTTATAGTACTAGTTATAGTAGTGGTTGTAGTACTAGTTATAGTAGTGGTTGTAGTACTAGTTATAGTAGTGGTTGTAGTACTAGTTATAGTAGTGGTTGTAGTACTAGTTATAGTAGTGTTTGTATGATTATTTATATTAGTGGTTGTAGGATTAGATATAGTAGTGGTTGTAGTATTATTTATAGTAGTGGTTGTAGTATTATTTATAGTAGTGGTTGTAGGATTAGATATAGTAGTGGTTGTAGTATTATTTATAGTAGTGGTTGTAGTACTAGTTATAGTAGTGTTTGTATGATTATTTATATTAGTGGTTGTAGGATTAGATATAGTAGTGTTTATAGGATTAGTTATAGTTGTGGTTGTAGTACTAGTTATAGTAGTGGTTGTAGTACTAGTTATAGTAGTGGTTGTAGTACTAGTTATAGTAGTGGTTGTAGTACTAGTTATAGTAGTGGTTGTAGGATTAGTTATAGTAGTGGTTGTAGTACTAGTTATAGTAGTGGTTGTAGTACTAGTTATAGTATAGGTTGTAGTACTAGTTATAGTAGTGGTTGTAGTACTAGTTATAGTAGTGGTTGTAGTACTAGTTATAGTAGTGGTTATAGTACTAGTTATAGTAGTGGTTGTAGTACTAGTTATAGTAGTGGTTGTAGTACTAATTATAGTAGTGGTTGTAGTATTATTTATAGTAGTGGTTGTAGGATTAGTTATAGTAGTGGTTGTAGTACTAGTTATAGTAGTGGTTGTAGTACTATTTATAGTAGTGGTTGTAGTACTAGTTATAGTAGTGTTTGTAGGATTATTTATATTAGTGGTTGTAGGATTAGATATAGTAGTGTTTATAGGATTAGTTATAGTAGTGGTTGTAGTACTAGTTATAGTAGTGGTTGTAGTACTAGTTATAGTAGTGGTTGTAGTACTAGTTATAGTAGTGGTTGTAGTACTAGTTATAGTAGTGGTTGTAGTACTAGTTATAGTAGTGGTTGTAGGATTAGTTATAGTAGTGGTTGTAGTACTAGTTATAGTAGTGGTTATAGTAGTGGTTGTAGTACTAGTTATAGTAGTGGTTGTAATACTAGTTATAGTAATGGTTGTAGTAGTGGTTGTAGGATTAGTTATAGTATTAGTTGTAGGACTAGTTATAGTAGTGGGTGTAGGACTAGTTATAGTTGTGGTTGTAGTAACAGTTATAGTAGTGGTTGTAGCACTAGTTATAGTAGTGGTTAGGGATTAGTTATAGTAGTGGTTGTAGAACTAGTTATAGTAGTGGTTGTAGCACTAGTTATAGTAGTGGTTAGGGATTAGTTATAGTAGTTGTTGTAGCACTAGTTATAGTAGTGGTTGTAGTATTAGTAATAGTAGTGGTGGTAGGACTAGTTATAGTAGTGGTTGTAGGAATAGTTAAAGTAGTGTTTGTAGTACTAGTTATAGTACTAGTTGTAGTAGTGGTTGTAGGATTAGTTATAGTAGTGGTTGTAAGATTAGTTATAGTAGTGGTTGCAGTACTAGTTATAGTAGTGGTTGTAGTACTAGTTATAGTAGTTTTTGTAGGATTAGTAATATTAGTGGTTGTATGATTAGATATAGTAGTGCTTATAGGATTAGTTATAGTAGTGGTTGTAGTACTAGATATATTAGTGGTTGTAGTACTAGTTATAGTAGTAGTTGTAGCACTAATGATAGTAGTAGTTGTAGTACTAGTTATAGTAGTAGTTGTATTACTAACGATAGTAGTGGTTTTAGTACTAGTGATAGTAGTAGTTGTAGTACTATTTATAATAGTAGTTGTAGTTCTAGTTATAGTAGTAGTTGTAGTTCTAGTTATAGTAGAAGTTTTAGCCCTAGTTATAGTAGTAGTTGTAGTACTAGTGATAGTAGTAGTTGTAGTGCTAGTGACAGTGGTAGTTGTGATACTAGTTATAGTAAAGTTTTAGCCCTAGTTATAGAAGTAGTAGTACTAGTGATAGTAGTAGTTGTAGTACTAGTTATAGTAGTAGTTGCAGTACAAGTGCTAGTTGTGATTGTTACTAGTTATAGTAGTGGTTGTAGTACTAGTGATAGTAGTAGTAGTAGTACTAGTGATAGTAGTGGTTGTAGTATTAGTGATAGTAGTGGTTGTAGTACTAGTGATAGTAGTGGTTGTAGTACTAGTGATAGTAGTGGTTGTAGTGCTAGTTATAGTAGTAGTTGTTTTACTAGTTATAGTAGTAGTTATTTTAATAGTTATAGTAGTAGTTGTTTTACTAGTTGTATTAGTAGTTGTTTTACTAGTTATAGTAGTAGTTGTTTTGCTAGTTATAGTAGTTGTTGTTTTACTAGTTGTAGTTCTTTTACTAGTTGCAGTAGTAGTTGTTTTACCAGTTGTAGTAGTAGTTGTTTCACTAGTTATAGTAGTAGTTGTTTTACTAGTTGTAGTAGTAGTTGTTTTACTAGTTATAGTAGTAGTTGTTTTACTAGTTATAGTAGTAGTTGTTTTACTAGTTGTAGTAGTTGTTGTTTTACTAGTTGTAGTAGTAGTAGTATTACTAGTTGTAGTAGTAGTTGTTTTGCTAGTTATAGTAGTAGTTGTTGTAGTAGTTGTTTTACTAGTTGTAGTAGTAGTCGTATTACTAGTTCTAGTAGTAGATGTAATACTAGTTGTAGTAGTAGTTGTTTTACTAGTTATAGTAGTAGTCGTAGTACTAGTTGTAGTAGTTGTTGTTTTACTAGTTATAGTAGTAATCGTAGTACTGGTTGTAGTAGTTGTTGTTTTACTAGTTATAGTAGTAATTGTTTTACTAGTTGTAGTAGTTTGTTTTTTACTAGTTGTATTAGTAGTTGTTTTACTAGTTGTAGTAGTAGTTGTTTTACTAGTTGTAGTAGTTGTTGTTTTACTAGTTATAGTAGTCGTCGTAGTACTAGATGTAGTAGTAGTTGTTTTACTAGTTGTAGTAGTTGTTGTTTTACTAGTTATAGTAGTAGTCGTAGTATTAGTTGTAGTAGTAGTTGTTTTACTAGTTGTAGTAGTTGTAGTAGTAGTTGTTTTACTAGTTGTAGTAGTAGTTGTTTTTCTAGTTGTATTACTAGTTGTTTTACTAGTTGTAGTAGTAGTTGTTTTACTAGTTATAGTATTAATCGTAGTACTATTTGTAGTAGTAGTTTTTTACTAGTTATAGTATTAGTCGTAGTACTAGTTGTAGTAGTAGTTGTTTTACTAGTTGTAATAGTAGTTGTTTTACTAGTTGTAGTAGTCGTCGAGTACTAGTTGTAGTAGTAGTTGTTTTACTAGTTGTAGTAGTAGTTGTTTTAATAGTTGTAGTAGTAGTTTTTACTAACGAAGCTGATGATGAAGTTAAGGACGATTTTTATAACCAACTGCAACAACTTATAAACAAAATACCAAAACACGATCTTTTAATTGTAATGGGAGATTTCAACGCCAAAGTGGGACAAGATAATGCAGGAGTGGAACATGTGATGGGGAGAGAAGGCTGTGATAATACTAGTCAGAATGGAGAAAGATTAATAGAATTATGTTTAATAGAAAATTTAGTTATAGGTGGGACATTATTTCCACACAAAAATATTCACAAAACAACATGGATATCTCCTGATGATAGAACCTCCAATCAAATTGACCACCTATGTATTAAACAACAATTCAGATCATCATTAATAGATGTAAGAGCTTACAGAGGTGCTGATGTTAATAGTGACCACAACCTGTGCATTGGGAAAATAAGATTAAAATTTAGAAACCAACAGAAGAGGTCAATTACACATAAAATTGATAGTCATAAACTGAAAGATGAAGCCATAAAGGAAAAGTTTAACATAGAGCTAAGTAATTGTTATACAGCACTCGGTGAAATAGACTTAGATATCAATGAGATGTGGGACTCACAGAGCAAAATACTAATGACAGCAGCAGAAGCAAGTGCTGGACTGAAGAAAATGGAAAAACGAGCTTGGATCTCAGACACCACGTGGAAATACATCAAAGAAAGAAGAGAAGCGAAGAGAGCCATGACTAATGTAAAGACAGATCTTGGAAAGGTTCTGGCAAAAGCAACATACAAAGAATTAGACAACAAAGTGAAAAGTTCAGCAAGAAGAGATACAAGAGCTTATATAGACAATTGGCAGAGAAAGCAGAGACAGCTGCAATTACAGGAGACAGCAGAACTCTTTATACTGTGCAAAAGATGCTGACAAACACCTATACATCCAGTGGAACACCAATTCTAGACAAATCTGGATCAATGCTAACAACAAGCGCAGACATAAAAGCCCGTTGGGCGGAACACTTCAAAGAAATTCTTACCGTCCACTACCCCACAGTTTAATAGATTTTGAAACTGAAACACCAGCAGCAGAATTAAATGTAAATTTAGATGACTTCACCTTGAGTGAAATAGAAACCACCTTAAAGCTTATGACCAATAACAAGGCTGCTGGAGAGGATAAGTTAACAGCTGAGATCCTCAAGGCAATTGATAGCCATAATCTAATACATCTCCAAAAAATGTTCAACATCATTTGGAAAACAGAGAAGACGCCTCATAAATGGAAAAAAGGAATCATTGTTAAGATCCCAAAAAAGGGCAATCTTAGAGATTGTAACAACTGGAGAGGCGTGACACTTTTGTCAGTTGCCTCAAAGTTATTCTGCAAAATCATCCTAAATAGAATAAAGGATTCAATAGATACAGTAATGCGTGAAGAACAGGATGGGTTTAGAAAAGGGAGAAGCTGTATTGACCACATTTTCACTCTACGACTTATATTGGAGGAACACATTGAAAAGCAAAAACCGTTTGTACTTAACTTCATCGACTTCAAAAAAGCATTTGATAGTATTCATAGAGATTCTTTGTGGATATATAAGCAATATGGTTTACCATCAAAAATCAGTAGTAGTTGTTTTACTAGTTGTCATAGTAGTTGTTTTACTAGTTATAGTAGTAGTCGTAGTATTAGTTGTAGTAGTTGTGGTTTTGCTAGTTGTAGTAGTAGTTGTTTTACTAGTTGTAGTAGTTGTTGTTTTATTAGTTATAATAGTAATCGTAGTACTAGTTGTAGTAGTATTAGTTGTTTTACTAGTTGTAGTAGTAGTTGTTTTACTAGTTGTAGTAGTAGTCGTAGTACTAGTTGTAGTAGTAGTTGTTTTACTAGTTATAGTAGTAGTCGTAGTACTAGTTGTAGTAGTTGTTGTTTTACTAGTTATAGTAGTAGTCGTAGTACTAGTTGTAGTAGTAGTTGTTTTACTAGTTATAGTAGTAGTCGTAGTACTAGTTGTAGTAGTAGTTGTTTTACTAGTTATAGTAGTAGTTGTTTTACTAGTTATAGCAGTAGTTGTTTTACTAGTTATAGTATTAGTTTTTTACTAGTTATAGTAGTAGTCGTACTACTAGTTGTAGTAGTAGTTGTAGTAGTAGTTGTTATACTATGTGTAGTTGTAGTACTAGTTACCGTAGTAGTTGTTATATTAGTTACAGTAGTAGTTGTTATACTAGTTACAGTAGTAGTTGTAGTACTGGTTGTAGTACAAGTTATCGTTGTTGTATGTCTATTACATTTGCTACTATAACTAGTACAGCTAGAGTTGGTCGAGCCATGATGAAGTAGATGTTGGTCGAGCCATGATGAAGTAGATGTTGGTCGAGCCATGATGAAGTAGATGTTGGTCGAGCCATGATGAAATAGATGTTGATCGAGACATGATGAAGTAGATGTTGGTCGAGCCATGATGAAGTAAATGTTTGTCGAGCCATGATGAAGTAGATGTTGGTCGAGCCATGATGAAATAGATGTTGATCGAGCCATGATGAAGTAAATGTTGGTCGAACCATGATGAAGTAAATATTGGTCGAGCCATGATGAAGTAAATGTTTGTCGAGCCATGATGAAGTAGATGTTGGTCGAGCCATGATGAAATAGATGTTGATCGAGCCATGATGAAGTAAATGTTGGTCGAGCCATGATGAAGTAAATGTTGGTCGAGCCATGATGAAGTAGATGTTGATCGAGCCATGATGAAGTAAATGTTGGTCGAGCCATGATGAAGTAAATGTTTGTCGAGCCATGATGAAGTAAATGTTTGTCGAGCCATGATGAAGTAAATGTTTGTCGAGCCATGATGAAGTAAATGTTTGTCGAGCCATGATGAAGTAAATGTTTGTCGAGCCATGATGAAGTAAATGTTGGTCGAGCCATGATGAAGTAAATGTTTGTCGAGCCATGATGAAGTAAATGTTGGTCGAGCCATGATGAAGTAGATGTTGATCGAGCCATGATGAAGTAAATGTTTGTCCAGCCATGATGAAGTAAATGTTTGTCGAGCCATGATGAAGTAAATGTTTGTCGAGCCATGATGAAGTAAATGTTTGTCGAGCCATGATGAAGTAAATGTTTGTCGAGCCATGATGAAGTAAATGTTTGTCGAGCCATGATGAGTAAATGTTTTGTCGAGCCATGATGAAGTAAATGTTTGTCGAGCCATGATGAAGTAAATGTTTGTCGAGTCATGATGAAGTAAATGTTTGTCGAGCCATGATGAAGTAGATGTTGATCGAGCCATGATGAAGTAGATGTTGGTCGAGCCATGATGAAGTAAATGTTTGTCGAGCCATGATGAAGTAGATGTTGATCGAGCCATGATGAAGTAGATGTTGATCGAGCCATGATGAAGTAGATGTTGATCGAGCCATGATGAAGTAGATGTTGATCGAGCCATGATGAAGTAGATGTTGATCGAGCCATGATGAAGTAGATGTTGATCGAGCCATGATGAAGTAGATGTTGATCGAGCCATGATGAAGTAGATGTTGATCGAGCCATGATGAAGTAGATGTTGATCGAGCCATGATGAAGTAGATGTTGATCGAGCCATGATGAAGAAGATGTTGATCGAGCCATGATGAAGTAGATGTTGATCGAGCCATGATGAAGTAGATGTTGGTCGAGCCATGATGAAGTAGATGTTGGTCGAGCCATGATGAAGTAGATGTTTGTCGAGCCATGATGAAGTAGATGTTGGTCGAGCCATGATGAAGTAGATGTTGGTCGAGCCATGATGAAGTAGATGTTTGTCGAGCCATGATGAAGTAGATGTTGGTCGAGCCATGATGAAGTAGATGTTGGTCGAGCCATGATGAAGTAGATGTTGGTCGAGCCATGATGAAGTAGATGTTGGTCGAGCCATGATGAAGTAGATGTTGGTCGAGCCATGATGAAGTAGATGTTGGTCGAGCCATGATGAAGTAGATGTTGGTCGAGCCATGATGAAGTAGATGTTGATCGAGCCATGATGAAGTAGATGTTGTGTCCTTCAGTTGCAGGAGTGGTCAGAGAAAGGCTGTTGTGTCCTGTGCTTTCCAATCTATAGATCGGGACGTGTCCCATGGCTGGATGTGATCGGGACGTGTCCCATGGCTGGATGTGAGCGGGACCTGTCCCATGGCTGGATGTGATCGGGACGTGTCCCATGGCTGGATGTGAGCGGGACGTGTCCCATGGCTGGATGTGAGCGGGACGTGTCCCATGGCTGGATGTGAGCGGGACGTGTCCCATGGCTGGATGTGAGCGGGACGTGTCCCATGGCTGGATGTGAGCGGGACGTGTCCCATGGCTGGATGTGAGCGGGACGTGTCCCATGGCTGGATGTGAGCGGGACGTGTCCCATGGCTGGATGTGAGCGGGACGTGTCCCATGGCTGGATGTGAGCGGGACGTGTCCCATGGCTGGATGTGAGCGGGACGTGTCCCATGGCTGGATGTGAGCGGGACGTGTCCCATGGCTGGATGTGAGCGGGACGTGTCCCATGGCTGGATGTGAGCGGGACGTGTCCCATGGCTGGATGTGAGCGGGACGTGTCCCATGGCTGGATGTGAGCGGGACGTGTCCCATGGCTGGATGTGAGCGGGACGTGTCCCATGGCTGGATGTGAGCGGGACGTGTCCCAGTAGCTGGATGTGAGCGGGACGTGTCCCAGTAGCTGGATGTGAGCGGGACGTGTCCCAGTAGCTGGATGTGAGCGGGACGTGTCCCATGGCTGGATGTGAGCGGGACGTGTCCCAGTAGCTGGATGTGAGCGGGACGTGTCCCATGGCTGGATGTGAGCGGGACGTGTCCCATGGCTGGATGTGAGCGGGACGTGTCCCATGGCTGGATGTGAGCGGGACGTGTCCCATGGCTGGATGTGAGCGGGACGTGTCCCATGGCTGGATGTGAGCGGGACGTGTCCCATGGCTGGATGTGAGCGGGACGTGTCACATGGCTGGATGTGAGCGGGACGTGTCCCAGTAGCTGGATGTGAGCGGGACGTGTCCCAGTAGCTGGATGTGAGCGGGACGTGTCCCAGTAGCTGGATGTGAGCGGGACGTGTCCCATGGCTGGATGTGAGCGGGACGTGTCCCAGTAGCTGGATGTGAGCGGGACGTGTCCCATGGCTGGATGTGAGCGGGACGTGTCCCATGGCTGGATGTGAGCGGGACGTGTCCCATGGCTGGATGTGAGCGGGACGTGTCCCATGGCTGGATGTGAGCGGGACGTGTCCCATGGCTGGATGTGAGCGGGACGTGTCCCATGGCTGGATGTGAGCGGGACGTGTCCCATGGCTGGATGTGAGCGGGACGTGTCCCAGTAGCTGGATGTGAGCGGGACGTGTCCCATGGCTGGATGTGAGCGGGACGTGTCCCAGTAGCTGGATGTGAGCGGGACGTGTCCCATGGCTGGATGTGAGCGGGACGTGTCCCATGGCTGGATGTGAGCGGGACGTGTCCCATGGCTGGATGTGAGCGGGACGTGTCCCAGTAGCTGGATGTGAGCGGGACGTGTCCCAGTAGCTGGATGTGAGCGGGACGTGTCCCAGTAGCTGGATGTGAGCGGGACGTGTCCCATGGCTGGATGTGAGCGGGACGTGTCCCAGTAGCTGGATGTGAGCGGGACGTGTCCCATGGCTGGATGTGAGCGGGACGTGTCCCATGGCTGGATGTGAGCGGGACGTATCCCATGGCTGGATGTGAGCGGGACGTGTCCCATGGCTGGATGTGAGCGGGACGTGTCCCATGGCTGGATGTGAGCGGGACGTGTCCCATGGCTGGATGTGAGCGGGACGTGTCCCATGGCTGGATGTGAGCGGGACGTGTCCCAGTAGCTGGATGTGAGCGGGACGTGTCCCATGGCTGGATGTGAGCGGGACGTGTCCCAGTAGCTGGATGTGAGCGGGACGTGTCCCATGGCTGGATGTGAGCGGGACGTGTCCCAGTAGCTGGATGTGAGCGGGACGTGTCCCAGTAGCTGGATGTGAGCGGGACGTGTCCCATGGCTGGATGTGAGCGGGACGTGTCCCATGGCTGGATGTGAGCGGGACGTGTCCCATGGCTGGATGTGAGCGGGACGTGTCCCATGGCTGGATGTGAGCGGGACGTGTCCCATGGCTGGATGTGAGCGGGACGTGTCCCAGTAGCTGGATGTGAGCGGGACGTGTCCCAGTAGCTGGATGTGAGCGGGACGTGTCCCATGGCTGGATGTGAGCGGGACGTGTCCCAGTAGCTGGATGTGAGCGGGACGTGTCCCAGTAGCTGGATGTGAGCGGGACGTGTCCCAGTAGCTGGATGTGAGCGGGACGTGTCCCAGTAGCTGGATGTGAGCGGGACGTGTCCCAGTAGCTGGATGTGAGCGGGACGTGTCCCATGGCTGGATGTGAGCGGGACGTGTCCCATGGCTGGATGTGAGCGGGACGTGTCCCATGGCTGGATGTGAGCGGGACGTGTCCCAGTAGCTGGATGTGAGCGGGACGTGTCCCAGTAGCTGGATGTGAGCGGGACGTGTCCCAGTAGCTGGATGTGAGCGGGACGTGTCCCAGTAGCTGGATGTGAGCGGGACGTGTCCCAGTAGCTGGATGTGAGCGGGACGTGTCCCAGTAGCTGGATGTGAGCGGGACGTGTCCCAGTAGCTGGATGTGAGCGGGACGTGTCCCAGTAGCTGGATGTGAGTGGGACGTGTCCCAGTAGCTGGATGTGAGCGGGACGTGTCCCAGTAGCTGGATGTGAGCGGGACGTGTCCCATGGCTGGATGTGAGCGGGACGTGTCCCATGGCTGGATGTGAGCGGGACGTGTCCCATGGCTGGATGTGAGCGGGACGTGTCCCATGGCTGGATGTGAGCGGGACGTGTCCCATGGCTGGATGTGAGCGGGACGTGTCCCATGGCTGGATGTGAGCGGGACGTGTCCCATGGCTGGATGTGAGCGGGACGTGTCCCAGTAGCTGGATGTGAGCGGGACGTGTCCCAGTAGCTGGATGTGAGCGGGACGTGTCCCAGTAGCTGGATGTGAGCGGGACGTGTCCCAGTAGCTGGATGTGAGCGGGACGTGTCCCAGTAGCTGGATGTGAGCGGGACGTGTCCCAGTAGCTGGATGTGAGCGGGACGTGTCCCAGTAGCTGGATGTGAGCGGGACGTGTCCCAGTAGCTGGATGTGAGCGGGACGTGTCCCAGTAGCTGGATGTGAGCGGGACGTGTCCCAGTAGCTGGATGTGAGCGGGACGTGTCCCAGTAGCTGGATGTGAGCGGGACGTGTCCCAGTAGCTGGATGTGAGCGGGACGTGTCCCAGTAGCTGGATGTGAGCGGGACGTGTCCCAGTAGCTGGATGTGAGCGGGACGTGTCCCATGGCTGGATGTGAGCGGGACGTGTCCCATGGCTGGATGTGAGCGGGACGTGTCCCATGGCTGGATGTGAGCGGGACGTGTCCCATGGCTGGATGTGAGCGGGACGTGTCCCATGGCTGGATGTGAACGGGACGTGTCCCATGGCTGGATGTGAGCGGGACGTGTCCCATGGCTGGATGTGAGCGGGACGTGTCCCATGGCTGGATGTGAGCGGGACGTGTCCCATGGCTGGATGTGAGCGGGACGTGTCCCATGGCTGGATGTGAGCGGGACGTGTCCCATGGCTGGATGTGAGCGGGACGTGTCCCATGGCTGGATGTGAGCGGGACGTGTCCCATGGCTGGATGTGAGCGGGACGTGTCCCATGGCTGGATGTGAGCGGGACGTGTCCCATGGCTGGATGTGAGCGGGACGTGTCCCATGGCTGGATGTGAGCGGGACGTGTCCCATGGCTGGATGTGAGCGGGACGTGTCCCAGTAGCTGGATGTGAGCGGGACGTGTCCCATGGCTGGATGTGAGCGGGACGTGTCCCATGGCTGGATGTGAGCGGGACGTGTCCCATGGCTGGATGTGAGCGGGACGTGTCCCATGGCTGGATGTGAGCGGGACGTGTCCCATGGCTGGATGTGAGCGGGACGTGTCCCATGGCTGGATGTGAGCGGGACGTGTCCCATGGCTGGATGTGAGCGGGACGTGTCCCATGGCTGGATGTGAGCGGGACGTGTCCCATGGCTGGATGTGAGCGGGACGTGTCCCATGGCTGGATGTGAGCGGGACGTGTCCCAGTAGCTGGATGTGAGCGGGACGTGTCCCAGTAGCTGGATGTGAGCGGGACGTGTCCCATGGCTGGATGTGAGCGGGACGTGTCCCATGGCTGGATGTGAGCGGGACGTGTCCCATGGCTGGATGTGAGCGGGACGTGTCCCATGGCTGGATGTGAGCGGGACGTGTCCCATGGCTGGATGTGAGCGGGACGTGTCCCAGTAGCTGGATGTGAGCGGGACGTGTCCCAGTAGCTGGATGTGAGCGGGACGTGTCCCATGGCTGGATGTGAGCGGGACGTGTCCCATGGCTGGATGTGAGCGGGACGTGTCCCATGGCTGGATGTGAGCGGGACGTGTCCCAGTAGCTGGATGTGAGCGGGACGTGTCCCAGTAGCTGGATGTGAGCGGGACGTGTCCCAGTAGCTGGAAGTGAGCGGGACGTGTCCCAGTAGCTGGATGTGAGCGGGACGTGTCCCAGTAGCTGGATGTGAGCGGGACGTGTCCCATGGCTGGATGTGAGCGGGACGTGTCCCATGGCTGGATGTGAGCGGGACGTGTCCCATGGCTGGATGTGAGCGGGACGTGTCCCAGTAGCTGGATGTGAGCGGGACGTGTCCCAGTAGCTGGATGTGAGCGGGACGTGTCCCAGTAGCTGGATGTGAGCGGGACGTGTCCCAGTAGCTGGATGTGAGCGGGACGTGTCCCAGTAGCTGGATGTGAGCGGGACGTGTCCCAGTAGCTGGATGTGAGCGGGACGTGTCCCAGTAGCTGGATGTGAGCGGGACGTGTCCCAGTAGCTGGATGTGAGCGGGACGTGTCCCAGTAGCTGGATGTGAGCGGGACGTGTCCCAGTAGCTGGATGTGAGCGGGACGTGTCCCATGGCTGGATGTGAGCGGGACGTGTCCCATGGCTGGATGTGAGCGGGACGTGTCCCATGGCTGGATGTGAGCGGGACGTGTCCCATGGCTGGATGTGAGCGGGACGTGTCCCATGGCTGGATGTGAGCGGGACGTGTCCCAGTAGCTGGATGTGAGCGGGACGTGTCCCAGTAGCTGGATGTGAGCGGACGTGTCCCATGGCTGGATGTGAGCGGGACGTGTCCCAGTAGCTGGATGTGAGCGGGACGTGTCCCAGTAGCTGGATGTGAGCGGGACGTGTCCCAGTAGCTGGATGTGAGCGGGACGTGTCCCAGTAGCTGGATGTGAGCGGGACGTGTCCCAGTAGCTGGATGTGAGCGGGACGTGTCCCATGGCTGGATGTGAGCGGGACGTGTCCCATGGCTGGATGTGAGCGGGACGTGTCCCATGGCTGGATGTGAGCGGGACGTGTCCCATGGCTGGATGTGAGCGGGACGTGTCCCATGGCTGGATGTGAGCGGGACGTGTCCCATGGCTGGATGTGAGCGGGACGTGTCCCATGGCTGGATGTGAGCGGGACGTGTCCCAGTAGCTGGATGTGAGCGGGACGTGTCCCATGGCTGGATGTGAGCGGGACGTGTCCCATGGCTGGATGTGAGCGGGACGTGTCCCATGGCTGGATGTGAGCGGGACGTGTCCCATGGCTGGATGTGAGCGGGACGTGTCCCATGGCTGGATGTGAGCGGGACGTGTCCCATGGCTGGATGTGAGCGGGACGTGTCCCATGGCTGGATGTGAGCGGGACGTGTCCCATGGCTGGATGTGAGCGGGACGTGTCCCATGGCTGGATGTGAGCGGGACGTGTCCCATGGCTGGATGTGAGCGGGACGTGTCCCATGGCTGGATGTGAGCGGGACGTGTCCCATGGCTGGATGTGAGCGGGACGTGTCCCATGGCTGGATGTGAGCGGGACGTGTCCCATGGCTGGATGTGAGCGGGACGTGTCCCATGGCTGGATGTGAGCGGGACGTGTCCCAGTAGCTGTGTGAACGGGACGTGTTAAAGTACCTGGGTGTGAGCGAGACGTGTCCCATGGCTGGATGTGAGCGGGACGTGTCCCATGGCTGGATGTGAGCGGGACGTGTCCCATGGCTGGATGTGAGCGGGACGTGTCCCATGGCTGGATGTGAGCGGGACGTGTCCCATGGCTGGATGTGAGCGGGACGTGTCCCAGTAGCTGTGTGAACGGGACGTGTTAAAGTACCTGGGTGTGAGCGAGACGTGTCCCTGTATTTAGGTGTGAGCGGGATGTGTCCAAGTTCATGGGTGTGAGCGGGACGTGTCTCAGTACCTGGATGTGAGTTTGACGTGTCCCATGGCTGGGTGTGAGCGGGACATGTCCCATCTGATGGGTGTGAGCGGGACGTGTCCCATATGGACCCAGTTCTCACCCCGTACAAATGTCGACAGCGAGTTCACCCCCAATTTAATAATACGGTTCATGTTGAAATATTGACTTCAAGATTTTTAACAAAATCAACTTATTGTCTATTTTCGCTTCCAGTTGATAACAACATGACACAATAAAGATACACAATACGAGCTAATGAGATAAGGCCCATTTTGCAACGCTAAGCTCAGATAGATCTTCTCAGGTCTCGTATATCAGGATTCTGTTGTATGGTGGAATGACATCAGACTAGTTAACTGTTTGTAATGTCTGTGAGTGTATGTGTGATTATGTGTGCATATGTGTGTATGCGTGAATGTGTGTATGCGTGTACGTGTGTATGTATGTATATGTATGTATGTATGTATGTATGTATGTGTGTATGTATGTGTGTATATGTGTATGTATGTATGTTGTGTATGTATGTATGTATGTATGTATGTATGTATGTATGTATGTATGTATGTATGTATGTATGTATGTATCTTCTTCTTCTTCTTCTTCTTTCCTTCCTCATCTGCCTTTCAGCGTCAAGGGGAGGATATAATTTGCGTTTTTTGCTCTTCTGTTCGCCTCTGCTGCTGTTATGTTTCCTAGTGCTTCTAATATTCCATCGACCCATATTTTACATGGTTGATCGTAAGGGATAAATGTTTTAAGCTCAGAGTAATACATAGAAGAAGGAGATTAAAGTATGTATGTATGTATGTATGTATGTATGTATGTATGTATGTATGTATGTATGTATGTATGTATGTATGTATGTATGTATGTATGTATGTATGTATGTATGAATGTATATATGTATGTGTGTGTGTATTGTCATGTTCTTAAAAAACTTGTATCGAAGCATATCAACCATTCCTCGAAGACGCACCAAGCAGACCGTGTTCCCATTCATGTATTTACCAACAGTTAGTGTGTCGTGTTCCCATTCATGTATTACCAACAGTTAGTGTGTCGTGTTCCCATTCATGTATTTACCAACAGTTAGTGTGTCGTGTTTCCCATTCATGTATTTACCAACAGTTAGTGTGTCGTGTTCCCATTCTTGTATTTACCAACAGTTAGTGTGTCGTGTTCCCATTCTTGTATTTACCAACAGTTAGTGTGTCGTGTTCCCATTCATGTATTTACCAACAGTTAGTGTGTCGTGTTCCCATTCATGTATTTACCAACAGTTAGTGTGTCGTGTTCCCATTCATGTATTTACCAACAGTTAGTGTGTCGTGTTCCCATTCTTGTATTTACCAACAGTTATGTGTCGTGTTCCCATTCTTGTATTTACCAACAGTTAGTGTGTCGTGTTCCCATTCATGTATTTACCAACAGTTAGTGTGTCGTGTTCCCATTCATGTATTTACCAACAGTTAGTGTGTCGTGTTCCCATTCTTGTATTTACCAACAGTTAGTGTGTCGTGTTCCCATTCATGTATTTACCAACAGTTAGTGTGTCGTGTTCCCATTCTTGTATTTACCAACAGTTATGTGTCGTGTTCCCATTCTTGTATTTACCAACAGTTAGTGTGTCGTGTTCCATTCATGTATTTACCAACAGTTAGTGTGTCGTGTTTCCCATTCATGTATTTACCAACAGTTAGTGTGTCGTGTTCCCATTCTTGTATTTACCAACAGTTAGTGTGTCGTGTTCCCATTCTTGTATTTACCAACAGTTAGTGTGTCGTGTTCCCATTCATGTATTTACCAACAGTTAGTGTGTCGTGTTCCCATTCTTGTATTTACCAACAGTTAGTGTGTCGTGTTCCCATTCATGTATTTACCAACAGTTAATGTGTCGTGTTCCCATTCATGTATTTACCAACAGTTAGTGTGTCGTGTTCCATTCTTGTATTTACCAAAAGTTAGTGTGTCGTGTTCCCATTCTTGTATTTACCAACAGTTAGTGTGTCGTGTTCCCATTCATGTATTTACCAACAGTTAGTGTGTCGTGTTCCCATTCTTGTATTTAACAACAGTTAGTGTGTCGTGTTCCCATTCTTGTATTTACCAACAGTTAGTGTGTCGTGTTCCCATTCTTGTATTTACCAACAGTTAATGTGTCGTGTTCCCATTCTTGTATTTACCAACAGTTAGTGTGTCGTGTTCCCATTCATGTATTTACCAACAGTTAGTGTGTCGTGTTCCCATTCTTGTATTTACCAACAGTTAGTGTGTCGTGTTCCCATTCTTGTATTTACCAACAGTTAGTGTGTCGTTTTCCCATTCTTGTATTTACCAACAGTTAGTGTGTCGTGTTCCCATTCTTGTATTTACCAACAGTTAGTGTGTCGTGTTCCCATTCTTGTATTTACCAACAGTTAGTGTGTCGTGTTCCCATTCATGTATTTACCAACAGTTAGTGTGTCGTGTTCCCATTCATATATTTAACAACAGTTAGTGTTTCGTGTTCCCATTCATGTATTTACCAACAGTTAGTGTGTCGTGTTCCCATTCATGTATTTACCACAGTTAATGTGTCGTGTTCCCATTCATGTATTTACCAACAGTTAGTGTGTCGTGTTCCCATTCTTGTATTTACCAACAGTTAGTGTGTCGTGTTCCCATTCATGTATTTACCAACAGTTAGTGTGTCGTGTTCCCATTCATGTATTTACCAACAGTTAGTGTGTCGTGTTCCCATTCATGTATTTACCAACAGTTAGTGTGTCGTGTTCCCATTCATGTATTTACCAACAGTTAGTGTGTCGTGTTCCCATTCATGTATTTACCAACAGTTTGTGTGTCGTGTTCCCATTCATGTATTTACCAACAGTTAATGTGTCGTGTTCCCATTCTTGTATTTACCAACAGTTAGTGTGTCGTGTTCCCATTCTTGTATTTACCAACAGTTAGTGTGTCGTGTTCCCATTCATGTATTTACCAACAGTTAGTGTGTCGTGTTCCCATTCATGTATTACCAACAGTTAGTGTGTCGTGTTCCCATTCATGTATTTACCAACAGTTAGTGTGTCGTGTTCCCATTCATGTATTTACCAACAGTTAGTGTGTCGTGTTCCCATTCTTGTATTTACCAACAGTTAGTGTGTCGTGTTCCCATTCTTGTATTTACCAACAGTTAGTGTGTCGTGTTCCCATTCTTGTATTTACCAACAGTTATGTGTCGTGTTTCCCATTCTTGTATTTACCAACAGTTAGTGTGTCGTGTTCCCATTCTTGTATTTACCAAAAGTTAGTGTGTCGTGTTCCCATTCTTGTATTTACCAACAGTTAATGTGTCGTGTTCCCATTCTTGTATTTACCAACAGTTAATGTGTCGTGTTCCCATTCTTGTATTTACCAACAGTTATTGTGTCGTGTTCCCATTCTTGTATTTACCAACAGTTAGTGTGTCGTGTTCCCATTCTTGTATTTACCAACAGTTAGTGTGTCGTGTTCCCATTCATGTATTTACCACAGTTAGTGTGTCGTGTTCCCATTCTTGTATTTACCAACAGTTAGTGTGTCGTGTTCCCATTCTTGTATTTACCAACAGTTAAAGTGTCGTGTTCCCATTAATGTATTTACCAACAGTTAGTGTGTCGTGTTCCCATTCATGTATTTACCAACAGTTAGTGTGTCGTGTTCCCATTCTTGTATTTACCAACAGTTAGTGTGTCGTGTTCCCATTCTTGTATTTACCAAAAGTTAGTGTGTCGTGTTTCCATTCTTGTATTTCCCAACAGTTAGTGTGTCGTGTTCCCATTCATGTATTTACCAACAGTTAGTGTGCCGTGTCCCATTCATGTATTTACCAACAGTTAGTGTGTCGTGTTCCCATTCTTGTATTTACCAACATTAGTGTGTCGTGTTTCCATTCTTGTATTTACCAACAGTTAGTGTGCCGTGTTCCCATTCATGTATTTACCAACAGTTAGTGTGTCGTGTTCCCATTCATGTATTTACCAACAGTTATGTGTCGTGTTCCCATTCTTGTATTTACCAACAGTTAGTGTGTCGTGTTCCCATTCATGTATTTACCAACAGTTAGTGTGTCGTGTTCCCATTCTTGTATTTACCAACAGTTAGTGTGTCGTGTTCCCATTCATGTATTTACCAACAGTTAGTGTGTCGTGTTCCCATTCATGTATTTACCAACAGTTAGTGTGTCGTGTTCCCATTCATGTATTTACCGACAGTTAGTGTGTCGTGTTCCCATTCATGTATTTACCAACAGTTAGTGTGTCGTGTTCCCATTCATGTATTTACCAACAGTTAGTGTGTCGTGTTCCCATTCTTGTATTTATCAACAGTTAGTGTGTCGTGTTCCCATTCATGTATTTACCAACAGTTAGTGTGTCGTGTTCCCATTCTTGTATTTACCACAGTTAGTGTGTCGTGTTCCCATTCATGTATTTACCAACAGTTAGTGTGTCGTGTTCCCATTCTTGTATTTACCAACAGTTAGTGTGTCGTGTTCCCATTCTTGTATTTACCAACAGTTAGTGTGTCGTGTTCCCATTCTTGTATTTACCAACAGTTAGTGTGTCGTGTTCAGCCATTGTGCACATCCAATATTTAAAAAAAGGTTGTTTTTTTTTAAATTTGACAAAAACTTCCACCTGAGCTGGTCACATTAGAGCAGCCACCTTCACGAGTTTGTTTCCGGTGCTTCGTGTCTGTCGCTAATTGTCTGCCACTCAGGAACACGGATATGAAATCCAGTAGCGGTTGAAAAACACTTAGGGGAGAACCAACCAACATAAATTAAATCTGTGTTCTGTCTTTAATTGTTCGTGCCAGTGTGATAACTAGGCTCATCGAAGCACACAAGGAAGAGATGATGAGAGAGGAAAAGAGATGATGAGAGAGGAAAAGAGATGATGAGAGAGGAAAAGAGATGATGTTGCTGGCATTGTTTGTTTCCTGTAACGATGCATCAAGGATCTTCTTTTCTCTTCAAGCGCCACGAAAACGCGTAAACATTTCTGCTATTCCAAACCTCTAAATCAAACTCTCAGCTTCAGTCACAACAAATATTGATAGAATAGATAGAGCTTACTTCCACACAACAAGCTCACCTTCCAGTAACTTCCACACAACAAGCTCACCTTCCAGTAACTTCACGCAACAAGCTCACCTTCCAGTAACTTCCACACAGCAAGCTCACCTTCCAGTAACTTCCACACAACAAGCTCACATTCTAGTAATTTCCACACAACAAGCTCACCTTCCAGTAACTTCCACACAACAAGCTCACATTCCAGTGACTTCCACACAACAAGCTCAAATTCCAGTAACTTCCACACAACAAGCTCACCTTCCAGTAACTTCCACACAACAAGCTCACATTCTAGTAATTTCCACACAACAAGCTCACCTTCCAGTAACTTCCACACAACAAGCTCACATTCCAGTGACTTCCACACAACTAGCTCACCTTCCAGTAACTTCCACACAACAAGCTCACCTTCCAGTAACTTCTACATAAGCTCACCTTCCAGTAACTTCTACATAAGCTCACCTTCCAGTAACTATTACATAAGCTCACCTTCCAGTAACTTCTACATAAGCTCACCTTCCATTAACTTCTACACAAGCTCACCTTCCAGTAACTTCTACACAACAAGGTCACCTTCCAGTAACTTCTACATAAGCTCACCTTCCATTAACTTCTACATAAGCTCACCTTCCAGTAACTTCTACATAAGCTCACCTTCCAGTAACTATTACATAAGCTCACCTTCCAGTAACTTCTACATAAGCTCACCTTCCAGTAACTTCTACATAAGCTCACCTTCCAGTAACTATTACATAAGCTCACCTTCCAGTAACTTCTACATAAGCTCACCTTCCATTAACTTCTACACAAGCTCACCTTCCAGTAACTTCTGCACAACAAGGTCACCTTCCAGTAACTTCCACACAAAAAGCTCACCTTCCAGTAACTTCCACACAACAAGCTCACATTCTAGTAAACTTCTACATAAGCTCACCTTCCAGTAACTTCCGCACAACAAGCTTACCTTCCAGTAACTTCCACACAACAAGCTCACATTCCAGTAACTTCTACATAAGCTCACCTTCCAGTAACTTCTACATAAGCTCACCTTCCAGTAACTTCTACATAAGCTCACCTTCCAGTAACTTCTACATAAGCTCACCTTCCAGTAACTTCTACACAACAAGCTCACCTTCCAGTAACTTCTACACAACAAGCTCGCATTCCAGTGACTTCCACAAACAAGCTCACTTTTCAGTAACTTCTACACAACAAGCTCGCATTCCAGTAACTTCCACACAACAAGCTCACCTTCCAGTAACTTCTACACAACAAGCTCGCATTCCAGTAACATTTTGACTCGAAAAAAAAAATTTTTACAAACCGGTCGGAGACAGGCTCGTTTCGGTAGTAGCCATCGGTCTCTGGTGTGTCAAAAATATACACTGGGACACAAGCATTGAAAAGCGCTCGGAATAGTTGACAAAGAGAGACTCAACAAAGAACAGCCAAAAGCAGAGTTCCATTCAAATCTTTCCGTTCTATATATCTTGCCTCGGAATTTTCATATTTTTAAAATTATTATTTTATTTTTTGCGTTCTCCAGCTTTCACACCTCTGGCAAGTCCCTAGAGACTAGAACCGTATTTTGCACGTTAATCCGTTTTTCCCTGGCAGTCGTGTGCACAGGGTTCCCTCGCCACACAGGCAGATAACTCCGACTTCGGAGGTTGTCAAATTTTTTTCGTCGATGAGTAATTGACGTTTCAAGCGGGGCTCACTGCTGAGACCAGGGGTGGTTGCCGCAGAGAGAAATCATCAATAAAAATCCCAACCGGTGCAGCCGGGATTTGAACTCACAACTTCTCTGTCTCGAGACCGGTGTCTTGCCTCGAGACCAATCAGTCTCCCTTATGATAAATGGGTATTTTACGGCCCAGATTTTCCCTCACCTGATTCTATCCAAAATAGTAGACAGACATGAGCAGCTTGTGTCTATAGACTAGTGTCCAAATCGGGCGAAAGCAAGCAAGCAAGCTTGTAGATCACAGAAGTCGGAGAACTTACTGCTACCATTCTTGGTTTTATGACCTGCCCCTCATAATCATGGATGTGAAATCGGGGACCTGTCGAGCACGTAGATTGACAGCACTCAGAGAAATGCACAAACTAACAACAAAAAACACAGAGGATAATGGGCAACCTGTATAAGGATCTGAACCCCTACTCCTCAGCAAAGAGCCGCTAGAGACCTGCATGTCATCGTACTGATAGACCTACTAAGCTAAAAAAAAAAACAACAAATGTCGTACCTCTCAGTCACAATCCGAAATAGACGAAGCGTTTTGATTGGTTGTAAATTAACGAAGTGAGTTGTTTTTTGTTGCCTCGTTTTCGTTACTGGAGACTGTGTGAGTTGTTATGGAATATTAGTCGCTTCCTTTCGTTAGTTATATGTTATATGAGTTATTAAAATTGTTTCACAGCCTTTTTAAAACCCCAAAAAAGTGAGTGCATGTCAGCCCTTTGTCTTTTCCTTGATTTTTGATTTACCCATAGGATCGTCTAATTTGCTAGGTATTTGTGTGGAGACAGCCCTGCTTGTTTCCTCCACCATAGACGGATGTTGCTGTGCCCACACAGCTGTCATTTCTTGTGTGGGTCGTCTTTCACTCTACCACGGGATTGTCTACTCTTCAGAAGCTGCAGTTTTCGATGTTGTTTCTTCTCTCCTTCCTCACTTGTACAAAGAGATGAAAGTAGGCAGAAGGAGACATAAGAAACATGCAGGCGTTGATAATGGCAGGAAAGTCCCGTCATTACACGCCAGATCAAGCTCGTAGATTGGCTTAGCTTTGGTCACGCCCGAACTTTTAACTTGGCCCAGTCTACCTGCAGAATTCCCCGGTGTGGGTGTCACGTGGTCGTGCGAGGCCGTCTCCGCAATTTGGGCTTGTCACAGGTTTAGCTTATGATCTTCACTACGTGAGCTCAACTTTACAGTTAATGCATGAGTAACTACATTCATGATTTAGTTCATTCACATTTAATGATGCAATTCTCAATGAGAGCTGTTACAATTCTCAATTCATGATTGAGTTCACAGTGAGAGAAATAGAGACATTAAATTCATGATTGAGCTCACAGTGAGAGAAATAGAGACATTAAATTCATGATTGAGTTCACAGTGAGAGAAATAGAGACATTAAATTCATGATTGAGTTCACAGTGAGAGAAATAGAGACATTAAATTCATGATTGAGCTCACAGTGAGAGAAATAGAGACATTAAATTCATGATTGAGCTCACAGTGAGAGAAATAGAGACATTAAATTCATGATTGAGCTCACAGTGAGAGAAATAGAGACATTAAATTCATGATTGAGCTCACAGTGAGAGAAATAGAGACATTAAATTCATGATTGAGTTCACAGTGAGAGAAATAGAGACATTAAATTCATGATTGAGTTCACAGTGAGAGAAATAGAGACATTAAATTCATGATTGAGCTCACAGTGAGAGAAATAGAGACATTAAATTCATGATTGAATTCACAGGGAGAGAAATAGAGACATCAAATTCATGATTGAGTTCACAGTGAGAGAAATAGAGACATTAAATTCATGATTGAGTTCACAGTGAGAGAAAAGAAACATTAAGCCCCGATAGGTATGACCAACATCCACCATTTGGACTGCACCCATTTTTGATAATTAATTTGTACATAAAATTTGAACCAACTTATTGATTATATCTGCTATGTTTATTTTGTTTGACCGTGTCTCTACTTCATCTTACTTTCAGCTCTCTGTGGAGCATAGGTCTTCAACAAACACTTTCAGCTCCCTGTGGAGCATAGGTCTTCAACAAACACTTTCAGCTCCCTGTGGAGCATAGGTCTTCAACAAACACTTTCAGCTCCCTGTGGAGCATAGGTCTTCAACAAACACTTTCAGCTCCCTGTGGAGCATAGGTCTTCAACAAACACTTTCAGCTCTCTGTGGAGTATAGGTCTTCAACAAACACTTTCAGCTCCCTGTGGAGTATAGGTCTTCAACAAACACTTTCAGCTCCCTGTGGAGCATAGGTCTTCAACAAACACTTTCAGCTCCCTGTGGAGCATAGGTCTTCAACAAACACTTTCAGCTCCCTGTGGAGTATAAGTCTTCAACAAACATTTTCAGCTCCCTGTGGAGTATAGGTCTTTAACAAACATTTTCAGCTCCCTGTGGAGTATAGGTCTTAAACAAACATTTTCAGCTCCCTGTGGAGTATAGGTATTTAACAAACATTTTCAGCTCCCTGTGGAGTATAGGTCTTTAACAAACATTTTCAGCTCCCTGTGGAGTATAGGTCTTCAACAAACACTTTCAGCTCCCTGTGGAGTATAGCTCTTCAACAAACATTTTCAGCTCCCTGTGGAGTATAGGTCTTCAACAAACACTTTCAGCTCCCTGTGGAGTATAGGTCTTCAACAAACACTTTCAGCTCCCTGTGGAGCATAGGTCTTCAACAAACACTTTCAGCTCCCTGTGGAGTATAGGTCTTCAACAAACGCTTTCAGCTCCCTGTGGAGCATAGGTCTTCAACATACACTTTCAGCTCTCTGTGGAGTATAGGTCTTCAACAAACACTTTCAGCTCCCTGTGGAGCATAGGTCTTCAACAAACACTTTCAGCTCTCTGTGGAGTATAGGTCTTCAACAAACACTTTCAGCTCCCTGTGGAGCATAGGTCTTCTACAAACACTTCTAGCTCTCTGTGGAGCATAGGTCTTCACCAAACATTTTCAGCTCCCTGTGGAGTGTATCACTTGTACAGACACTTTCAAATCCCTGTGGAGTATAGGTCTTCAACAAACATTTTCAGCTCCCTGTGGAGTATAGGTCTTCAACAAACATTTTCAGCTCCCTGTGGAGTATAGGTCTTCAACAAACACTTTCAACTCCCTGTGGAGCATTGGTCTTCAATAAACACTTTCAGCTCCCTGTGGAGCACAGTTCTTCAACAAACACTTTCAAACATTGGTCTTCAACAAACACTTTCAGCTCCATGTGGAGCACATTTCTTCAACAAACACTTACAACTCCCAGTGGAGCATAGGTCTACAACAAACATTTTCAGCTCTCTGTCGAGTATAGGTTTTCAGCAACCACTTTCAGCTCCCCTTGAAACATAGGACTTGTACAAACATTTTCAGCTCTTTGTGGAGCATAAGTCTTTAAAAAAAACATTCAGCTCCCTGTGGAGCATATGTCCTCAACAAACACTTTCAGATCCCTGTGGAGCATATGTCCTCAACAATAACTTTCAGCTCTTTGTTAGGCTTAAGTCTTTAAAAAAAAAAAAACATTCTGCTCCCTCTGGAGCATTTGTCCTCAACAAACACTTTCAGTTCCCTGAGGAGCATATGTCCTCAACAATAACTTTCAGCTCTTCGTGGAGCATATGTCCTCAACAAACACTTTCAGCTCCCTGTGGAGCATAGGTCTTCTACAAACACTTCCAGCTCTCTGTGGAGCATAGGTCTTCATCAAACATTTTCAGCTCCCTGTGGAGCATAGGTCTTCAACAAACACTTTCAGCTCCCTGTGGAGTATAAGTCTTCAACAAACATTTTCAGCTCCCTGTGGAGTATAGGTCTTTAACAAACATTTTCAGCTCCCTGTGGAGTATAGGTCTTTAACAAACATTTTCAGCTCCCTGTGGAGTATAGGTCTTCAACAGACATTTTCAGCTCCATGTGGAGTATAGGTCTTTAATAAACATTTTCAGCTCCCTGTGGAGTATAGGTCTTCAACAAACATTTTCAGCTCCCTGTGGAGTATAGCTCTTCAACAAACATTTTCAGCTCCCTGTGGAGTATAGGTCTTCAACAAACATTGTCAGCTCCCTGTGGAGTATAGGTCTTCAACAAACACTTTCAGCTCCCTGTGGAGTATAGGTCTTCAACAAACACTTTCAGCTCCCTGTGGAGAATAGATCTTCAACAAACATTTTCAGCTCCCTGTGGAGTATAGGCCTTCAACAAACATGTTCAGCTCCCTGTGGAGCATAGGTCTTCAACAAACATTTTCAGCTGCCTGTGGAGCATAGGTCTTCAACAAACACTTTCAGCTCCCTGTGGAGCATAGGTCTTCTACAAACACTTCTAGCTCTCTGTGGAGCATAGGTCTTCACCAAACATTTTCAGCTCCCTGTGGAGTGTATCACTTGTACAGACACTTTCAGCTCCCTGTGGAGTATAGGTCTTCAACAAACATTTTCAGCTCCCTGTGGAGTATAGGTCTTCAACAAACATTTTCAGCTCCCTGTGGAGTATAGGTCTTCAACAAACACTTTCAACTCCCTGTGGAGCATTGGTCTTCAACAAACACTTTCAACTCCATGTGGAGCATTGGTCTTCAACAAACACTTTCAGCTCCCTGTGGAGCACAGTTCTTCAACAAACACTTTCAACTCCCCGTGGAGCATAGGTCTACAACAAACATTTTCAGCTCTCTGTCGAGTATAGGTTTTCAACAACCACTTTCAGCTCCCTTGAAACATAGGACTTGTACAAACATTTTCAGCTCTTTGTGGAGCATAAGTCTTTAAAAAAAACATTCAGCTCCCTGTGGAGCATATGTCCTCAACAAACACTTTCAGCTCCCCGTGGAGCATATGTCCTCAACAACAACTTTCAGCTCTTTGTGAGGCTTAAGTCTTTAAAAAAAAAACATTCTGCTCCCTGTGGAGCATATGTCCTCAACAAACACTTTCAGTTCCCTGAGGAGCATATGTCCTCAACAATAACTTTCAGCTCTTCGTGGAGCATATGTCCTCAACAAACACTTTCAGCTCTCTGTGGAGCATAGGTCTTCTACAAAAACTTCCAGCTCTCTGTGGAGCATAGGTCTTCATCAAACATTTTCAGCTCCCTGTTGAGTATATCACTTCTAATGACACTTTCAGCTCTCTGTGGAGCATAGGTCTTCAACAAACACTTTCAGCTCCCTGTGGAGTATAGGTCTTCAACAAACACTTTCAGCTCCCTGTGGAGTATAGGTCTTCAACAAACACTTTCATCTCCCTGTGGAGCATAGGTCTTCAACAAACATTTTCACCTCCTTGTGGAGTATAGGTCTTCAACAAACACTTTCAGCGCCCTGTGGAGTATAGGTCTTCAACAAACATTTTCAGCTCCCGGTGGAGTATAGGTCTTCAACAAATACTTTCAGCTCCCTGTGGAGCATAGGTCTTCAACAAACACTTTCAACTCCCTGTGGAGCATTGGTCTTCAACAAACACTTTCGGCTCCCAGTGGAGCACAGTTCTTCAACAAACACGTTCAACTCCCCGTGGAGCATAGGTCTACAACAAACATTTTCAGCTCTCTGTTGAGAATAGGTTTTCAACAACCACTTTCAGCTCCCTGTGGAACATAGGACTTGTACAAACATTTTCAGCTCTTTGTGGAGCATAGGTCCTTAACAATAACTTTCAGCTCTTTGTGAGGCATAAGTCTTTAAAAAAAACATTCAGCTCCCTGTGGAGCATTTGTCCTCAGCAAACACTTTCAGCTCCCTGTGGAGCATATGTCCTCAACAAACACTTTCAGGTCCCCGTGGAGCATATGTCCTCAACAATAACTTTCAGCTTTTTGTGGAGCATATGTCCTCAACAAACACTTTCAGCTCCCTGTGGAGCATATGTCCTCAACAAACACTTTCAGCTCTTTGTGGAGCATATGTCCTCAACAAACATTTTCAGCTCCCTGTGGAGTGTATCACTTCTACAGACACTTTCAGCTCTCTGTGGAGCATAGGTCTTCAACAAACATTTTCAGCTCCCTGTGGAGCATAGGTCTTCTACAAACACTTCCAGCTCTCTGTGGGGCATAGGTCTTCACCAAACATTTTCAGCTCCCTGTGGAGTATATCACTTCTACAGACACTTTCAGCTCTCTGTGGAGCATATGTCTTCAACAAACACTTTCAACTCACTGTGGAGCATTGGTCTTCAACAAGCACTTTCAATTCCCTGTGGGCGCATAGAATTCTTCAACAAACACTTTTCAAGACGTTCTGTTTCTTGCCATTATTTTAAGATCATTCCATGTCTTCACCATCATCTTTATCTCTCCTTCTATCTGCGTTCTACAAGAATATTTTGGTCTTTCTCTTTGTTTCTTCCCCTAGAGATTCCAAAAAATTGCCTGTTGTGTAATACTCTCAGTTGGCTTCCGAAGTGGGTGTCCAATCCAGCGCCATCGTCTCCGCTGTATCTCTTTGTCCACTGGTATTTGACTGGTACATTTACATAATTCTATGTTAGTGATTTTGTCCTGCTATTTCCATCCTTTTATTCTGCGTAAGCATCCATTAATGAAAGTCTGTATCTTCATGTTCATGCCACCAGTGAGGACAAATTCAAGAAAGAAATGGATGACAGATGACATTTTGCAGCTAATGGATACAAGAAGACGAAATAAAGAAAATAAAGATGAGTATAAGAGATTAAATAAAGAAATTGTAGTAAAATGCAATGAAGCAAAAGAAGCATGGCTAAAACAGAGATGCAAAGAGATTGAAATGCAACAAAAAGGAGATGCTAAAGCAATAAACAAACAAATTGAAGAATTAACAGGAAGAAAAACGCAATCAAAAACTGGATGTTTAAAATCAAAAGAAGGAGAACTGTTGTTTGAAAAAGGAAGCTTAATGCAACGATGGAATGAATACATTAAAGCTCTTTATAATGATGAACGAACGGAAGTAAATATTAAGGATAATGGAGAAGGACCAGAAATACTCAAAGAAGAAGTTGAAAACGCCTTGCGCAATATGAAAGCAGGAAAAGCTCCTGGGCCAGATAATATAACTAAAGAAGAGATTGAAACCATGGGTGATTTTGGAATAGAAATAATAACAAAAATATTGAATGATATCTACAACAGCGGATATATACCAGACGACATGCTCAAATCAATATTCATAGCCCTACGAAAAAAATATGGTGTGATTGAGTGCGATGATCATCGCACAATAAGCCTTATGAGTCACATGACTAAGATATTACTAAGAATCATCATGCGAAGAGGGTGAAACAAAATCAGTCCAGAAATTAGTGATTAACAGTGTGGTTGTGTTAGAGATAAAGGAAGAAGCAATAACATATACATCATAAGATCTTTAGTAGAAAGAGCCATTGAGGTAAAAACAGATCTATACTTTTGCTTCATAGATTAAACCAAAGCATTTTACAAAGTAAAGCACCAAGAAATAATCAAAATTTTAGAAAGCATAAACGTACACAGCAAAGATCTAAGAATACTAAAGAACATGTACTGGCAACAAACAGCGGCCATAAGAACTGGAAACCAATTGGGAATGTTTTAACACATAAAACAGGGTGTTAGACAAGGTTGTGTGCTGTCACCAGATTTGTTTAATATTTATAGTGAGATTATTTTAAGATCCATAAGGGGCATGATGGAATAACAATCGGAGGTCATAATATAAATAATCTAAAGTATGCTGATGATACAGTCTTGATCGCTAAGAGTGAACATGAGTTACAAGAAATGTTGGACATTATAGTGAAAGAAAGCATAAATATAGGACTTGGCCTTAATAGCAAAATGACAGAAGTAATGGCAACAACAAAGAAAAAGACATCATTACAATGCACAATAAAGACAAGTGGAACAATATTAAAATAGGTAAATGAATTTAAATATTTGGGAACTTTGTTAACCTCAGACGGAAGATGTACAAAAGAGGTGAGATGCAGAATGGCTCAGGCAAAAGCAGCTTTCCAAAAAATGAGGAAGAAACTATGCAATCCATTTTTGACAATAGAAACAAGAAAAAGAGTTCTTAAATGTTATGTAGAGTCAGTCTTAACATATGGATGCAAATCATGGACAATAGGACAATAGACAAGAAAATCACTGGAGTCTGTAGAAATGTGGTTTTACAGAAGAATGTTGAGAATACCATGTACAACTAAGAAGAGTAATGAAAACGTTCTGAAAGAGGCCAAAGCAAAGAGAGAGCTAATTTCCAATATTAGGAAGAAACAATCATAATTTCTTCATAATTTTAACAACTGGGAAAATTGAGGGACAAAGAGATAGAGGGAAACAATGAGAAAAGATACCAGACAGCTTAAGAGAATGGTTTGGCAGAAGGTCAAAAACATAAATGATAAATAACTGTCGAAATCGAAAATTGTGGAGAGATATGATCACCTACGCCAGCAGGCCCGGTACTTGATGACGATGATGATATCTTTATGATTGTCATTTTTGTTGTTCTCCATGTTTCACAGCCATATAATAAGATTGACTTAATATTGGAGTTGAAAATTTTTATTTTAGTATTTAACCTAATTTCTGTTTACTTCCATAGGTTCCCCAGTGCAACAAATGCTCCTCTTGCTTTTGATATCCTTGTTTTGGTATCATTTTCTGTTCCTCCCTCTTTGTCTATATTACTGCCCAGATATATCCTAGATTGTACGTCTAGTAGAGGTATTTCTCCTATTATTATTTGGTTATTGCCAACTGCATTAATTCTCTTAATTTTGGTCTTATCTTTATTTATTCTATGCCCCATCTGTTGTGATCTCTCATCAAGTATGCTCATTTTATCCTGCATCTGTTGATGGCTGTATGATAGGAGAGCTATGTCATCAGCAAAGTCTAAGTTATTATTCCCTTTCTGTTGTTTTGAGTTATTTTCATAATCCAATCTATGGCCAGTTGAAAGAGAAATTGGGATAGAAGGCATCCCTGCCTTACTCCTGTTCTTATTTCAAATGCTTCTGTAAGCTGCCCTTCATGCACCAGACATTTAATTCCTTCATACATTGTTCTTATCAGGTTAATAAACTTTATGGAGATTCCGTAATGACTCAGTAACTTCCAAAGATCTCCTCTTGTCTAAACTATCAAATGCCTGTTTGGCCATGCACATGCCCGTGTTTAGAAATGTTTGACCGTTTCATTTATAAAACTTGAATATTTTGCCTGTAAGATGACACATGCTTTCTAATGAGTAAACAAACACAAATTGGAAATAGCCACTTCAATCTCAAATAATTCATACACACAATAAAACTCGACTTCCTTTTCATATCAAATGCATATCTGCAGGTTGTGCCTGATTTATAATCATTTTATAACTCAAAGACACACACCACAGCTCCAACATAACAACAGACAAACACACCACAGCTCCAACATAACAACAGACAAACACACCACAGCTCCAACATAACAACAGACAAACACACCACAGCTCCAACATAACAACAGACAAACACACCACAGCTCCAACATAACAACAGACAAACACACCACAGCTCCAACATAACAACAGACAAACACATCACAGCTCCAACATAACAACAGACAAACACACCACAGCTCCAACATAACAACAGACAAACACACCACAGCTCCAACATAACAACAGACAAACACACCACAGCTCCAACATAACAACAGACAAACACACCACAGCTCCAACATAACAACAGACAAACACACCACAGCTCCAACATAACAACAGACAAACACAGCTCCAACATAACAACAGACAAACACACCACAGCTCCAACATAACAACAGACAAACACACCACAGCTCCAACATAACAACAGACAAACACACCACAGCTCCAACATAACAACAGACAAACACACCACAGCTCCAACATAACAACAGACAAACACACCACAGCTCCAACATAACAACAGACAAACACACCACAGCTCCAACATAACAACAGACAAACACACCACAGCTCCAACATAACAACAGACAAACACACAACTCCAACATAACCAGAGACAAACACACAACTCCAACAACACTCTAACATAAAACATAGTCAGCGTCCATGTAACGTTTCCCAATTTTGTCCGTTACATTCTTGTCTTATTATTTCCAAGCTGCAGTTATCTTTCCGTTTCCAAGAATGATATTGTCACGTGGGCGTCAGTGATGGTGCCCAGTCTACAGCCACGCAATTAAGTTCCTGCCAGAGACAGACACCATCAGAGAGGTCGATGTAAGACTAGGTGAAACACGGACAAATAAACCTAACACTGTGTGCAGTAGCTGGACTAAACTGGAAACGCATTCGTCAGTACGACTAGGCAGGAAACATGACAGAGACGATTGTAGAGACAAAGAGATGTCTAGTGAGCTTCATTAAGAGCCTTGCGAAGAGAATGTCACGAGATCTAACGGGCACGTTGTTCAACCTCTGACTGGTAAGTGGCCAGATGTGAGATCACTACTGGTCACGTGACTACAGCAGGAAGGACAGTTGTTTACAAGTAGGACCAGTGGGATGTGGTTAAATGACGTCAGCAAGGACAGATTGGCAATCTCTCTTGGGGATTAGGAAGAAAGAGTACATAGAAGGGAGGGGAGGGGAGAAAATGGTGTAAATGGGGACTGCTATGATAGGAAAAAATGAAAGTAATTGATCTCTCACGGATGGAAAGTGCTTAGCCGGGACGTCACTCAAGGATCATTAGTTGGGCAAGGAATGATACCAGTGACTGGAAGATTATCAGGGGCCTGAGTATATCCGCTACGTCGACAAGAGACTAAAAACTGTACACACAAGTGATGTACAACAACAAGAACTGTGTACACACAAGTGATGTACAGCAACAAGAACTATGTACACACAAGTAAGGTACAACAACAAGAACTATGTAAACACAAAAAGGTACAACAGAAACTGTGTACACACAAGTAAGGTACAACGACAGAAACAGTGTACACACAAGTAAGGTACAACGACAGAAACTGTGTACACACAAGTAAGGTACAACGACTAGAACTGAGTACACACAAGTAAGGTACAACGACAGAAACTGTGTACACACAAGTAAGGTACAACGACAGAAACTGTGTACACACAAGTAAGGTACAACGACAGAAACTGTGTACACACAAGTAAGGTACAACGACTAGAACTGAGTACACACAAGTAAGGTACAACGACAGAAACTGTGTACACACAAGTAAGGTACCACGACTAGAACTGAGTACACACAAGTAAGGTACAACGACCGAAACTGTGTACACACAAGTAAGGTACAACGACTAGAACTGAGTACACACAAGTAAGGTACAACGACAGAAACTGTGTACACACAAGCAAGGTACAACGACATAAACTGTGTACACACAAGTAAGGTACAACAACAGAAACTGTGTACACACAAGTAAGGTACAACGACTAGAACTGAGTACACACAAGTAAGGTACAACGACAGAAACTGTGTACACACAAGTAAGGTACCACGACTAGAACTGAGTACACACAAGTAAGTTACAACGACCGAAACTGTGTACACACAAGTAAGGTACAACGACTAGAACTGAGTACACACAAGTAAGGTACAACGACAGAAACTGTGTACACACAAGTAAGGTACAACGACATAAACTGTGTACACACAAGTAAGGTACAACGACAGAAACTGTGTACACACAAGTAATGTACAACGACTAGAACTGAGTACACACAAGTAAGGTACAACGACAGAAACTGTGTACACACAAGTAAGGTACCACGACTAGAACTGAGTACACACAAGTAAGGTACAACGACAGAAACTGTGTACACACAAGTAAGGTACAACGACAGAAACTGTGTACACACAAGTAAGGTACAACGACAGAAACTGTGTACACACAAGTAAGGTACAACGACAGAAACTGTGTACACACAAGTAAGGTACAACGACTAGAACTGTGTACACACAAGTAAGGTAGAGGAACACAATGTTTGTGCTGTCATCGCTTGTGATGATCACTGGTTGTTTTGTTTCTCAGAGGGTGCAGTGACGTCACCTCTAACAACAATCAACAAAGAACAATTTAAAAAGTACACGAGAATGACTGTTGAACCTTTGATCTCTCTATGCTAAAAATAGAAAAGACAAAACACAACAAATGATGACAGATTGAGCAGGGGTGGGTACAAGCGCATTAAACAAGTTATTGGATGTCGAGCACACACAATCCAGAAAAACTCAACATTAATCAGAGTGTGGGGGGACAAGCCTTGGCAAGTTAATAACTGAGCTACACGCACTCAAACACCCGCCATTATCCAACGGCTTTCTTGGTGTCTCGGGACTTGCTGGAGGATGTATCGCCTTTACTGCCAAAACGTGACATTTGAATAGTTTCTTTATTTACTTTAGTCTTTTTTTATTTGTGTTTGTGTAGACTTGTATTTGTGTAGATTTGAGTTTGATGTGTAGACTTGTGGTTGTGTAGACTTGTGGTTGTGTAGACTTGTGTTTGTTCTGTTTGTGTAGACTTGTGTTTGTATATACTTGTGTTTGTGTAGACTTGTGTTTGTGTAGACATGTGGTAGTGTAGACGTGTTTGTGTAGACTTGTGTTTGTGTAGACTTGTGGTAGTGTAGACTTGTGTTTGTGTAGACTTGTGTTTGTGTAGACTTGTGGTAGTGTAGACTTGTGTTTGTTTAGACTTGTGGTAGTGTAGACTTGTGTTTGTGTAGACTTGTGGTAGTGTAGACGTGTTTGTGTAGACTTGTGTTTGTGTAGACTTGTGGTAGTGTAGACTTGTGTTTGTGTAGACTTGTGTTTGTGTAGACTTGTGGTAGTGTAGACTTGTGTTTGTGTAGACTTGTGTTTGTGTAGACTTGTGTTTGTGTAGACTTGTGTTTCCTTGCCCGCTGTTTCTTATAATTCTTAGCGTTCACCCTTTCAGATGGATATGTTGTGTCACTAATTTACGACAGTACTGAGGTATCTGCTCGTCTCAGCCTGACACACCCGCCGTCAGCATGGCTACATTTGCTTCACAATCGTTATCTGAAAACCTTGACCTCTTGTTTGACTTTTATCGGTCAAAGGTTCTTTAACGTGGGGCACACGAGGCCACCTGTTTATTTTTTTATTGTAATGTTGTCCGAGAGGAGTAGACAACTGATCTCTCTACTCAGAGACCGAGGGAAGAGGAAAGGGGGGGGGGGGGAAGGAGAGGGTCACATAGAAACTACAGACTCAAGGTGAGAAACTTCCCACCTCTTGTGGGGGGGGGGGGGGGTACAGAGAAACTACAGGCTCAAAGTGAGAAACTTTCCACCTCTTGTGTGTGTGTGTGTGGGGGGGGGGAAGGGGGGGGGAAGAGGGTCACAGAGAAATTACAGACTCAAAGTGAGAAACTTACCTAAGGTGACCATTCGTCCCGGATTGTCCGGGACAGTCCCGGAATTTGACATTTTTTGAACCTTTGTCCCGGATTAGCTGCCGTACCGGTTTTGTCCCGATTTTGGCATATTTTTTTAGCTTTTGTCCCGGATTTGATAAAAAATAATTTGGGACACAAACGTTTACCAATTTTGCCATTTTGGTATACGGCGTACATTTCTTCAATTAAAAAAAAATATTATTCCGTTGCTGTGTAGACAATTTTGTTTAATATCAAAACAGTAGAATGCGCTCCTAGTTTTAAATCTAGTATATATTCGTTGTGTTACTAACTTTCACTTTCACTTTCGCAAAAAATGGCACCGAAGCGTAATTGTAGTTTTAATCAAGATTTACAAAAGGAATACCCTTTTATAAAAAAGTCTACATCGTCATCAGACTTCACTGTAAGATGTAATATATGTTCATCCGGGTTTACTATTAACCATAGTGGACGTGGTGATATTAAGAGCCACATAAATAGTGATAAACATAAGAGAGCCGTCGCTACTGCTGCATCAAGCTCGTCGTTGACAAATTATTTTCCAGCTGAACAGGTTGGTGACAAAGAAGAACAGTTAGCTGCTACAGAAGGTGCTTTTGCATATCATACAGTGATGCACAATCACACGTTTAGATCTATGGACTGCACATCAAAATTGCTTCAGGTAACTTTAGAACCAAAATTTGCTTGTGCACGTACGAAAACAGAAGCTATTATTCGGAATGTGTTCACACCCCATGCTCTAAACGAGTTGAGATGTGACCTAGAAAACGTAACATTTATCTCCATACTGACAGATGCCTCCAACCACAAAGAAATCAAGATTTTTCCTTTGCTTGTCAGATACTTTGATCGCAATAAGGGACTGAAAGTTAAAATATTAGAGTTGAAGTCATTGCCGGGTGAAACATCTGATATAGTAAGTAGTTTTCTTATTGACTGTCTAACTGAAAATGGTTTAGAACTGAAAGTAGTTGGATCATGTGCAGACAACACACATTCTAATTTTGGGGGCGCTGAAAAAAGGACAGAACAATGTTTTCACAAAACTGAAAGAAAACCTTGAACATAGTTTGATAGGTGTTGGGTGTGCTTGCCATATTTTCCACAACACTGTTCGAGCAGCTGCAGACGTATTGCCTGTTGATGTTGAAATGACTATTGCAAAAATGTATCTGTACTTCAAATCATACACAGTTAGAGTTGAAAGTCTCAAGGAGTTTTGTCAGTTTGTCGACACAGACTTCCAGATGATTTTAGGTTATGCACAAACTAGGTGGCTTGCGCTCTTGCCTGCTGTTGAAAGGGTTCTTTACATATTCCTGCCTCTAAAATCATATTTTCAATCTCAAGACAGATGCCCAGTTTTTATACAGGAATTCTTTGAAAACCCACTGTCTGAGGCATGGCTTATTTTGGTTCACAGTCAGGCATCCTCTTTCCACGAAGCAGTGCAGAAAGTAGATGGACAGATGGTCACTGTATTTGAAGTCATTGACATACATCAATAGGTTGAAAGCTATCTTGGAGTCCAAGCTGGAAGACGGCTTCTTGCCATCAAGAGTTCAGATAATCCTTAAAAAGCTGGAAATGGAAGGATTTCCACTTGATGATGTGAAAAAGTTTAACGCCAGTGTTTGTTTCTTCATTTTATGAAACAGCTTTAAGTTATTTGAACAAATGGGCTGCAGATAATTTTCAAAACCTAGAGTCTTACAGCTGGGTAATGCTGAACAGAACACCAAATTGGGAAGATATTGAGAAGTCTTCATCATTAGTGAGTCAAACAGTGCCTTCAGTCGACTTTCCAGAAAATGAAATGTATGACGAATATGTCTACATGAAACAGTTCGTTACTTCACAAAAAATTAGTGAGTGGAGTCTTAATAAAACATGACCAGGGCAGCGTTGGGTTGAACTAGCTTCCCACTTTAGAAACAATCATGTGCCCGTTTCACATATTCTGAAGTTGGCAGAGTTCTTTTTGTGTCTACCTGGAACAAATGCTGCAACAGAACGAATGTTTTCTCTGATGAACAGTTTGTGGACAAATGATAAAACACAACTAGGTGTTGAAACTTTAAAAGCCATGTTGATCACCAAAGTGAACTATGAGGGAACATGTGTCGAATTTTGTAAGATGCTGCATACAAAGAAGGACATTTTACAGAAAATTCACTCATCTGAAAAGTACAGCATCTCTGTTTCACCTTCAATTTAAGTGAGTATCACTGTCTTTTTTTTATCTCCTGATTATCCTGATAGCGTATTGTAGGTCTATATTATTAGATGTTTTAAAATGTATGTATTATTCACTTGAAAATGACAGCAAGAAGAAATGTAATTTTATTGGTGGAAAATTGAAGTAAAATTATTCCGTCCCGGAATGGGATTTCAAAAATATGGTCACCTTAAACTTACCACCTCTTGTCGGGGGAGAGGTTCACAGAGAAACTTACCACCTCTTGTCGGGGGAGAGGGTCACAGAGAAACTTACCACCTCTTGTCGGGGGAGAGGGTCACAGAGAAACTTACCACCTCTGTTCTGCGCTTTACGTCACATTGGAGCTGTTCATGACCGCTGTTGGATTTGCTTGACGCAAGTTATTTCCATGTTACTTATTAATGTGAAATGCTTCGTCAGCCGCAGTTTTATCTCTTTAGGGAATTTGCACCGTGTTCTGTTCGTCGTAGGCTACATTCACTAGATTAATCAGGATTCTAAAGGGCGCGTCATTACAGTGCGTTCGACATTGTTATGTGTGCTACGTCATGGTAATGGCTCATCGTAAATCCCTAGACCGGCGTTACGCTAATCTTACGGTCTGTTGCTTGATGTGCGACGGGGATAATTTGACGACTAACTGTGTGTTTATATGTTCGAAATTGGAGTCAACAACGATGGCCATTGTTATGTGTGCTGCGTCATGGTAATGGCTCATCGTAAATCCCTAGACCGGCGTTACGCTAATCTTACGGTCTGTTGTTTGATGTGCGACGGGAATAATCTAACGACTAACTGTGTATTTATATGTTCGAAATTGGAGTCAACAACGATGGCCTAACATCATCAAGCGCTATACATTTTTAAAGAAATATGACGATCATCACTTTCGGGAGAACGTGAACTTCTGGTATATGGTGGATAGGCGGCAGGAACCATTGCAGGCTATGCATCAAAAGTGTTCCTTGTTGCAGTTTCCTCATATTCCACTTCCATGGAATGGTCTCGAGGCAGGACGCCGGCCTCGGGACAGAGAGGTTGTGGGTTCAAATCTCTGCTCTAATGGTTGGGATTTTTATTTATAATTTCTCTCTGCGACAACTACTCCTGGTCTCAACAGCGAGGCCCGGCTTGAAACGTCAGTTACTAATCAACGGAAAAAAACAACTCCGAAGTCGGAGTTATCTGCCTGTGCGGCGAGGGACCCCTGTGCACACGGCTGCCAGGGAAAAATGGATTAACGCGCAAAATTCAGGTCCTAGTCTCTAGGGACATCGTCAGAGTTGAAAGCTGTCGAACAACAAACATATCTACAGTAGTGAAGGTAGAACATTGTCTGTCAAACACCATCTACAGTAGTGAAGGTAGAACATTGTCTGTCAAACACCATCTACAGTAGTGAAGGTAGAACATTGTCTGTCAAACACCATCTATAGTAGTGAAGGAAGAAAATTGTCTGTCAAACACCATCTACAGTAGTGAAGGTAGAACATTGTCTGTCAAACACCATCTATAGTAGTGAAGGTAGACCATTGTCTGTCAAACACCATCTATAGTAGTGAAGGTAGAACATTGTCTGTCAAACACCATCTATAGTAGTGAAGGAAGAACATTGTCTGTCAAACACCATCTACAGTAGTGAATGTAGAACACTGTCTGTCAAACACCATCTATAGTAGTGAAGGAAGAACATTGTCTGTCAAACACCATCTATAGTAGTGAAGGAAGAACCTTGTCTGTCAAACACAATCTACAGTAGTGAAAGTAGAACATTGTCAAACACCATCTACAGTAGTGAAGGCAGAACATTGTCTGTCAAACACCATCTACAGTAGTGAAGGTAGAACATTGTCTGTCAAACACCATCTATAGTAGTGAAGGTAGAACATTGTCTGTCAAACACCATCTACAGTAGTGAAGGTAGAACATTGTCAAACACCATCTATAGTAGTGAAGGTAGAACATTGTCTGTCAAACACCATCTACAGTAGTGAAGGTAGAACATTGTCAAACACCATCTACAGTAGTGAAGGTAGAACATTGTCAAACACCATCTATAGTAGTGAAGGAAGAACATTGTCAAACACCATCTATAGTAGTGAAGGAAGAACATTGTCAAACACAATCTATAGTAGTGAAGGTAGAACATTGTCAAACACCATCTATAGTAGTGAAGGAAGAACATTGTCAAACACCATCTATAGTAGTGAAGGTAGAACATTGTCAAACACCATCTATAGTAGTGAAGGAAGAACATTGTCAAACACCATCTATAGTAGTGAAGGAAGAACATTGTCAAACACCATCTACAGTAGTGAAGGAAGAACATTGTCAAACATCATCTATAGTAGTGAAGGTAGAACATTGTCTGCCAAACACCATCTACAGTAGTGAAGGAAGAACATTGTCAAACACCATCTATAGTAGTGAAGGTAGAACATTGTCTGTCAAACACCATCTATAGTAGTGCAGTAGTAAAGAAAGAAAATTGTAGTCGAAGTTTATAACTGTTTTTTTTAATCAGATAAAATTGATGCCATTAACAATTCCGATGAGAGAAGCAAGTACTTATAACAGAGGTGCTGGAACATTCTACCTGACAGGTGAATCACCTTAATGTCGAAACTTAACTACGCGGTAAACACCTTCATTGGCAATGGACCATGCAAATATTTCAGCTAAAAATAGCCACCAATAGTTGTCAACTGTCATGGTTGCCGTAACCTACATTCTTTGGGACTAGAAGTTCTGTTCCAGAGAGTGGCTTCCCGCAGCTCAAATGGTGCCATAGATTGCCGATAGTTCTGACATCTCAGCTAGCGATCTCAGCACTGGTACGTGAGACAGGGGTAGGAGAAGAAGCATTCGGTAACTCCTATCTGACTGTTGGCATGAGAATTAGTGAGGCATGTTTGATGAAGGCCCTAAGATGCTGCCGTGTGGCTGACAGGGAAAAAGGTTGACCAAGCGAACTGAGATTTTTGAAGGAAGGCACACCTGGTACATGAAATGCCAGGCTAAAGTCGGATGTTCGGATTTGCGAAATATCGCCTCTCACTGTTAACAACGATAGAAAGCAGTTAACCCAGATTTCAGTTCGGGAAAAACGAGATAAACCAACACACAAGATCATCAACACACAAGAACATCAACATACAAGAATATCAACATATAAGAACATCAAACCTCAAGAAACAAGAACTTCAACATATAAGAACATCAACATACAAGAACACCAACATACAAGACCATCAACAAACAAGAACACCAACAAACAAGAACACCAACAAACAAGACCATCAACAAACAAGAACATCAACATACAAGAACACCAACATACAAGACCATCAACAAACAAGAACACCAACAAACAAGAACACCAACAAACAAGACCATCAACACACAAGAGCGTCAACACACAAGAGCGTCAACACACAAGAGCATCAACAAACAAGATCAAAAACACACAAGACCATCAACACACAAGAGCGTCAACACACAAGAGCGTCAACAAACAAGACCATCAACACACAAGACCATCAACACACAAGACCATCAACACACAAGAGCGTCAACAAACAAGACCATCAACACACAAGAGCGTCAACACACAAGACCATCAACACACAAGACCATCAACACACAAGAGCGTCTATCTATCTATCTATCTTTCGTTCGCCTGAAGCATTGTCTATATCTGCAATGTCGTTTCCTGTATAAATGTTACTGTCTTTTGTAATTCTTGCAGTGGCCCATATAGTTTTGTCTGTAGTGTTGTATCTATGGGCCAATGGATTTTCCTCAGTCTACTATATTCAGTGCAGTCTTGAAGTATGTGTTCAGCAGTCTGGGGCGCCTGTCCACATGTACAAGTAGTTGAGGTGCCGATCTTGAATTTTGTATACATGTGACTATGGAGTCGATTGTGTCCTGTTCTGAGACGTATAATGATAACTTGTTCATATCTATTCATATTATAAAAGGCATCCTGATTTGGGGCTTGTGGTCCTCTGATTGATTTGATTATCTGTTTCTTATGATGGTATGTAACAGGTGTATCTAGTTGTGTGCCTGTTGAACCTTCCTTTGCCAACTGATCTGCTTTCTCATTTCCTGGTATTCCACAGTGAGATGGGATCCACTGCAGGGCAACCCTGTGGTGCTTGCAGAGTTCAGTCAATAAGGTCTGCAGATGTGGTAATTTTCTGGATTGTAGTGCCTGGAGTACTGATCTTGCATCTGTCAAAACACTACAGGCTGCGGGCTAAGATTAATGTTCAGCAGTTTTTCTATTGCTAACTTTATTGCTTGTATTTCTGCATCATAATTGTGACAATATTTCCCTGTTGCTATTTTATTCATATCCCTAGTGTTATTTGGGTATTCTATATATGCACCTGCTCCCCATTTTTTACTGCATTCTGTGCTGATCCATCTGTATACACACGAATCCATAGGTCTTGTGGGTATTCTTCATCCAGGAAACTGAGAGTTATTGTTTTTCGCTGTAGACTATTCTGTTCCTCTTTATCAACTATTCCTTTCACTTCTGTCCGTATTTGAACTGATAATCCAGATTCCTCTGTCCAGGGAGTCTGTTCTGGTATGGGCAGTAGGGGGTTAACAGCTCTTGGCATGTCTGGTGTTTGTCTACTAATACGCTTGGCTTGGTGGATAAAACTGCTTCTCTTAAGTCGTCCCAATGCAAGATTTTGGAATCGGTCCTTCATTGGATGTCTCGGCATGCAAGCAAATTTTTCTGCCTGTATCAGCACCTTTGTGTCCCTCCGTTCTCTCAGTGCTGGTATCCTCCACAATTTCTCCATCTCTAATATTGGTGTTGATTTCATTGCTCCTGTGATGACCCTAAGTGCCTGGTTTTGTACTTTATCCAGTTCTTGAAGTGTGGTGTTTGATGCTGAACACCATGCAGATGATCCATATTCTAAATGTGGGCGTATACTCTGTTGGTAAACTTTACTGAGTATTTTCCCACTCGCACCCCACGTAGTTCCACACAGCTTTCTTAGAATAGCCAATTTTCTCCTTGCTTTTTGGGTTGCCTTATTTATCTGCTGTTTCCAAGATAGTTTGTTATCAAATGTAACTCCGAGATACGTAGCCTGTATGCCTTCTTTCACAGGCTCATTGTTTATATAGATGGCTCCTGCTTTTTGTTTTGGGGAAAGAGTGAAAAGTGTAGTACTGCATTTGTCTGTATTGATGCTGATACACCATCTATTTGTCCATGAATTCAGTGCATTCATAGCTCTTTGTAACAATTTGGAGGCCACTGTTGCATACTCCTCTGTGCACCACATTACCAAGTCATCTGCATACATTGCCACTTTGATACCATGTGGTAGTTCAGTAACTAGGTCATTGATGTAGATCAGAAAAAGTGTTGGAGATAGTACCCCTCCCTGTGGAACGCCCTGGCGCAGTAAGACCTTCTTACTCTTAAGACCATCCAGTTGCACTCTGGCTCTCCTGTTATGCAGGTATGCTTTGACCCATTTGTACATCCTGCCATTTACTCCATAATTTCTCAGTTTCTTCAAAAGCCCTTCCTTCCATACCTTATCAAATGCTTTCTTTAGGTCTATCCATGCTGCTAGTACCAGTTTCTTTTCTTGAAACGCATCCTCAATTTCCTGGGAAAGATAGGTTGCCTGATCTTCGGTAGAGTAACACTGTCTAAAGCCTGCTTGTTGTGGGACAAGGAGATTTTCACTTTCCAGGTACCACTGCAGTCTGAGATTGATTATACGTTCCATTGTTTTACACAAACAGCTTGTAAGGCTGATTGGTCTATAGCTGGATGTCATTGAACCATCTTTTCCTGGCTTTAGTAATGGTATCATAATTGCTTCTCTCCATGCCTGTGGCACTTTACCTGTGATCCAGCAAATGTTGTAGATCTGCAGTAGTTTTGCTTTAGCTGCAGTTCCCAAGTTCTTAATCATTTCATTAGACACTCCATCACTACCTGGTGACTTTTTCATTTTTAATTTGGATATTGCCAGCTCTAGCTCTCTTTGTGTAATGGGTATTTCCATGACTTCATGTGCAGTCTCTTCTTGTCTTGCATTTTGTTGTTTTAGACGGGTCTCTTGACGTTTCTCTAGGCTAATTTCAATATTGTTGTCATTTGCAAAGGAGTCTGCAAAGTGATTTGCTGCATGTTTACCTGTTAGAATGTTTCCATCCTTCTTCAGTGTAATTTTTGTGTTCCCATCAAGGCCAGCTCCTTGTCGTGGGGATGGGGCTTAACAGTCACCAGGGACTGAAAACCAAGACTGGCCAGGCCTTCCTACACCCGTGCAAGACCACAGTCTGCTCTAGCAATTTTAAGTGCTGAAGTCGGAGGCAACCAGCCAAAAGGCGCACTACAAAAATCAGGATGCCACGCACTCACGCCAATGGGAAGCATGCCTATAACAAGAGCGTCAACAAACAAGACCATCAACACACAAGAGCGTCAACACACAAGAGCGTCAACAAACAAGACCATCAACACACAAGAGCGTCAACACACAAGAGCGTCAACAAACAAGACCATCAACACACAAGACCATCAACACACAAGAGCGTCAACACACAAGAGCGTCAACACACAAGAGCATCAACAAACAAAAGCATCAACATATAAGACCGTCAACATATAAGAACATTAACACACTGCGCAGTGGCACAGATAAAATAACATAGATACACAGGAACACCAATATACAACATCGTAAATTACCATCATTAACACCATCACACAACACCCAAAGGCAGCACTACCACCAGACAGCAACGTCAACAAACATCAATTCATATACAGCATAGAACACAACAATAAACATCAACTCATACACATATTCTAAATCATATATAATGACATACGGCACACATGAAACACAATAACACAATAGCCCACACAGAGACACAATAACACAATAGCCCACTCAGAGACACAATAACACAACAGCCCACACAGAGATACAATAACACAACAGCCCACACAGAGACACACTAACACAACAGTTCACACAGAGACACAAAAACCCAACAGCCCAAACAGAGACACAATAACACAACAGCCCATACAGAGATACAATAACACAACAGCCCACATAGAAGACACAATAACACAACAGCCCACACAGACACAATAACACGACAGCCTACACAGAGACACAATAACACAATAGCCCAAACAAAGACACAATAACACAACAGCCCACACAAAGACACAATAACACAATAGCACACACAGACACAATAAAACAACAGCCCACACAAAGACACAATAACACAACAGCCCACACAAAGACACAATAACACAACAGCCCACACAAAGACACAGTAACATAACAGCCCACACAGAGATACACTAACACAACAGCCCACACAGAGACACAATAACACAATAGCCCACACAGAGACACAATAACATAACAGCCCATTCAAAGACACAGTAACATAACAGCCCACACAGAGACACAATAACACAACAGCCCACTCAAAGACACAATAACATAACAGCCCACACAGACACAATAACACAACAACCCACACAGGGACACAATAACACAACAGCCCACACAGAGTCACAATAACACAACAGCCCACACAAAGACACAATAACACAACAGCCCACACAGAGACACAATAACACAATAGCCCACACAGAGACACAATAACACAACAGCCCATTCAAAGACACAGTAACATAACAGCCCACACAGAGACACAATAACACAACAGCCCACTCAAAGACACAATAACATAACAGCCCACACAGACACAATAACACAACAACCCACACAGGGACACAATAACACAACAGCCCACACAGAGTCACAATAACACAACAGCCCACACAGAGACTCAATAACACAATAACCCACACAGAGACACAATAACACAACAGCCCACACAGAGACACAGTAACACAACAGCCCATACAGAGATACAATAACACAACAGCCCACACAGAGATACAATAACACAACAGCCCATACAGAGATACAATAACACAACAGCCCACACAGAGATACAATAACACAACAGCCCACACAGAGATACAATAACACAACAGCCCACACAGAGACACAATAACACAATAGCCCACACAGAGACACAATAACACAACAGCCCACTCAAAGACACAGTAACATAACAGCCCACACAGAGATACAATAACACAACAGCCCACACAGACACAATAGCACAACAGCCCACACAGAGATACAATAACACAACAGCCCACACAGATATACAATAACACAACAGCCCACACAGAGACACAATAGCCCATACAGAGACATAATAACACAACAACCCACTCAAAGACACAGTAACATAACAGCCCACACAGAGATACAATAACACAACAGCCCACACAGAGACACAGTAACATAACAGCCTATACAGAGATACATAACACAACAGCCCATACAGAGATACAATAACACAACAGCCCACGCAGAGACACAGTAATGTAATAGCCCATACAGAGACACAATAACACAACAGCCCATACAGAGATACAATAACACAACAGCCCATACAGAGATACAATAACACAATAACACAACAGCCCACACAGACACAATAACACGACAGCCCACACAGAGACACAATAACACAACAGCCCACACAGTCACAATAACACAACAGCCCACACAAAGACACAATAACACAACAGTCCACACAAAGACACAATAACACAATAGCCCACACAGACACAATAAAACAACAGCCCACACAAAGACACAATAACACAATAGCCCACACAGAGACACAATAACACAACAGCCCATACAGACACAATAACACAACAGCCCACACAGAGACACAATAACACAACAGCCCACACAGAGACACAATAACACAACAGCCCACACAGAGACACAATAACACAACAGCCCACACAGAGACACAATAACACAACAGCCCACACATTAACAGCAAGAGCACAGCTGTACCAGTGAATGTTCACATCCTTGTTTGGAAATATTCTGCCTGGTCGCCTCCATTCGCCCCCCCCCCCACCCACCCCGCACCGAGATATGTGGTTGAACATGGCTATAATTAGGGCAGTGCCGCCTCACTGAAGGGCTACACAACATGTGGTCTACTGGCGTGGGTGATCATGTCTCTACACAACATGTGGTCTACTGGCGTGGGTGATCGTGTCTCTACACAACATATTGTCTACTGGCGTGGGTGATCATGTCTGTTCACAACACTTGGTCTACTGGCGTGGGTGATCATGTCTGTTCACAACACTTGGTCTACTGGCGTGGGTGATCATATATCTTCAGAACGCTTGATCTGTTGACCCTGGTGATCATGCCTCTTCCAAGCCCTTGGTCTGTTGACCAAAGTGATCATGTCTCTCCACAACTTTCTCTACAGCTCTTTACCTCTGTTTGCTGACTCCACACAGTTCTCTTCAACGGTCTGCTATGCTTTCTCTTTGTTGTCCGCTGTTTCCCGTGGCTACATGAACTACACAACTAATGTTTCCTTCAGATTTTGGTCACATTTGGTTTCAGCTTTGACCTCTTTTAGAACATCTACAATTGTCCGTGTAGTCGTCTATGGTATCCCAAACAATCTTCTATAAAACCACATTTCTGAAGCCTCCAAATGTTATCGGATTGTGGAGAAAATCACGTTCCATATGTCACAATCAGCTCTCCACAACGTCAGTGAACGTCATCATCTAGCGCCATCTCCATAACGTCAGTGAACGTCATCACCTAGCGCCATCTCCATAATGTCAGTGAACGTCATCATCTAGTGCCATCTCCACAACGTCAGTGAACGTCATCATCTAGCGCCATCTCCACAACGTCAGTGAACGTCATCATCTAGCGCCATCTCCACAACGTCAGTGAACGTCATCATCTAGCGCCATCTCCATAACGTCAGTGAACGTCATCATCTAGTGCCATCTCCACAACGTCAGTGAAAGTCATCATCTAGTGCTATCTCCATAACGTCAGTGAACGTCATCATCTAGTGCCATCTCCATAACGTCAGTGAACGTCATCATCTAGTGCCATCTCCACAACGTCAGTGAACGTCATCATCTAGCGCCATCTCCATAATGTCAGTGAACGTCATCATCTAGCGCCATCTCCACAACGTCAGTGAACGTCATCATCTAGCGCCATCTCCATAACGTCAGTGAACGTCATCATCTAGCGCCATCTTCATAACGTCAGTGAACGTCATCATCTAGCGCCATCTCCATAACGTCAGTGAACGTCATCATCTAGTGCCATCTCCACAACGTCAGTGAACGTCATCATCTAGGGCCATCTCCACGACGAAAGTGAACGACTCCGTTAACAAACTTTCATCATCATAATCATCATCGAGTGCCTTCTCCGCAATGAAGGTTGGCTACCATGGAGCGCCATTCTACTCTGTCTCTTGCTTTGATGGTGCAGGTTATCATAGACTGACTTGTCCATCTTTGATGTTGCTCGTCCATGTTAGTCTTGGTCTGCCTCTGCCTCTTTTACCTTGTAATTTCCCCTCTAAGATTACTTTTAGTAGATTGTTGTGTCTTTTAACATGCCCCAAATTTTCATTTGTCTTGCTCTAATTGTGTTTAGTATTTCTCTTTTCATTTGCAGTTGTTTTAAATCTTTATCGTTTGTTTTCTTTTCTTTCCATTCAATTCTATCTATTCTTAAATAAATTCACATTTCAAATCCTTCAATTTTCTGTTCTGTTTTCTCGTCTCATGTTTCTGCACCATATAGGAATGTTGAGAAGATATAACAATTTGCTATTCTTAGTTTTAGCCCTGATGTTATTTGTTTTGTTGTTTGACAAACTTTGCTTGTGACATATTCTTCCAGCTTTGGAATGCAGTGTATCCGTCAACTGTTCTATATAGGCTTGATCCGAGCTGTAATTCTACAGAGTATAAAATCGTTCCTTCTGACTTGAATTCATGGACCTGCTCTAATACTGTCCCATTCGTTTGATTTGTGAAGACAAGGACTTTCCCAGTCGCAATCAAGACTTCTGTTTGCCATTGAGGCTACATCTTTTATCATTTTCTGTAACGCACTTTCACTCTTAGCGATTCAGACTTTATCATCCACATACTCATCTTTGAAATAATTGTGAACACATATGGCAGGGCAACCTCTCAGTTTCTTATTGCCACATCTGACAACTATGAGGACACCGAGTGCCACATCTGACAACTATGGAGACACCAAGTGCCACATCAGACAACTATGAAGACACCGAGTGCCACATCAGACAACTATGGAGACATCGAGTGCCACATCAGACAACTATGAAGACACCGAGTGCCACATCAGACAACTATGAAGACACCGAGTACCACATCAGACAACTATGAAGACACCGAGTACAACATCAGACAACTATGAAGACACAAAGTGCCACATCAGACAACTATGAAGACACAAAGTGCCACATCAGACAACTATGAAGACACCGAGTGCCACATCAGACAACTATGAAGACACCGAGTACCACATCAGACAACTATGAAGACACAAAGTGCCACATCAGACAACTATGAAGACACCGAGTGCCACATCAGACAACTATGAAGACACCGAGTACCACATCAGACAACTATGAAGACACCGAGTGCCACATCAGACAACTATGAAGACACCGAGTGCTACATCAGACAACTATGAAGACACCGAGTGCCACATCAGACAACTATGAAGACACCGAGTGCCACATCAGACAACTATGAAGACACCGAGTGCCACATCAGACAACTATGAAGACACCGAGTATCAAATCTGAAAACTATGAAGACACCGAGTATCAAATCTGAAAACTATGAAGACACCGAGTGCCACATCAGACAACTATGAAGACACCGAGTGCCAGATCTGAAAACTATGAAGACACCGAGTGCCACATCAGACAACTATGAAGACACCGAGTTCCAGATCTGAAAACTATGAAGGCACCGAGTGCCACATCAGACAACTATGAAGACACCGAGTTCCAGATCTGAAAACTATGAAGACACCGAGTGCTACATCAGACAACTATGAAGACACCGAGTGCCAGATCTGAAAACTATGAAGACACCGAGTGCCAGATATGAAAACTATGAAGACACCGAGTGCCAGATCTGAAAACTATGAAGACACCGAGTGCCATATCTGAAAACTATGAAGACACCGAATGCCAGATATAAAAACTATGAAGACACCGAGTACCAGATATAAAAACTATGAAGACACCGAGTGCCATATATGAAAACTATGAAGACACCGAGTGCCAGATATGAAAACTATGAAGACGCCGAGTGCCAGATATGAAAACTATGAAGACACCGAGTGCCAGATCTGCAACTATGAAGACACCGAGTGCCAGATATGAAAACTATGAAGACGCCGAGTGCCAGATAAGAAAACTATGAAGACACCGAGTGCCAGATCTGACAACAATGAAGACACCGAGTGCCAGATAAGAAAACTATGAAGACACCGAGTGCCAGATATGAAAACTATGAAGACACCGAGTGCCAGATATGAAAACTATGAAGACGCCGAGTGCCACAGAAGAAAACTATGAAGACACCGAGTACCAGTTAGGAAAACTATGAAGACGCCGAGTGCCACATAAGAAAACTATGAAGACACCAAGTACCAGTTAGGAAAACTATGAAGACACCGAGTGCCAGATAAGAAAACTATGAAGACACCGAGTGCCAGATATGAAAACTATGAAGAAACCGAGTGCCAGATATGAAAACTATGAAGACACCGAGTGCCACATAAGAAAACTATGAAGACACCGAGTACCAGTTAGGAAAACTATGATGACGCCGAGTGCCAGATTTGACAACTATGAAGACACCGAGTGGCAGATATGAAAGCTATGAAGACACCGAGTGCCAGATAAGAAAACTATGTTGACGCCGAGTGCCAGATATCATCACCTAATGAAGGCATTATATAAATTACCTAATTTTTATTCAGAATGGTGCAGTTGAATGCAGTGATTTTAGAACAATAAGCTTAATGCGCCAGGTAACCATAATTTCACTAAAAGTCATTCAAGGAAAGATTCAGAATAAAATTAATACTGAATTAGATGAGCAGCAATTCGGATTCAGGAAAAAACAGTGGGACAAAAGAAGCCATATTCAGCCTGAGAACATTGATTGAAAAGTACACAGAAGTAAACAAACCAATATATGCCTGCTTCATAGACTACTCCAAAGCATGTGATAGAATAAACCATAACCAACTTATAGACTGCTTAAAAGATATAAATCTGGATGACACAGACATACGACTGATATGTAATTTGCACTGGGAGCAAACAGCAATAATAAAATATAACAAGGAGAACTCTACACTCATTGATATAAAAAGAGGAGTAAGACAGGGATGCATCCTATCACCAAGCTTGTTCAATTTATACACTGAGCAAATCTTTAAAAATATCACTGATATGCCAGGCCTAAACATTGATCGTAAGATAATCAATAACCTAAGATATGCTGATGATACTGTACTACTAGCAGAAAATCCTAAAAGATCTACAACAATTACTTAATGTAATAAACATGACAAGCAAAAAATATGGACTAGATATGAATATCAAAAAGACTAAAACTATGGTCATAAACAAAGAAAATTCGCAAGACCTACAATGAAATATCAAAGTGGAAAAAATACATCTAGAGACAGTTCAGAACTACAACTACCTGGGACATACTATAACCAGTGATGGAAAATGTACAACTGAAATAAATAAAAGAATAGGTATGGCAAAAAGCAATTTCAATGTCTTGAAAAATATACTAACATCAAAACAAATAACACCAAGGATAAAACTAAGAATAGCAAAATGTTACATTTTCTCAATATTCCTGTATGGTGCAGAAACATGGACATTAGACCAGAAAACAGAAAAGAAAATTGAAGCCTTTGAAATGTGAATTTATAGAAGAATAGGTAGAATTGGATGGAAAGAAAAGAAAACAAACGAGGAAGTTTTAAAACAACTAAAAATGAAAAGAAAACTACAAAACACAATTAGAGCAAGACAAATGAAATTTTTGGGTCATGTTAAAAGACACAACAGCCTACTAAAAGTAATATTGGAAGGGAAAATATCAGGTAAAAGAGGCAGAGGCAGACCAAGACTAACATGGACGAGTAACATCAAAAGATGGACAAGTCAGCCTATGACAATCTGCACCATCAAAGCAAGAGACAGAGTAGAATGGCGCTCCATGGTAGCCAACCTTCGATGTGGAGACGGCACTCAATGATGATGATGCATTTTCATTCACAAGTGATTTCAATGTAAAAATCTTGTTAATGATGCAGAGTGGAAGACAGAAAAGAGAGCGGAATGAAACGGAGAGGATTGAGACAGAAAAGGAAAGGGGTAGGGACAATTCAACAATAAATAAGTTAGCGCCTACGGTTTGAGCATGTGTGTCTACTTTTTATTTACTTACTTATTTGTAGTTCAGGGAATGGAGTGTGTGGTCTTATTGAAATCAAGAACAAGGGTCGGTTACTATAGCGTGGTGGGTCAAATCTGACCCCGGGCCGTAGGTTGCCCTCCCTTGACATAGCTCATCATCATCATGTGCCATACCGGCTGGCACAGGCGATCATGTCCTTCCACAATCTTCTATATACAGTACATCGTATCAGTTCTGTTGTTGACTGCTTTCCATGACATGACACCAAGCTATCCAGTATTTTCTCTCTTTGTCGTGCACGATCTCTCTTTCCTTGTATTTTGCCAGTTGTAACCAAGTATTCCAACTTTCCTCTTCTCATGGTGTGCCCGAAAAATGTTGATTATTTCTTTCTGATGTTTTTTATGAGCTGCCTTTTTTTTACATAGCTAGCCATCAATATTTCAAACACAATGAATTTACACCACCCCCTCCCCCTAATATGCAGTCTCGGTCAAGAGTCCTGTAATTTTGTTTCTTTCGTATGTTGAAGCCCGGAGGTTTCAGTAGCGCGGTGGTTACTGTGCTGCCCGAGGAGGCAATCTAACATGGGCTTAGTTCAACACATTTCATGACACTCTCTAGGCGACCCAGTTGGGTCATCTGAGTTGCGGAAAGGGGGGGGGTACTAACATAGAACATGGACACCGCCCCTTTCATCTCATAACGATGTATCCCAGTACGGTCACGTGACACACTTGTCTTCTATAACACGCTGCTAGTCCATTCTGTTCTTTCTTTATTTTCTTTAAGGGGTCGTCTATACTATTCTTTCTTTATAGGCTCGTCTATACTATTCTTTCTTTAAAGGGTCGTCTATACTATTCTTTCTTTATAGGATCGTCTATACTATTCTTTCTTTATAGGGTCGTCTATACTATTCTTTCTTTATAGGGTCGTCTATACTATTCTTTCTTTATATGGTCGTCTATACTATTCTTTCTTTATAGGATCGTCTATACTATTTTTCTTTATAGGCTCGACTATACTATTCTTTCTTTATAGGCTCGTCTATACTATTCTTTCTTTATAGGCTCGACTATACTATTCTTTCTTTATAGGCTCGTCTATACTATTCTTTCTTTATAGGCTCGACTATACTACTCTTTCTTTATATGCTCGACTATACTATTTTTCTTTATAGACTCGACTATACTATTATTTCTTTATAGGCTCGTCTATACTACTCTTTCTTTATAGGCTCGTCTATACTATTCTTTCTTTATATGGACTTATATACTATTCTTTCTTTTACGGTTCGTCTATACTATTCTTTCTTTTTAAGGCCGTCTATACTATTCTTTCACAACCCTAAAAATCATGTGCCGAAGGTATGTAAAATTTATGGTCACTAACACCATATTCCCTATACGCCACTTGGCGTGACGGGGGAACATTACTTTTTTTTTTTTACTATACTATTCTTTCTTTATTGGACCGTCTATACTATTCTTTCTTTATTGGACCGTCTATACTATTCTTTCTTTATTGGGCCGTCTATACTATTCTTTCTTTATAAGGCCGTCTATACTATTTTTCTTTATATGGCAGTCTATGCTATTCTTTCTTTATAGGGCCGTCTATACTATTCTTTCTTTAAGGGGCCTTATATACTATTCTTTCTTTATATGGCAGGCTATACTATTCTTTCTTTAAGGGGCCTTATATACTATTCTTTCTTTATAGGGACGTCTATACTATTCTTTCTTTATAGGGCCGTCTACACTATTCTTTTTTTAAGGAGCCTTATTTACTTTTCTTTCTTTATAGGGCCGTCTATACTATTCTTTCTTTAAGGGGCCTTATATACTATTCTTTCTTTATAGGCCGTCTATACTATTCTTTCTTTAAGGGCCTTATATACTATTCTTTCTTTATAGGGACGTCTATACTATTCTTTCTTTATAGGGACGTCTATACTATTCTTTCTTTATAGGGACGTCTATACTATTCTTTCTTTATAGGGACGTCTATACTATTCTTTCTTTATAGGGCCGTCTATACTATTCTTTCTTTATAGCGTCGTCTATACTATTCTCTCTTTATTGGGCCGTCTATACTATTCTTTCTTTAAGGGGCCTTATATACTATTCTTTCTTTATAGAGCCGTCTATACTATTCTTTCTTTATAGAGCCGTCTATACTATTCTTTCTTTATAGAGCCGTCTATACTATTCTTTCTTTATAGAGCCGTCTATACTATTATTTCTTTATAGGGACGTCTATACTATTCTTTCTTTATAGGGACGTCTAAACTATTATTTCTTTAAGGGGCCTTAAATACTATAATTTCTTTATAGGGAATTCTATACTATTATTTCTTTATATGGACGTCTATACTATTCTTTCTTTTACGGTTCGTCTATACTATTCTTTCTTTTTAAGGCCGTCTATACTATTCTTTCACAACCCTAAAAATCATGTGCCGAAGGTATGTAAAATTTATGGTCACTAACACCATATTCCCTATACGCCACTTGGCGTGACGGGGGAACATTACTTTTTTTTTTTACTATACTATTCTTTCTTTATTGGACCATCTATACTATTCTTTCTTTATTGGGCCGTCTATACTATTTTTTCTTTATTGGGCCGTCTATACTATTCTTTCTTTATAGAGCCGTCTAAACTATTATTCCTTTATAGGATTGTCTATACTGTTCTTTCTTTATAGGGTTGTCTATACTATTCTTTATTAATAGGGCCGTCTATACTATTCTTTCTTTATAGGGTTGTCTATACTATTCTTTATTAATAGGGCCGTCTATACTATTCTTCCTTTTAGTGTTGTCTATACTATTCTTTATTAATAGGGCCGTCTATACTATTCTTTCTTTATATGTCCATCTATACTGTTCTTTATTAATAGGGCCGTCTATACTATTCTTTCTTTATAGGGTCGTCTATACTATTCTTTCTTTATATGTCCATCTATACTATTCTTTCTTTATAAGGCCGTCTATACTATTTTTCTTTATATGGCCGTCTATGCTATTCTTTCTTTATAGGGCCGTCTATACTATTCTTTCTTTATAGGGCCGTCTATACTATTCTTTCTTTATAGAGGCGTCTATACTATTTTTCTTTATATGGCCGTCTAAGCTATTCTTTCTTTATAGGGCCGTCTATACTATTCTTTCTTTATAGAGGCGTCTATACTATTGTTTCTTTATAGAGGCGTCTATACTATTGTTTCTTTATAGAGGCGTCTATACTATTGTTTCTTTATAGAGGCGTCTATACTATTCTTTCTTTATAGAGGCGTCTATACTATTGTTTCTTTATAGAGGCGTCTATACTATTGTTTCTTTATAGAGGCGTCTATACTATTCTTTCTTTATAGAGGCGTCTATACTATTGTTTCTTTATAGAGGCGTCTATACTATTGTTTCTTTATAGAGGCGTCTATACTATTCTTTCTTTATAGAGGCGTCTATACTATTGTTTCTTTATAGAGGCGTCTATACTATTCTTTCTTTATAGAGGCGTCTATACTATTCTTTCTTTATAGAGGCGTCTATACTATTGTTTCTTTAAGGGGCCTTATATACTATTCTTTCTTTATAGGGACGTCTATACTATTGTTTCTTTAATGGGCCTTATATACTATTCTTTCTTTATAGGGCGTCTATACTATTCTTTCTTTAAGGGGCCGTATATACTATTCTTTCTTTATAGGGCCGTCTATACTATTATTTCTTTATAGAGGCGTCTATACTATTGTTTCTTTAAGGGGCCTTATATACTATTCTTTCTTTATAGAGGCGTCTATACTATTCTTTCTTTATAGGGACGTCTATACTATTCTTTCTTTATAGGGACGTCTATACTATTCTTTCTTTATAGGGACGTCTATACTATTCTTTCTTTATAGGGACGTCTATACTATTCTTTCTTTAAGGGGCCGTATATTCTATTCTTTCTTTATAGGGCCGTCTATACTATTCTTTCTTTATAGAGGCGTCTATACTATTGTTTCTTTAAGGGGCCTTATATGCTATTCTTTCTTTATAGGGCCGTCTATACTATTGTTTCTTTAAGGGGCCGTATATGCTATTCTTTCTTTATAGAGGCGTCTATACTATTGTTTCTTTAAGGGGCCGTATATGCTATTCTTTCTTTATAGAGGCGTCTATACTATTGTTTCTTTAAGGGGCCGTATATGCTATTCTTTCTTTATAGAGGCGTCTATACTATTGTTTCTTTAAGGGGCCGTATATACTATTCTTTCTTTATAGAGGCGTCTATACTATTGTTTCTTTAAGGGGCCTTATATGCTATTCTTTCTTTATAGGGCCGCCTATACTATTCTTTCTTTAAGGGGCCGTATATGCTATTATTTCTTTATAGGGCCGTCTATACTATTCTTTCTTTATAGGGACGTCTAGAAAGTAGAAAGAAAGAAAGGCAGAAAGAAAGAAAGAACGAAAGAAAGAAAGTAGAAAGAAGGAAAGAAAGAAAGAAAGAAAGTAAGAAAGAAAGAAAGAAAGAAAGTAGAAAGAAAGAAAGAAAGGCAGAAAGAAAGAAAGTAGAAAGAAAGAAAGAAAGAAAGAAAGAAAGAAAGAAAGAAAGAAAGAAAGAAAGAAAGAAAGAAAGAAGAAAGAAAGAAAGAAAGAAAGAAAGAAAGAAAGAAGAAAGAAAGAAAGAAAGAAAGAAAGAAAGAAAAGAAAGAAGAAAGAAAGAAAGAAAGAAAGAAAGAAAGAAAGGCAGAAAGAAAGTACAAAGAAAGAAAGAAAGAAAGAAAGAAAGAAAGAAAGAAAGAAAGAAAGAAAGAAAGAAAGAAAGAAAGAAAGAAAGAAAGTAGAAAGAAAGAAAGAAGGAAAGGCAGAAAGAAAGGCAGAAAGAAAGGCAGAAAGAAAGTAGAAAGAAAAAGAAAGAAAGAAGAAAGAAAGAAAGAAAGAAAGAAAGAAAGAAAGAAAGAAAGAAAAAAAAAAGAAAGAAAGAAAGAAAGAAAGAAAGGCAGAAAGAGAGAAAGAAAGAAAGAAAGAAAGAAGAAAGAAAGAAAGAAAGAAAGAAAGAAAGAAAGAAAGAAGAAAGAAAGAAGAAGAAGAAAGAAAGAAAGAAAGAAAGAAAGAAAGAAAGAAAGAAAGAAAGAAAGAAAGAAAGAAAGAAAGAAAGAAGAAAGAAAGAAAGAAAGTCCCATGATGTTAAGCGATGTTTCCATTTACAAGACTGAAAACCTTTACCGTAGTCGTAAAGCGTAAATCGGTGTATGTGTGTGTGTAGCAAGCCTTCTGCTGTCCGTCGTATATATATGGTAGCAAGAATAGACATTGACGTCACTAGTAGAGCAGAACGGTTCAATGATATGACGTATGTCACCAGCCATCTTGGCGTACACACGTCCTTAGATAACAGCGCTCTCTCTCTCTCCGCCACATTAAAGTGCACCTTTTGAACGAGCGCCTTTCACAACTTGAAGGCAAGCCTTCTCAGGCATATCAAGCTAAACAAATGGACCAATGAGATTCATTTGTCACGGTGACGTGACGATAATCTGTCACGTACTTCGAATACCGGTCTAAAAATAGCTACCTGCAAATACCTGAAAGGTATGTTGTGTTTTTGGTTACGTTCATGTCTCTACAAACTATAGGTTAATCTCTGGACCGATCTATTTCTTAATGACGTCAGTCAGGTTTGTTGTGATTTATCATCTACAGCAAAGAACATTCGAGACACATCAGCCTTAACGAAACGATTACTATGAGGTGGCATTCAACACCAGGACAACGCCACTTGATGCTAGTGTTAACGACTTTTGAACGAATGAGAATATTTCCGAGGGAGATTTTGTTCCCGACACACAAGATGGTTGTCAGCTGGCATGAAGACACACACTTCTTCTGTCTTAGCTCTCACCCGTTAAGTAGGAAGCATTGTGTCACTAATTTACGACATAGCCGCAATATCTGCGCCTTTCGGTCCGACACATCCGTCTTCGGCATCCACGGATAGGTCATAGGTCACAGATGGGGACGATGTTCAGGGAGAAGGCTGACGTCACCGAGCGCTGTCTCTAGGCCATCACAACTGGTGGTGGATAAGAAAGTAGACGCGTCAATACAGCAGATGCTTCAACCCGGCTCAGTTTGTCTTCAAGGGACTGAGTAGTCTAAGAGATGCTTCAACCCGGCTCAGTTTGTCTTCAAGGGACTGAGTAGTCTAGCAGATGCTTCAACCCGGCTCAGTTTGTCTTCAAGGGACTGAGTAGTCTAAGAGATGCTTCAACCCGGCTCAGTTTGTCTTCAAGGGACTGAGTAGTCTAAGAGATGCTTCAACCCGGCTCAGTTTGTCTTCAAGGGACTGAGTAGTCTAGCAGATGCTTCAACCCGGCTCAGTTTGTCTTCAAGGGACTGAGTAGTCTAGCAGATGCTTCAACCCGGCTCAGTTTGTCTTCAAGGGACTGAGTAGTCTAGCAGATGCTTCAACCCGGCTCAGTTTGTCTTCAAGGGACTGAGTAGTCTAGCAGATGCTTCAACCCGGCTCAGTTTGTCTTCAAGGGACTGAGTAGTCTAGCAGATGCTTCAACCCGGCTCAGTTTGTCATCGAGGGACTGAGTGGTCTAGCAGATGCTTCAACCCGGCTCAGTTTGTCTTCAAGGGACTGAGTAGTCTAGCAGATGCTTCAACCCGGCTCAGTTTGTCTTCAAGGGACTGAGTAGTCTAGCAGATGCTTCAACCCGGCTCAGTTTGTCATCGAGGGACTGAGTGGTCTAGCAGATGCTTCAACCCGGCTCAGTTTGTCTTCAAGGGACTGAGTAGTCTAGCAGATGCTTCAACCTGGCTCAGTTTGTCATCGAGAGTGAAACAATTGTATGTTAAACAATTTTAGGCAAATCTCTATTGCTATAACATTAACCCAGAGCTTCGTGTCAAGAGAGACCGACGTCTTACCCCTAGACCACTCAGTCCCTCGAAGACAAGCTGAGCCGGGTTGAAGCATCTGCTAGACCACTCAGTCCCTTGAAGACAAGCTGAGCCGGGTTGAAGCATCTGCTAGACCACTCAGTCCCTTGAAGACAAGCTGAGCCGGGTTGAAGCATCTGCTAGACCACTCAGTCCCTTGAAGACAAGCTGAGCTGGGTTGAAGCATCTGCTAGACCACTCAGTCCCTTGAAGACAAGCTGAGCTGGGTTGAAGCATCTGTAATATTGGCGCGTCTGCTTTCTTATCCACCACCAGTTGTGATGGCCTAGAGAAAGCGCAAATGAAATTTTTGGGGCATGTTAAAAGACACAACAGCATACTAAAAGTAATATTGGAAGGGAAAATACAAGGTAAAAGAGGCAGACCAAGACTAACATGGACGAGTAACATCAAAAGATGGACAAGTCAATCTATGACAACCTGCACCATCGAAGAAAGAAACAGAGTGGAATGGCGACCCATGATAGTCAACCTTCGTTGCGGAGAAGGCACTCGATGATGATGATGATGAGAGACAGCGCTCGGTGACGTCAGCCTTCTCCCTGATCATCGTCCCCATCTGTGACCTATGACCTCTGTTAACCTCTCCAGTGAGGTTCTGCATGTTCTGTTTGAGATGACAGCGACGTGTGTCGTTCACCCGCTCTGATTCCTCCGATAATTCACTTACATATCTCGACCTCCAGTGATGTAAGCCGCTCGTGTGTGCGACCAGTCTCCACAAAGCAGATCTCCCGGTGTCCAGTCTCCCGTGTTGGCGTCTTGTAGCGGTCGGTACATGTCTCAGTCTCGTAGAGCGTAACACTTGTCTCAGTCTCGTAGAGCGTAACACTTGTCTCAGTCTCGTAGAGCGTAACACTTGTCTCAGTCTCGTAGAGCGTAACACTTGTCTCAGTCTCGTAGAGCGTAACACTTGTCTCAGTCTCGTAGAGCGTAACACTTGTCTCAGTCTCGTAGAGCGTAACACTTGTCTCAGTCTCGTAGAGCGTAACACTTGTCTCAGTCTCGTAGAGCGTAACACTTGTCTCAATGGAGGAACCTTCACTCGCTTCATAGGCGGATGCTCCGGTTTTTTTTTTAATTGAAAGTGTATGGAGGAAAGAGGGGGGGGGGAAGAGAACAGCAGGGGGCGATATCAACATAACTTTAGCGATAAATCAATAGAAAACAGCTTTGAAGATGACTACACTAATAAACGGATGCAGCGTTTTGTGAATTAACGATGGTCTTACTTGACCGACACTAACGCCACATGTCAGAAAGGGGCAGAGACCTCACCTCCATCACATTTCTTCGCAACCAATCACGTGACCGCGTCAGTGTTGCGGGTCTTTTGCTCCCCTTCTCTTGACCTGAGAACATGCTAGCTCCGCTGTGTCCCAGTTACTCTTACCTTTAGCCCAACACATCCGCTTTGAACAGAGGCTTTATCTCCAAACTTGTCGATGGTGTTATTGTCCCCGATCTTTGTGCAAGGCAGCAGGTAATTCAGCCTGAGGGCTCGCCTTCTCTTTGGTAAACTATCGCGCAGGTTGGCACTTGTCTTCTGGGTAAATGACCTTCCAGGTTTGGAAGATCATGACAGGCTGAACACTTGCTGCTAGTCTATGATAGGTTGAACACATGCTGCTAGTCTATGATAGGTTGAACACTTGCTGCTAGTCTATGATAGGTTGAACACTTGCTGCTAGTCTATGATAGTTTGAACACTTGCTGCTAGTCTATGATAGTTTGAACACTTGCTGCTAGTCAATGATAGTTTGAACACTTGCTGCTAGTCTATGATAGGTTGAACACTTGCTGCTAGTCTATGATAGGTTGAACACTTGCTGCTAGTCTATGATAGGTTGAACACTTGCAGCTAGTCTATGATAGGTTGAACACTTGCTGCTAGTCTATGATAGTTTGAACACTTGCTGCTAGTCAATGATAGTTTGAACACTTGCTGCTAGTCTATGATAGTTTGAACACTTGCTGCTAGTCTATGATAGGTTGAACACTTGCTGCTAGTCTATGATAGGTTGAACACTTGCTGCTAGTCTATGATAGGTTGAACACTTGCTGCTAGTCTATGATAGGTTGAACACTTGCTGCTAGTCTATGATAGGTTGAACACTTGCTGCTAGTCTATGATAGGTTGAACACTTGTTGCTAGTCTATGATAGTTGAACACTTGCTGCTAGTCTATGATAGATTGAACACTTGCTGCTAGTCAATGATAGTTTGAACACTTGCTGCTAGTCTATGATAGTTTGAACACTTGCTGCTAGTCTATGATAGGTTGAACACTTGCTGCTAGTCTATGATAGGTTGAACACTTGCTGCTAGTCTATGATAGTTTGAACACTTGCTGCTAGTCTATGATAGGTTGAACACTTGCAGCTAGTCTATGATAGGTTGAACACTTGCTGCTAGTCTATGATAGTTTGAACACTTGCAGCTAGTCTATGATAGTTTGAACACTTGCAGCTAGTCTATGATAGGTTGAACACTTGCTGCTAGTCCATGACAGATTGAACACTTACTGACCTATGACAGATTGAACACAATCCAGACAGAATAATCATGTCGGAACATCATGGCTATTTGCGGCCTTCTCCAGAAGTTGTCGGCCCTCATTCTTGGAAAAGTCTCAAACTGAGGATGGTTTCTGGAATTGGTGATTCCTCCAAGCAGGTAAGGAAAAGGGAGTTGGGGGGGGGGGAGGTATGGGTGAAACAGGAAGCAACAGACGAAGCACGCCCACAATGTTGTTGCCATAACTTGATGGCGGTCCTGAGATTGTATCTCGTCTGTTACATTGTCTCCAGTTACATGTATCATATTGGTGACAAGAATAAGACCCTGCTATTTGTACATGTTTAGTAGCTGCATGCAGGAGAGTTCCTAATTGGTCCTGCCGAGCAAATTGGCGGATTAGTAGAGCTACTTACCTGGGGGCGGAGCTTCTGGGGTTAACTTGTCTCGCGTGATTCCTCTTGTACAGGATTGGCTGTTGTCATGGGAAATGTATTGGACATTGGACAGCTCTGTCAGCTTAGACTGTCAATAACACGGTCAATATTGTCTGGTTGCGTGTTATTCGCCCTTCTTTCTAGAATGTTGTTCTCATCACAGCCCGTCTGAAAGAATCTCTGTCTCTAGCCAAATCTTCCACAGAATGTTGCATTCATCACAGCCCGTCTGATAGAATCTCTGTCTCTAGCCAGATCTTCCACAGAATGTTGCATTCATCACAGCCCGTCAGAAAGAATCTCTGTCTCTAGCCAAATCTTCCACAGAATGTTGCATTCATCACAGCCCGTCAGAAAGAATCTATGTCTCTAGCCAGATCTTCCACAGAATGTTGCATTCATCACAGCCCGTCAGAAAGAATCTCTGTCTCTAGCCAGATCTTCCACAGAATGTTGCATTCATCACAGCCCGTCAGAAAGAATCTCTGTCTCTAGCCAAATCTTCCACAGAATGTTGCATTCATCACAGCCCGTCAGAAAGAATCTCTGTCTCTAGCCAGATCTTCCACAGAATGTTGCATTCATCACAGCCCGTCAGAAAGAATCTCTGTGTCTAGCCAGATCTTCCACAGAATGTTGCATTCATCACAGCCCGTCTGATAGAATCTCTGTCTCTAGCCAGATCTTCCACAGAATGTTGCATTCATCACAGCCCGTCAGAAAGAATCTCTGTCTCTAGCCAAATCTTCCACAGAATGTTGCATTCATCACAGCCCGTCAGAAAGAATCTCTGTCTCTAGCCAGATCTTCCACAGAATGTTGCATTCATCACAGCCCGTCAGAAAGAATCTCTGTCTCTAGCCAGATCTTCCACTGAATGTTGCATTCATCACAGCCCGTCTGAAAGAATAAGAAGATGTTTGTTTATAAACCAGTTCTTTTCAATGCTAAAGTCTTTGTTTTCACTGCACATTTTAACTTATCCAGTTTATCATAATGTATTGTCTGCGGGTTTTTGTTTCCAATGAACAATTTTTTCTTTCTTGTTGTGAGACTATTGGCATCGGCAGCTGCTTGATGTAACCCAGATTTACGAACAATCGCACATACAAAGGGCTGACTTGTGGACAATGTCGTGGCGCTAGTCGTTAATCTTCTCCATTCATCTGTGATTGCCGCACGTGACCTCCAAATGGCCAAAAGCAGCGACTGGTAAACTTGTCCTCTTTGCCTTCCATCATCGTGACGTGACACAAATTGCTGTTGACGTCATCTCAGCTGCCGGAATGTTTTCTGGGCGAAATCTAACGCGCTGGAAATGATTCCTGGCTGGTACTAATCTGGCTAGCGTATCTTGTAACGCCGTTTCTTTAATACATGACCCTCTGACTCAGGGTTCCAAAACCTTCCAATTTGTCGGAGTTTTCGGGCATAAATGTACCCATTGTTTCGTTACTTGCGGGATTAGTTTCGTTTAGTCGATAACTCATCCTGACTGCACATCAAGCAAGTCTGTTTGTTGTTAGGATCATCATTACTACACACCGGACGAACCCATAAGTGCTCCGATGTCCCTCTCGCGAAATGCCAGGAGATTTCTGGCTGACGTGCACGAACTCCATAGCACGACCTGCGATGTGTGTTTTTTTTTTGCTTGCTGAAAATTTAGCCCGGGCAGCGGCATGTTTATGACCTACTCTTGTCGATCTCAACTGCTAAGGGATCTTTAACGTGCGTGAGTGCACACGGGACCTTCTGCTTATTGCCGTTATGTGAGAGGGCTTGACATCGGTTCTCACTACCCAAGAGATCAGGGGACGCTACCGTCATCAAGAAACCACGGATTAATTGATCCTATTCTTTTAAATTTGAAATTTTTAATTAAAAATGAGGAAGAGAGTTCATCGGTGCTGTATATAACCAATTCTGACCTATGGAAGCGAATCATGGACAGGAGACAAACAAATGAAAAGACGATTAGAGGTCACAGAGATGAGATTTCTCAGAAGAATGTTGAAAGTTCCCTGGACAGATAAAAAGACAAATGAGGAAGTTCTCAAAGAGGCCAACACAAAAAGGAGTTCTTAAAAAACATCAGAAAGAAGCAATCAACATTTTTCGGGCACATCATGAGAAGAGGAAAGTTGGAATACTTGGTTACAACTGGCAAAATAAAAGGAAAGAGAGATCGCGGACGACAAAGAGAGAAAATACTGGATAGCTTGGTGTCAAGGCATGGAAAACAAGTCAACAACAGAACTGATACGATGCACTGTAGATGGAAGATTGTGGAGGGACATGATCGTCTACGCCAACCGGCAGGGTACATGATGATGATGATGATTCTTTTAAAATCATCACCGCTTCTGGTGGGCTTTGAACCAGGGTCGTTGCTGTCCTGAGCCGACATCTCGACTACCGAGCCAGGCAAGTCATAAGTACTCAGTTCCCTTCCGAAGTATATCCATCACCGTGTAGCGAAATTGTGTGATAAGTTTACCTAGTGCCCCGTTACTTGTGTGATAAGTTTACCTAGTGCCCTGTTACTTGTGTGATAAGTTTACCTAGTGCCCCGTTACTTGTGTGATACGTTTACCCAGTGCCCCGTTACTTGTGTGACAAGTTTACCTAGTGCCCCGTTACTTGTGTGATAAGTTTACCTAGTGCTCTATTACTTGTGTGCTAAGTTTACCCAGTGCCCCGGAACTTGTGTGATAAGTTTACCTAGTGCTCTATTACTTATGTGATAAGTTTACCTAGTGCCCCGTTACTTGTGTGATGATTTTACCCAGTGCCCCGTTACTTGTGTGATGAGTTTACCCTGTGCCCCGTTACTTGTGTGATAAGTTTACCTAGTGCCCTGTTGCCCCGGTACTTGTGAATGCATATCCCACGGCCGTGAAGAGGTAGGTCATGTGGGTACAATCATTTAGCTCATCAAACTTCTGGACTCGTCATGTCATCTGGAGATGGTTACTTTTCTGTGATGTTTTTTCAGACGCCTGGGTGAGTTATCAGATGTTGCTTTGACACGTCTAGACGTCTGTGTGTGTTTTCATGTGTTGCTTTGACACGTCTAGACGTCTGTGTGTGTTTTCATGTGTTGCTTTGACACGTCTAGACGTCTGTGTGTGTTTTCATGTGTTGCTTTGACACGTCTAGACGTCTGTGTGTGTTTTCATGTGTTGCTTTGACACGGAGACCTAGATATGAAATGAGCATACGCCATAGGCAAAGAGACGGTAAGTGTACCTGGCAAGTGAATAAAAGTGGGGAATATGTCACGGTCATGGCTTGTGTTCCTCTTTGATATAAGAGAGGAGGCTCTTAACAGTGGGCTGGATAACATTATGAAGGTAGTCGGGCAGTTGGGCGTGCGCAAACAATGGGTCTGGCGGGAGAGTCTGGATCTTAGGAAGCGTTTTAAATGAGAGATTAGCTCAGCTACAGCCGGAGATGATAACACAAGACGTTCTGGATGGAAAAAATCATTTTGCGTCAGTTACAGCTGAGCGAATCAATTGTTTGTTGTTTACTGTTTTGTTATTTCGGAAAAGTTGATACAATTTTGAGAGCAAAAGTTCCATTTGAAAGTTGAGTTTGAACATTGATTTTGAAATTTGAGTTTTGGCCGACTCGACGATCATATCAAATAACAGACAATGGATAAGGCAGATATCATGAACGATCTCAGAGAGATGGGCGAAGAAGTTTGAAAGATGCGAAGTTACATCGCCAACCAGACGTGCAGGAGTGTGGGATGGAATCTTGGTTGTCATAGCTAGAAAAGAGCGAGTGAACAAATGACAACATTTGGCAACCAACACAGAACTGGCATAATTAATCTATGTGTGCTGGTGAACGTTTGGAGACGATCTGAGCACCTATGGAACTGCCCGGAGTACAGTATGATGATCCTAACATAAGAAAATGTAAAAATAACATAACAAAGTTATGCCCCCAGCTCTGGTACACTTCTATCTATCTATCTTTCGTTCGCCTGAAGTATTGTCTATTTCGGCAATGTCGTTTTCTGTATACATGTTACTGTCTTTTGTAATTCTTGCAGTGGCCCATATAGTTTTGTCTGTAGTGTTGTATCTATGGGCCAATGGATTTTCCTCAGTCTACTATATTCAGTGCAGTCTTGAAGTATGTGTTCAGCAGTCTGGGGCGCCTGTCCACACGTACAAGTAGTTGATGTGCCGATCTTGAATTTTGTATACATGTGACTATGGAGTCGATTGTGTCCTGTTCTGAGGCGTATAATGATAACTTGTTCATATCTATTCATATTATGAAAGGCATCCTGATTTGGGCTTGTGGTCCTCTGATTGATTTCATTATCTGTTTCTTATGATGGTATGTAACCGGTGTATCTAGTTGTGTGCCTGTTGAACCTTCCTTTGCCAACTGATCTGCTTTCTCATTCCTGGTATTCCACAGTGAGACGGGATCCACTGCAGGGCAACTCTGTGGTGCTTGCAGAGTTCAGTCAATAAGGTCTGCAGATGTGGTAATTTTCTGGATTGTAGTGCCTGGAGAACTGATCTTGCATCTGTCAAAAACACTACAGGCTGTGGGCTAAGATTACTGTTCAGCAGTTTCTCTATTGCCAACTTTATTGCTGGTATTTCTGCATCATAATTGTGACAATATTTCCCTGTTGCTATTTTATTCATATCCCTAGTGTTATTTGGGTACTCTATATATGCACCTTCTCCCCCATTCTTTACTGCATTCTGTGCTGATCCATCTGTGTACACACGAATCCATAGGTCTTGTGGGTATTCTTCATCCAGGAAACTGAGAGTTATTGTTTTTCGCTGTAGACTAATCTGTTCCTCTTTGTCAACTATTCCTTTCACTTCTGTCCCTATTTGTATTGATAATCCTTGGTACACTTCTAAATTCTGTGTGGTTGCAATCTGTGACCTGTCTCACAAGGACAACGACCTCCGCCCAACGACTTGCACTGTGTGAACTGCTAGGCTGCGGCAAAGACCAGATGTTCTTGTGGTTGCCCCATTCATATCTAGCGACAATAAGCTCACAGATTCACACATAGACTTGAACCATTTCCTCTCAGAACGTACACACGCAGTTGGTGTCCCTGCGACACTACTAACTCGATGTCCTTGTGGATTATTGATACCACCATCAGATGTTGGAAAATGTACACAACAATAAATATGTGACAACAAACACATCAAACACGAGAAACAAACACCACACACGTAGGCGGGGCTATAACCATACATCAAAGGCAGACAAAGGGACGTGATAGGACATAGACTGTTGCGAACGTGGTGACATAGATGGGATACCCCACGACAGCTGGCAATGAACCCTGCGACAAAAGCCGTTGCTGGTTTATTGATGCCGGGACATAGGAGCCGCTGTTGCTTGTCTAAAGCTTCAATAGGGACCTTAACAAATGTCGGTAGTACTTACTATTGTCCTGGTCTCTTTGTTTGCCGGTTCTTTCAATCGAGGGTCTAATTACTGGGTGCTATCAGATCACGTGGTTGCATATGGTTCCCTCACAACTTGTCAATCACATACAAGCACGTGCTGGGGTCACGTGCTGGGCAAACGTGCTGATGGACGCGGGATGTTGTGAGCGATAATGCTGGAGTTGCTTCAAGTTCGAGGTCAGTGTTGTTGCTAATTATTGTTCACGTGACGCTGCTGGTCTGTCCGTCCATATGTTCACGTGACGCTGCTGAGACTGTCCGTCCATATGTTCATGTGACGCTGCTATTGAGACTGTCCGTCCATATGTTCATGTGACGCTGCTATTGAGACTGTCCGTCCATATGTTCATGTGACGCTGCTATTGAGACTGTCCGTCCATATGTTCATGTGACGCTGCTATTGAGACTGTCCGTCCATATGTTCATGTGACGCTGCTATTGAGACTGTTCGTCCATATGTTCATGTGACGCTGCAATTGAGACTGTCCGCCCATATGTTCATGTGACGCTGCTATTGAGACTGTCCGCCCATATGTTCATGTGACGCTGCTATTGAGACTGTCCGTCTATATGTTCATGTGACGCTGCTATTGAGACTGGCCATTCATGTTTACGGCGATCAGCCAGTTCCTAAATGATGAGACGAAAGCTACAAATTGAATGTTCTCCGGTCGGCTAGTTCCTGGGCGGTGACTCTGCCCGGCAGCTTCCACCCACCCGTTGTATGGAATCAAAGGTATGAATATAGGAAACTGACGCGAGCTGAACATTTGATGTGGATGGAGATGGGCCTAGTTTTGACGGATACATTATATGAGCTGATAGTGCTCGGTGACTTCAAGCTGACCAATGGCACAAGAATTAGTGAACTATTTCTTAATAACAGAAAAATGAAGAATATACTATACAATCCATTTTTGACAATAGAAACAAGAAAGAGAGTTCTTAAATGTTATGTAGAGCCAGTCTTAATATATGGATGCGAATCATTGACAATAGGACAGCAGACAAGAAAATCACTGGAGTCTGTAGAAATGTGGTTTTACAGAAGAATGTTGAGAATACCATGGACAGCCAAGAAGAGTAATGAAGATGTTCTGAAAGAGGTCAAAGCAAAAATAGAGCTAATTTCCAATATTAGGAAGAAACAATCATCATTTTTTGGCCATGTAATGAGAAGAGAACAACTGGAATATATTGTAACAGCTGGAAAATTTGAGGGACGAAGAGATAGAGGGAAGCAAAGAGAAAAAATACCAGACAGCTTAAGAGAATGGCTTGGCAGAAGGTCAACAAATGAAATGATAATTAACTGTCGAGATCAAAAGTTGTGGAAAAACATAATCACCTACGCCAGCAGGGCCGGTACTTGATGATGATGATCTTAATAACAGTACATTGGGAGTTTATATAAACTTACTCAGCCTGGTCATGTCATATTTCTCCTACACATCTCCTACCACATGTCTCTTACATTTATTCCACTAGCCTCCCAAACTATCTGTTACAGATTTCGCCTCAACCAATGGCTCCTGGCCACTGCTACACTTCCAGTTATTCCCCACAAGTCCATCGACTCCCATCGCCATCTTGCTGAGGTAAGTAATCGTGTTTGATCTTGTATTTCTTTTCGTGTACCCGATGAAGACTTTTCCCGAAATGTGTAGTTTGTCTAGTCTTTCTACGGGTTTAGCTACCAGGTTGTATTTGTTTCCCATGTGTTCTGCAGCTCTGTCTGCGGCCCAGCGTGAGATTTCCTAGATGTATGCCGATCTACATATTTGCCCTAAATGTCTCTTGTATAACCCTTACATGTCTCTTATATAACCCTTACATGTCATTTGTATATCCCTTACATGTCTCTTATATAACCCTTACATGTCTCTTATATATCCCTTACATGTCTCTTATATATCCCTTACATGTCACTTATATAACCCTTACATGTCTAATATATATTCCTTACATGTCTCTTATATAACCCTTACATGTCTCTTATATATCCCTTACATGTCTCATATGTATCCCTTACATGTTATTTGTATATTCCTTACATGTTATTTGTATATTCCTTACATGCCACTTATATATCCCTTACATGTCACTTGTATATCCATTACATGTCACTTGTATATCCTTTACATGTCTCATATATATTCCTTACATGTCTCTTATATAATCCTTACATGTCTCTTATAAATCCCTTACATGTCACTTATATAATCCTTACATGTCTCTTATATAATCCTTACATGTCTCTTATATATTCCTTACATGTCTCTTATATAATCCTTACATGTCACTTATATATCCCTTACATGCCACTTATATACCCCTTACATGTCACTTATATATCCCTTACATATCATTTATATATCCCTTATATGTCACTTATATATCCCTTACATGTCACTTATACATCCCTTACATATCCCTTACATATCACTTATATATCCCTTACATGTCACTTATATATATCCCTTACATGTCACTTATATATCCCTTACATATCACTTATATATCCCTTACATATCACTTATATATCCCTTACATGTCACTTATATATCCCTTACATGTCACTTATATATCCCTTACATGTCACTTATATATCCCTTACATGTCACTTATATATCCCTTACATTAAAAAAAGTAAAGTACCCCCGTCACGCCAAGTGGCATATAGGGAAATATGGTGTTAGTGACCCTATATTTTACAGACCTTCAACACATGATTTTTGGGGTAATGTGGTCGGTATTACGCCCGTGCTGCTTTACTTTCCCAGAAAAAAAATCCGGTACCCATTTAAGGCTGGGTGAACCCGGAAGCCGTCGGTTGGGATCGAACCCTACCCCTTGTCCGTGGTAGTCCAGTTTACTAACCACTGAGCTATCGCGGCTCATATCCCTTACATGTCACTTATATATCCCTTACATGTCACTTATATATCCCTTACATGTCACTTATATATCCCTTACATGTCACTTATATATCCCTTACATGTCACTTATATATCCCTTACATGTCACTTATATATCCCTTACATGTCACTTATATATCCCTTACATGTCACTTATATATCCCTTACATGTCACTTATATATTCCTTGCACGTCTCTTCCACATTTTCAACTTATGCGTTACGTTGAACACTGCCGGGTAAATATTTCTGTAAAACTATATGGCCCTTTTCGTCTTGTCAGACGGTCTAGAGGCTATTGTGTATTTTTTTGAGGTTTTGTTTTTGTCGAACAGCTTCTCTCGTGGCTAATTCTACAAATGTTTGAAATGTTTGACAAACACACGCGGCCACATAATGAACAAGTCAGACCCGCTGATCCACAGGGTTTTCTCATCCTTTTTCATGAGACTTTTCTCTTTTAAGTTTTGCCTTAGTACAGTCTCAAATGATGTTATACCGTTCCTTGCATATATGCTCTCCATGATGTGCGATCACTTGTCAGATGTTCCCAGTTATATTCACAGATGGAGAAGTCATTCAGAGATGATTTACAGATATCTCTATATCGTAATTTAGGTCTGTCGATTTGTCTTTTTCCGTGTGTTAGTTCACCATATAGTATTTGCCTGGGGATGCGCTTTTCTTCCATTCGCTGGACATGCCCCAGCCATCTTAGTCTTCGACATCTGAGTATCGACATGATTGTTGGGGTCTTAGCATGCTGCAGGGCAGTTTAGTTGGTTATTAAAAACCAAATGTTCTGTAAAACACACACACAAACAATATTAACAAAGAAAAACACAACCGCACAAACAAACGAACAACAAGACGAACACACAAGCAAACAAAAATACAAATACAAACAAATACAAAAATACAAACAAACAAAAACAAAACACAAACAAACAAAAACACAAACACTCACAAACAAACAAAAATACAAACACTCACAAACAAACAAAAATACAAACACAAACAAATACAAACATACACAAACAAATACAAATACAAACGCACACAAACAAACAAAAATGCAAAAAAATGCAAACACGCAAGCAAACAAAAGACAAACAAATACTAATACAAACACATAAAAAAAAACAAATGGTAAAATATATAAGGAAATAGACATACGATATAACAAGGCAAACCAGATATTAGAACATATATCCCCTATACTTCAACACAAACCAAATTAAAGGACAGCTATCCTCTATACTTCAACACAAACCAAATATAAGGACAGCTATCCTCTATACTTCAATACAAACCAAATATTAGGACAGCTATCCTCTATACTTCAACACAAACCAAATATTAGGACAGATATCCTCTATACTTCAACACAAACCAAATATTAGGACAGCTATCCTCTATACTTCAACACAAACCAAATATTAGGACAGCTATCCTCTATACTTCAATACAAACCAAATATTAGGACAGCTATCCTCTATACTTCAATACAAACCAAATATTAGGACAGCTATCCTCTATACTTCAATACAAACCAAATTTTAGGACAGCTATCCTCTATACTTCAATACAAACCAAATATTAGGACAGCTATTCTCTATACTTCAATACAAACCAAATATTAGGACAGCTATCCTCTATACTTCAATACAAACCAGATATTAGGTCAGCTATCCTCTATACTTCAACACAAACCAAATATTAGGACAGCTATCCTCTATACTTCAACACAAACCAAATATTAGGACAGCTATCCTCTATACTTCAACACAAACCAAATATTAGGACAGCTATCCTCTATACTTCAATACAAACCAAATATTAGGACAGCTATCCTCTATACTTCAATACAAACCAAATATTAGGACAGCTATCCTCTATACTTCAATACAAACCAAATATAGGACAGCTATCCTCTATACTTCAATACAAACCAAATATTAGGACAGCTATCCTCTATACTTCAATACAAATCAAATATTAGGACAGCTATCCTCTATACTTTAACACAAAACAAATATTAGGACAGATATCCCCTATACTTCAACACAAAGCAATACCTACCACCACTAAGAAACATCGTATACAGAGTATGTTCATTCCCAAATTGTGCTACCAAAGCCAAACATGGTCACTTACAACTAAGCATAAAAGAAAGCTTGTCACCACGGAGATAAGATATCGTTATCATAATCAAGTACCATGCCTGCTGGCGTAGGTGATCATGTCTCTCCACAACTTTCGATCTCGACAGCTATTTATCATTTTCGTTGTTGACCTTCTGCCAAGCCATTCTCTTAAGCTGTCTGGTATCTTTTCTCTTTGCTTCCCTCTACCTCTTCGTCCCTCAATTTTCCCAGTTGTTACAATATATTCCAGTTGTTCCCTTCTCATTACATGGCCAAAAAATGATGATTGTTTCTTCCTAATATTGGAAATTAGTTCTCTTTTTGCTTTGACCTCTTTCAGAAAATTTTCATTACTCTTCTTAGCTGTCCATAGTATTCTCAAAATTCTTATGTAAAACCACATTTCTACAGACTCCAGTGATTTTCTTGTCTGTTGTCCTATTATCAATGATTCACATCAATATATTAAGACTGGCTCTAGATAACATTTAAGAACCCTTTTTTCTTAAGTTAAAAATGGATTGCATAGTATCTTCCTCATTTTTTTAAATGCTACTTTTGCCTGAGCCATTCCGCATCTCACCTCTGTTGTACATCTTCCGTTTGAAGTTAACAATGTTCCCAGATATTTAAATTCATTTACATGTTGTAATATTGTTCTACTTGTCTTTATTGTGCATTGCGGTGATGCTTTTTTTTTCTTTGTTGCTGCCATTACTTATGTCTTTTTGCTATTAAGGCTGATCCTTTATTTTTGCTTTCCTTTACTATAATGTCTAACATTTCTTGTAACTCATTCTCACTCTTAGCGATCAAGACTGTATCATCAGCATACCTTATATTATGTATATTATGACCTCCGATTGTTATTTCAGGCATGTCCCTTATGGATCTTAAAATAATCTCACTATATATTTTAAACAAATCTGGTGACAGCACACAACATTGCCTAACACCCTGTTTTATTTGTTGAAACATTCCCAATTGGTTTCCAGTTCTTATGGCCGCTGTTTGTTGCCAGTACATGTTCTCTATTATTCTTAGATCTTTGCTGTCTACGTTTATGCTTTCTAAAATTTTGATTATCTCTTGGTGCTTTACTTTGTCAAATGCTTTAGTATAATCTATGAAACATAGGTACAGCTCTGTTTTCAGGCCGTCTCCACATCGAAGGCTGGCTACCATGGAGCACCAACCCGCTCTGTCTCTTGCTGTGATGGTCCAGGTTGCCATAGGTTGACTGGCCCATCTCCACATCGAAGGTTGGCTACCATGGAGCGCCAACCCGCTCTGTCTCTTGCTGTGATGGTCCAGGTTGCCATAGGTTGACTGGCCCATCTCCACATCGAAGGTTGGCTACCATGGAGCGCCAACCCGCTCTGTCTCTTGCTGTGATAGTCCAGGTTGTCATAGGTTGACAAGAAGAAATAAAGAAATAAAACTGAAGTGTTTTTTCCTAAGGAAGACCGAGTGTTTGGCCGAAACATCGTAGTGATTGTCTGCATTCGTCAGCAAAGTCCACCTTACACGTGGGTAGAAATATGAATGTGTGGGTAGGACCGCCAACAGGGGCCGCTAATCTCTGTGACCCACTCCCCCTAAAGAATGCAGAACACGGTAGCAGGCTTGGTCATGCTTTTTTATTCCATCGTCATCACCGGATGTGATCAGGCTCCCACAGACTCACGGCAGTGCGTACATGTGTGTACACTTTTGTGCATGTGTACAAGCCTACAGGCTTGAGTATTGTATGTGTGTGTGACACGCTACCATTTGTGCCGCCCCCGCTTGGGTTCCGCAAGGGAGGCGACCTCTGCTGTTAGGTACATGTGACGTCACAGACACCTGGGATAGTTTGAGCCTATGATACGACTGTGTTCTGGCACTATAACCTACTTTCCTAGTCACAGGATAGAGTCCATGCACTCGAACGGCCCTTTATACAGCAATCTTTCCACCGCATTATCTACAGTACCCAGCTTTACCATGTAGCGTATACTAACTTTACTACTTTGTTCGTGTGCTACAGGCCTACTACTAACTTTACTACTTTGTTCATGTGCTACAGACCTACTACTAACTTTACTACTTTGTTCGTGTGCTACAGGCCTACTACTAACTTTACTACTTTGTTCATGTGCTACAGGCCTACTACTAACTTTACTAATTTATTCATGTGCTACAGACCTACTACTAACTTTACTACTTTGTTCATGTGCTACAGGCCTACTACTAACTTTACTAATTTATTCATGTGCTACAGACCTACTACTAACTTTACTACTTTGTTCATGTGCTACAGGCCTACTACTAACTTTACTAATTTATTCGTGTGCTACAGACCTACTACTAACTTTACTACTTTGTTCATGTGCTACAGGCCTACTACTAACTTTACTACTTTGTTCATGTGCTACAGACCTACTACTAACTTTACTACTTTGTTCGTGTGCTACAGGCCTACTACTAACTTTACTACTTTGTTCGTGTGCTACAGGCCTACTACTAACTTTACTACTTTGTTCATGTGCTACAGACCTACTACTAACTTTACTACTTTGTTCGTGTGCTACAGGCCTACTACTAACTTTACTACTTTGTTCATGTGCTACAGGCCTACTACTAACTTTACTACTTTGTTCGTGTGCTACAGGCCTACTACTAACTTTACTACTTTGTTCATGTGCTACAGGCCTACTACTAACTTTACTACTTTGTTCATGTGCTACAGGCCTACTACGAACTTTACTACTTTGTTCGTGTGCTACAGGCCTACTACTAACTTTACTACTTTGTTCATGTGCTACAGGCCTACTACGAACTTTACTACTTTGTTCGTGTGCTACAGGCCTACTACTAACTTTACTACTTTGTTCATGTGGTACAGGCCTACTACTAACTTTACTACTTTGTTCATGTGCGACAGGCCTACTACTAACTTTACTACTTTGTTCGTGTGCTACAGGCCTACTACTAACTTTACTACTTTGTTCATGTGCTACAGGCCTACTACTAACTTTACTACTTTGTTCATGTGCTACAGGCCTACTACTAACTTTACTACTTTGTCCATGTGCTACAGGCCTACTACTAACTTTACTACTTTGTTCATGTGCTACAGGCCTACTACTAACTTTACTACTGTGTACATGTGCTACAGGCCTACTACGAACTTTACTACTTTGTTCATGTGCTACAGGCCTACTACTAACTGTACTACTTTGTTCATGTGCTACAGGCCTACTACTAACTTTACTACTTTGTTCGTGTGCTACAGGCCTAATACAAACTTTACTACTTTGTTCATGTGCTACAGACCTACTACTAACTTTACTACTTTGTTCGTGTGCTACAGGCTACTACTAACTTTACTACTTTGTTCATGTGCTACAGGCCTACTACTAACTTTACTACTTTGTTCGTGTGCTACAGGCCTACTACTAACTTTACTGCTTTGTTCATGTGCTACAGGCCTACTACTAACTTTACTACTTTGTTCATGTGCTACAGGCCTACTACTAACTTTACTACTTTGTTCATGTACTACTAACTTTAACTTTCGTATACATTGGATCAGAATACATCTCCCCTGATCCAGTGTATCTCATTTCATACAGTCCCAAAAAATGTAAAACATCTTTTTCATTTCCTGTCTAATGTTTTCCAGTTTACCCTTCTGCATGAGTGTTCTCACATTCCAAGTACCTTTATTTTAGAGTCTATTTTATCTTTACTTTGCTTACAGTAGCTTGATGACGATCGAGCATCACCTGTAGCACATGATGTCACCTACCGAATGAGAGTTTTCAATTGGAATCCCCCTTAACGTTGTTGTGATTTCTATTATTGTGGCGATTCATGATTATACAAAGAGGTCACGACAATGGTTTTCTGTTGCCTTCCGTCGGTTTGTTTACATTTGACTTCGCTAGCCTTTGACTAAAAAGTCTCACCCACAAGGAGGTGGGGTTGTTTTACTTCGGGATACCCTCCCTTAGCCTGTTATTTTCTCGAGCATAGCTGCAGGACAGCTGCAGGTTGTACTGTTTACTGTGTACAGTAGCAGGTAAAATTACACGGCCTGATAACTACGCAACATGGTAAAGTTAATATACTCAACATGGTAAAGTTATTATACTCAACATGGTAAAGTTAATATACTCAACATGGTAAAGTTAATATACTCAACATGGTAAAGTTAATATACTCAACATGGTAAAGTTAGTATACGCAACATGGTAAAGTTATTATACTCAACATGGTAAAGTTAATATACTCAACATGGTAAAGTTAGTATACTCAAAATGGTAAAGTTAATATACTCAACATGGTAAAGTTAATATACTCAACATGGTAAAGTTAATATACTCATCGTGGTAAAGTTAATAAACTCAACATGGTAAAGTTAATATACTTTAAAGACGAATCAGTGGAATATTAGAAACATTATGAAACATAATAGCAGCAGATGCAGACAGAAGAGGAAAAGGTGGATTGGGGATGAAGATTAGAGCACCTATGGGTGTGTCTGGAGTGCGGTGTCAATATCCTTAAATAACATAACATAACTGTTATGAGAAATACTACCCGCTCCCTCCTCTTCTACATACATATATGACGCGTTTGCGCCCTGTTGTGTATGTTGTAGCGGTCAGCCCTGTCCACTCACTTTGTCTATGTTGGTCAGCCCTGTCCACACACTTTGTCTATGTTGGTCAGCTCTGTCCACACATTTTGTCTATGTTGGTCAGCTCTATCCACACATTTTGTCTATGTTGGTCAGCTCTGTCCACACATTTTGTCTATGTTGGTCAGCTCTGTCCACACATTTTGTCTATGTTGGTCAGCTCTGTCCACACACTTTGTCTATGGTGGTCAGCTGTGTCCACTCACTTTGTCTATGTTGGTCAGCTCTGTCCACACATTTTGTCTATGTTGGTCAGCTCTGTCCACACACTTTGTCTATGTTGGTCAGCTCTGTCCACTCACTTTGTCTATGTTGGTCAGCTCTGTCCACTCACTGTGTCTATGTTGGTCAGCCCTGTCCACACACTTTGTCTATGTTGGTCAGCTCTGTCCACACATTTTGTCTATGTTGGTCAGCCCTGTCCACTCACTTTGTCTATGTTGGTCAGCTCTGTCCACACATTTTGTCTATGTTGGTCAGCTCTGTCCACACATTTTGTCTATGTTGGTCAGCCCTGTCCACACATTTTGTCTATGTTGGTCAGCTCTGTCCACTCACTTTGTCTATGTTGGTCAGCTCTGTCCACACACTTTGTCTATGTTGGTCAGCTCTGTCCACACACTTTGTCTATGTTGGTCAGCTCTGTCCACTCACTTTGTCTATGTTGGTCAGCTCTGTCCACACACTTTGTCTATGTTGGTCAGCTCTGTCCACACACTTTGTCTATGTTGGTCAGCTCTGTCCACACATTTTGTCTATGTTGGTCAGCTCTGTCCACACATTTTGTCTATGTTGGTCAGCCCTGTCCACACATTTTGTCTATGTTGGTCAGCTCTGTCCACTCACTTTGTCTATGTTGGTCAGCTCTGTCCACACACTTTGTCTATGTTGGTCAGCTCTGTCCACACACTTTGTCTATGTTGGTCAGCTCTGTCCACTCACTTTGTCTATGTTGGTCAGCTCTGTCCACACACTTTGTCTATGTTGGTCAGCTCTGTCCACACACTTTGTCTATGTTGGTCAGCTCTGTCCACACACTTTGTCTATGTTGGTCAGCTCTGTCCACACACTTTGTCTATGTTGGTCAGCTCTGTCCACACACTTTGTCTATGTTGGTCAGCTCTGTCCACACATTTTGTCTATGTTGGTCAGCTCTGTCCACTCACTTTGTCTATGTTGGTCAGCTCTGTCCACACACTTTGTCCATGTTGGTCAGCTCTGTCCACACACTTTGTCTATGTTGGTCAGCTCTGTCCACACATTTTGTCTACGTTGGTCAGCTCTGTCCACACATTTTGTCTATGTTGGTCAGCTCTGTCCACACATTTTGTCTATGTTGGTCAGCTCTGTCCACACACTTTGTCCATGTTGGTCAGCTCTGTCCACACACTTTGTCTATGTTGGTCAGCTCTGTCCACACACTTTGTCTATGTTGGTCAGCTCTGTCCACACACTTTGTCTATGTTGGTCAGCTCTGTCCACACACTTTGTCTATGTTGGTCAGCTCTGTCCACACACTTTGTCTATGTTGGTCAGGAGCGTAGAGCTTGTGTGGCCTCTGACGTCACAGACACAGACAATGTATGTCTTGTTTACATCGTGGGGATGGGGGTGTTAACCCTTGCCTCTCTCGTGTTTGATACGACCTTGACAGGGGTTAAAGGTTGAGAACGTGCGATGATGAGATTAAGAAAATGTTTACGGCCGCGTGTGGAGACGGGGTCAGGAGAGGGAGATGATGTCGTGGTGGTTGGGAAGGTAGCAACAGAGGCCTCCTGTGTGCGCACCCCCCCCCCCCTTCCCGAGGATAACGATATCGTGGATGCACGTCATTGAGGGGATATTGTGGATGTCAACATTAATATAACTTTTTTAAAACACTGTTTTGATGTATGCGACTGATTATAATGCATAAATTTCCCCTTGTTTATAAAGCGGATTCCATTGTTTATCATCCTTCATATATACTCTAATGTGTCTCCATTTCAGTGTCAGAGAATCTCGCGTGCTCACTCAATCCATAGAAGCTCACTCATCCATAGAAGCTCACTCAATCCATTAAAGCTCACGCAGCCCTCAGAAGCTCACTCAACCCATGGAAGCTCACGCAGCTCTCAGAATCTCACTCAAACCATGGAAGCTCACGTAGCCCTCAGAAGCTCACTCAATCCATAGAAGCTCACTCAACCCATGGAAGCTTACGCAGACTTCAGAAGCTCACTCAATCCATAAAAGTACACTCAACCCATGGAAGCTCACGTAGTCCTCAGAAGCTCACTCAACCCATGGAAGCTCACGCAGCACTCAGAAACTCACTCAACCCACGGAAGCTCACGCAGCCCACAGAAGCTCACTCAACCCATGGAAGCTCACGCAGCCCTCAGAAGCTCACTCAACCCATGGAAGCTCACGCAGTTCTCGGAAGCTCACGTAGCCCTCAGAAGCTCACTCAACCCATGGAAGCTCACGTAGCCTTCAGAAGCTCACATCAACCCATGGAAGCTCACGCAGCCCTCAGAAGCTCACTCAATCCATAGAAGCTCACTCAACCCATGGAAGCTCACGCATCTCTCGGAAGCTCACTCAACCCATGGAAGCTCACGCAGCCCTCAGAAGCTCACTCAACCCATGGAAGCTCACGCAGTCCTCTGAAGCTCACTCAATCCATAGAAGCGTACTCAACGCATTGAAGCTCACGTAGCTCTCAGAAGCTCACTCAATCCGTAGAAGCTCACTCAACCCATGTAAGCTCACGCAGCCCTCAGAAGTTCACGCAGCCCTCAGAACCTCACTCAACCCTTGGAAGCTCATGTAGTCCTCAGAAGCTCACTAAACCCATGGAAGCTCACACAGCCCTCAGAAGCTCACTCAACCCATGGAAGCTGAAGCAGCCCTCAGAAGCTCACTCAACCCATGGAAGCTCACGTAGCTCTCAGAAGCTCACTCAACCCATGGAAGGTCATGCAGCCCTCAGAAGCTCACTCAACCCATGGAAGCTCACATAGCCCTCAGAAGCTCACTCAACTCATGGAAGCTCACGCAACCCTCAGAAGCTCACTCAACCCATGGAAGCTCACGTAGCCCTCAGAAGCTCACTCAACCCATGGAAGCTCACGCACCCATCAGAAGCTCATAAAGCCCAGAGAAGCTCACTCAACCTGTAATTGTATTACGCCATCGTTGTTGGTTTTGCCGGATTTAATGCTCTTTTCGGATTTTATTTGATAGACATAAACGTTTACTGTACCCACGTAATATAGGCACGGCTTCTAGATATGAATTGTTTATATTGATACGAGTTGCTGATAACACAGGAAACTAAAGACAAGTAAACAAATAAGATAATATTTCGTCGGCTAGGTTAGATATAAGTTTAATAACTCGTGAGCGACTCACCCAAATTTCGTTTGCACTCGCCTTTGAAGTTAAACGTTTGCATGCAGTTAAAGGAAGATGGCGGAAACGTTAATACAAAGATAGCAGGAGCCAGTGGTGAGAATATGACAGTTGAGGACTTGACTAAGGATTCAAGACTTAGAGAAACTTGCTGTGATGTTTTAGTCAAGGATTATTCAGAAGATTTATTTCAGTAAAGAAGTTTAGCTATAGGTAGATAATTCAAGACATCACCTCAGTGCAAAATAAAGACAAGTGGAACAATATTAAAACAGGGAAATGAATTTAAATATTTGGGAACTTTGTTAACCTCAGACGGAAGATGTACAAAAGAGGTGAGATGCAGAATGGCTCAGGCAAAAGCAGCTTTCCCAAAAATTAGGAAGATACTATGCAATCCATTGTTGACAATACAAACAAGAAAAAGAGTTCTTAAATGTTACGTAGAGCCAGTCTTAACATATGGATGCGAATCATGGACAATAGGACAACAGACAAGAAAATTACTGGAGTCTGTAGAAATGTGGTTTACAGAAGAATGTTAAGAGTTCCATGAACAGCTAAGAAGAGTAATGAAGATGTAAAGAGAGCTAATTTCCAATATAGGAAGAAATAATCAATATTTTTTGGCCATGTAATGAGGAAAGAACAACTGGTTAATATTGTAACAACTGGAAAAATTGAGGAACGAAGAGATAGAGGGAAGCAAAGAGAAAAAATAACAGACAGCTTAAGAGAATGGCTTGGCAGAAGGTCAACAACAGAATTGATAAATAGCTGCCAAGATCGAAGGTTGTGGAGAGACATGATCACCTACGCCAGCAGGCCCGGTACTTGATGATGATGAGATATATCAGGTCTCTACAGAGATCAGTGTTTATTAAGGAAATGAAGATTAGGATTATACGGACTAATACAGAAGCCATATTATCATGTGTGTGATTTAACGAGAAGTATCGAGAGGTTTTATGGATGTAATTACAGAACCTAGGAGAGTGTCATATAACAACGGCGGTAGCCAAGACACGAATACAGAATTTCTGCTAACGATATAGCTTGAAAGATGTTTAGACGGCTATAGCAAATAGTATGTGTCATGATTGACTTATATATGCAACCAAGAACCTGATGAGTTGTGATGTGTGACTCAAGAACTGTGTTAGTAAACGTGTGTACGAGATCAAGAAGACGCCTTGAGTCATCATATGAAGTGTCGAACACGCAGGTTGCTCAGAATATTTACAGTTGTAGTTATGTGATGTGAATTAATCATGTTGTGTTGCACACGTTGTCAAACGGAGAATTGCTGCACATGGCCAGGATTGTTTGGACTGATGTTTGCTCTCTATTCTTTGTGTTTAATTAATGGCATTGAACTTTCACTGTACAAACCTACAGAAGCTCATACAACCTACAGAAGCTCACACAACCTACAGAAGCTCATACAACCTACAGAAGCTGATACAACCTACAGAAGCTGATACAACCTACAGAAGCTCATACAACCTACAGAAGCTCATACAACCTACAGAAGCTCATACAACCTACAGAAGCTCACACAATCCACAGAAGCTCATACAACCTACAGAAGCTCATACAACCTACAGAAGCTCATACAACCTACAGAAGCTCATACAACCTACAGAAGCTCATACAACCTACAGAAGCTCATACAACCTACAGAAGCTCACACAATCCACAGAAGCTCATACAACCTACAGAAGCTCATACAACCTACAGAAGCTCACACATTCCACAGAAGCTGACACAATCCACAGAAGATCACACAACCCACTGAAGCTCACACAACCCGCTGAAGCTCACGCAACCCACTGAAGCTCACACAATCCGCTGAAGTTCACACAACCCGCTGAAGCTCACACAACCCACTGAAGCTCATACAACCCACTGAAGCTCACACAACCCACTGAAGCTCACACAACCCACTGAAGCTCACACAACCCGCTGAAGCTCACACAATCTACAGAAGCTCAGAGTCGTAGAAGGAGAATATTTTATTCATGATGCTGTAACTTGATATGTGTACTTATACTGCGAGCAGACAGCAGAGATAAGATACAACAGACAAGAAACTGCACCTACTGATGTTATCATCATCGTGTGCCATACCGGTCGGCGTAGGCGATCATGCCCTTGCACAATCTTCTATCCTTCGTTCATCGTATCAATTCTGTTGTTGACTGTTTTTCATGCCATGAGCCATGACACCAAGCTATCCAGTTTTTTTTCTCTTTGTCATCCGCGATCTCTCTTTCTCTGTATTTTGCCGGTTGTAACCAAGTGTTCCCTCAAAACAACAGAAATGGAATCAAGTGGTCACTGACCAAGCAACTTGATGATTTAGACTTTGCTGATGACATAGCTGCAGGGCAGTTTAGTTGGTTATTAAAAACCAAATGTTCTGTAAAACACACACACAAACAATATTAACAAAGAAAAACACAACCACACAAACAAACGAACAACAAGACGAACACACAAGCAAACAAAAATACAAATACAAACAAATACAAAAATACAAACAAACAAAAATACAAACAAACAAAAAACACAAACACTCACAAACAAACAAAAATACAAACACAAACAAACAAACAAAAATACAAACACAAACAAATACAAACATACACAAACAAATACAAATACAAACGCACACAAACAAACAAAAATGCAAAAAATGCAAACACACACAAGCAAACAAAAGACAAACAAATACTAATACAAACACATAAAAAAACAAATGGTAAAATATATAAGGAAATAGACATACGATATAACAAGGCAAACCAGATATTAGAACATATATCCCCTATACTTCAACACAAACCAAATATTAGGACAGCTATCCTCTATACTTCAACACAAACCAAATATTAGGACAGCTATCCTCTATACTTCAATACAAACCAAATATTAGGACAGCTATCCTCTATACTTCAATACAAACCAAATATTAGGACAGCTATCCTCTAAATAGCGTTTCCGGTTGTTTCCAAAATGGAGGAATTATTTTTCTCCGGCTTGGTATAGAAACGATCAGAGGTTTAACAAGCCGCTATCGTAAAAACGATGTTGTTAATGAAACGTAGACCTGATACAGAATGTGTAAATTAGCAGTAGATAGTAGTGATAGTTTTTCGGCCCTAAAACAACAACAAAAATAGGATTCTGGAATGTGCGAACAATGGCGCTCCGACGAAACATGCACAGGTCGCGAGCGAGATGGACAGATACGATCTAGATATTTTAGGATTAAGCGAAATGCGCTGGCCTGGAACAGGTAGGAGATCTATTGATAATAATATAGTTAGTTTTCTGGAAGGGAGATGGAAAACACCGTGAAGGAGTAGGCATAATGATGACAGACAAAGCTGCAAGAAGTTTATTAGAATGGGAACCGGTAAATAGCCGTCTGATACGAACACGATACAAAACAAAACATGGAAGACTTTCAATTATTCAATGTTATGCGCCTACTAACGAAGCTGATGATGAAGTTAAGGATGATTTTTATAACCAACTGCAACAAATTATAAACAAAATACCAAAACACGATCTTTTAATTGTAATGGGAGACTTCAACGCCAAAGTAGGACAAGATAACGCAGGAGTGGAACATGTGATGGGGAGAGAAGGCTGTAATACAACAAGTCAGAATGGAGAAAGATTAATAGAATTATGTTTAATAGAAATTTAGTTATAGGTGGGACATTATTTCCACATAAAAATATCCACAAAAACAACATGGATATCTCCTGATGATTAGAACATCAAATCAAATTGACCACCTATGTATTAAACAACAATTCAGATCATCATTAATAGATGTAAGAGCATACAGAGGTGCTGATGTTAATAGTGACCACAACCTGTGCATTGGGAAAATAAGATTAAAATTTAGAAACCAACAGAAGAGGTCAATTACACATAAAATTGATAGTCATAAACTGAAAGATGAAGCAATAAAGGAAAAGTTTAACATAGAGCTAAGTAATTGTTATTCAGCACTGGTGAAATAGACTTAGATATCAATGAGATGTGGGACTCACAGAGCAAAATACTAATGACAGCAGCAGAAGCAAGTGCGGACTGAAGAAAATGGAAAAACGAGCTTGGATCTCAGACACCACATGGAAATATCAAAGAAAAGAAAGAAGAGAAGCGAAGAGAGCCATGACTAATGTAAAAGACAGATCTTGGAAAGGTTCTGGCAAAAGCAACATACAAAGAATTAGACAACAAAGTGAAAAGTTCGGCAAGAAGAGATACAAGAGCTTATATAGACAACTTGGCAGAGAAAGCAGAGACAGCTGCAATTACAGGAGACAGCAGAACTCTTTATACTGTACAAAAGATGCTGACAAACACCTATACATCCAGTGGAACACCAATTCTAGACAAATCTGGATTAATGCTAACAACAAGCGCAGACATAAAAGCCCGTTGGGCGGAACACTTCAAGAAATTCTTACCGTCCACTACCTCACAGTTTAATAGATTTTGAAGCTGAAACACCAGCAGCAGAATTAGATGTAAATTTAGATGACTTCACCTTGAGTGAAATAGAAACCACCTTAAAGCTAATGACCATAACAAGGCTGCTGGAGAGGATAAGTTAACAGCTGAGATCCTCAAGGCAATTGATAGCCATAATTTAATACATCCAAAAAATGTTCAACATCATTTGAAAAACAGAGAAGACGCCTCATAAATGGAAAAAAGGAATCATTGTTAAGATCCCAAAAAAGGGCAATCTTAGAGATTGTAACAATGGAGAGGCGTGACACTTTTGTCAGTTGCCTCAAAATTATTCTGTAAAATCATCCTAAATAGAATAAAGGATTCAATAGATACAGTAATGCGTGAAGAACAGGCTGGGTTTAGAAAAGGGAGAAGCTGTCTTGACCACATTTTCACTCTACGACTTATATTGGAGGAAACACATTGAAAAGCAAAAACCTTTTGTACTTAACTTCATCGACTTCAAAAAAGCATTTGATAGTATTCATAGAGATTCTTTGTGGAAAATTCTGAAGCAATATGGCTTACCATCAAAAATCATAAATATTATCAAAGACATGTATGATGGTTACACATGTGCAGTTCGAACAGAGGAAGGACTGAGCGAATGTTTCCCAATAGAAACTGGGGTTAAACAAGGATGTATTTTATCGCCTTGTTATTTGGAATTGTTATGGACTTCATAATGAAGAAATGCTGCATGGTAATAAAGGCATCGAATGGATACAAGGAGACCATTTGGAGGACCTGGACTTTGCTGATGACATAGTTCTCATCAGCAATCAGATAAAAACGATGCAGGAAAACACAAATGAACTATCATCAATAGCCAGCAAAATTGGGCTTGAGGTCAATCATGAAAAGACTAAAGTCATGAAAAGTTTAATTCCAACAAGTGACAAAATATACATGGAAAACAAACCAGTAGAAGAGATCGATCACTTCATCTATCTTGGAAGTCACATTGATCGAGAAGGGGATACGAGCAAAGAAATTAGAATCAGACTGGCTAAAGCAGCAATGTCTTTCAGAAGCCTTGAAAAGTTGTGGAAATCAAAACTCATTAGCACAAACACAAAACTTAGGCTATTCAAATCAAATGTACTATCAACCCTTACGTATGCGTGTGAAAGCTGGAAACAACAAGAGATATAGAAACAAAGTTGAACGCATTCGAAAATAAATGTCTAAGGAAAATACTTGGTATAGAATGGAACGAATTCAAAACAAACGAGGAAATTAGAGAAATCGCCAATCAACCACTAATATCTTCAGTAATAAAGAAAAGACGATGGTCATACGTGGACATGTGATGAGAAGAGATAATAATCGAATAGCAAAGCAAGCCCTCATATGGGAAACAACAGGTAAAAGAAAAGAGGAAGACCCAGGGAGACACTGAGAAGAACATTGATGAGAGAGGCAGAGCAGCAGGAATCGGCTCCCTCAATGAGATAGAACTGCTTGCACAGAACAGAGACAGATGGCGAGATTTGATAAAATATCTTTAAAAGAAAACTGCTAGAACAAAAATTCATATAGGAGAAGGTGTATCTTGGTCTACGCCTATGGGCCGGTACGGCTCGAAAGGTCAATAGATAGATAGATATCCTCTATACTTCAATACAAACAAAATTAGGACAGCTATCCTCTATACTTCAATACAAACCAAATATTAGGACAGCTATCCTCTATACTTCATACAAATCAAATATACAGGACAGCTATCCTCTATACTTCAACACAAACCAAATATTAGGACAGATATCCTCTATACTTTAACACAAACCAAATATTAGGACAGATATCCTCTATACTTTAACACAAAACAAATATTAGGACAGCTATCCCCTATACTTCAACACAAAGCAATACCTACCACCAATAAGAAACATCTTATACAGAGTATGTTCATTCCCAAATGTGCTACCAAAAGCCAAACATGGTCACTTACAACTAAGCATAAAAGAAAGCTTGTCACCACGGAGATAAGATATCGTTATCATCATCAAGTACCATGCCTGCTGACGTAGGTGATCATGTCTCTCCACAACTTTCGATCACTACAGCTATTTATCATTTTCGTTGTTGACCTTCTGCCAAACCATTCTCTTAAGCTGTCCGGTATCTTTTCTCTTTGCTTCCCTCTACCTCTTCGTCACTCAATTTTCCCAGTTTTTTACTATATATTCCAGTTGTTCCCTTCTCATTACATGACCAAAAAATGATGATTGTTTCTTCCTAATATTGGAAATTAGCTTTCTTTTTGCTTTGACCTCTTTCAGAACGTTTCCATTACTCTTCTTAGCTGTCCATAGTATTCTCAAAATTCTTATGTAAAAACCACTTTCTACAGACTCCAGTGATTTTCTTGTCTGTTGTCTATTATCCATGATTCACATCAATATATTAAGACTGGCTCTAGATAACATAAGAACCTTTTTTTTTAAGTTAAAAATGGATTGCTTAGTATCTTCCTCATTTTTTGGAATGGCATATTGCCTGAGCAATTCTGCATCTCACCTCTGTTGTACATCTTCCGTTTGAAGTTACAATGTTCCCAGATATTTAAATTCATTACATGTTGTAATATTGTTCTACTTGTCTTTATTGTGCATTGCGGTGATGTTTTTTTTTTTTTTGTTGCTGCCATTACTTATGTTTTTTGCTATAAGGCTGATCCTTTATTTTGCTTTCCTTTACTATAATGTCTAACATTTCTTGTAACTCATTCTCACTCTTAGCGATCAAGACTGTATCATCAGCATACCTTATATTATGTATATTATGACCTCCGATTGTTATTTAGGCATGTCCCTTATGGATCTTAAAATAATCTCACTATATATTTAAAACAAATTGGTGACAGCACACAACCATGTCTAACACCCTGTTTATTTGTTGAAACATTCGCAGCTGATTTCCAGTTCTTATGGCCGCTGTTTGTTGCCAGTACATGTTCTTTATTATTCTTAGATCTTTGTTGTCTACGTTTATGCTTTCTAAAATTGTGATTATCTCTTAGTGCTTTACTTGTTAAATGCTTCAGTATAATTTATGAAACATAGGTATAGCTCTCTATCACACAAACCATCAACAGATGCAGTATAAAATGAGCAAACTTGATGAGAAATCACAACAGCTAGACTGAAAATTAATAGAGATAAGACCAACATTATGAGAATTAATGTAGTTGGCAATAACCAAATAAAATTAGGAGAAATACCTCTACTAGACACCACATTACCCCAAAAATCATGTGCGAAGGTCTGTAAAATTTATGGTCACTGACACCATATTCCCTATACGCCACTTGGCGTGACGGGGGTACTTTACTTTTTTTTTTACCTCTACTAGACGTACAATCTTACATATATCTGGGCAGTAATATAGATAAACAGAGAGGAACAGAAAATGATACCAAAATAAGGATATCAAAAGCAAGAGGAGCTTTTGTTGCACTGGGAAACATATGGAAGTCCAAAGAAATTAGGTAAATAAAAAAATAAAAAATTTTAACTCCAATGTTAAGTCAGTCCTATTATATGGCTGTGAAACATGGAGAACAAAACAAATTGACAATCATGAAAATACAGGCTTTCATTAATGGATGCTTGCGAGGATATAAAAGGGTGGAAATGGCAGGACAAAATCACTAACGTGGAATTATGGAAAAAGTACCAGTCAAAAACCAGTGGATAAAGAGATACAGTGAAGACGATGGCGCTGGATAGGACACACACTACGGAAGGCAACTGAGAGTATTACACAACAGGCCCATTTTTGGGATCCCCAGGGAAAAGACAAAGAGAAAGACCAAGGAATCTTAGAGAGACAGACAGAAGCAGAGATGAAGATGGTGGGAAGACATGGAATGATCTTAAAAGAATGGCAAAGAAACAGAACGGCTTGGAAAGTGTTTGTTGAAGACCTATGCTCCACAGGGAGCTGAAAGTGTCTGTTGAAGATCTATGCTCACAGGGAGCTGAAAGTGTCTGTTGAAGACCTATGCTCCACAGGGAGCTGAAAGTGTCTGTTGAAGATCTATGCTCCACAGGGAGCTGAAAGTGTTTGTTGAAGACATATGCTTCACAGGGAGCTGAAAGTGTCTGTTGAATATCTATGCTCCACAGGGAGCTGAAAGTGTCTGTTGAAGACATATGCTCCACAGGGAGCTGAAAGTGTCTGTTGAAGATCTATGCTCCACAGGAGCTGAAAGTGTCTGTTGAAGATCTATGCTCCACAGGGAGCTGAAAGTGTCTGTGAAGATCTATGCTCCACAGGGAGCTGAAAGTGTCTGTTGAAGATCTATGCTCCACAGGGAGCTGAAAGTGCCTGTTGCAGATATATGCTCCACAGGGAGCTGAAAGTGTATGTTGAAGATCTATGCTCCACAGGGAGCTGAAAGTGTATGTTGAAGATCTATGCTCCACAGGGAGCTGAAAGTGTTTGTTGAAGACTTATGCTTCACATGGAGCTGAAAGGTATAAGAAGAAAAAGAACCAAGTATTCACAACTTTCCTCTTCTCATGATGTGTCCGAAAAATGGTTGATTGTTTCTTTCTGATGTTTTTTATGAGCTTCTCTTTTTTGTGTTGGCCTCTTTGAGAATTTCCTCTTTGGTCTTTTTAACTGTCCTGGGAACTTTCAACATTCTTCTGAGAAAGCCCATCTCTGTGGCCTCTAATTGTCTTTTTATTTGTCATTTACTGTCCATGATTCGCTTCCATAGATCAGAATTGGCTTTATATAACACCGATGAACTCTCTTTTTCACTTCTATAGCATAGATTTGTTGCATAAGATATTTCATTTTCTGAAATGCTATTTTGGCCTGAGCTATTCTGCTTTTATTTCAGTGGTGCATCTTCCATCTGATGTTATTATTGTGCCCAAGTATTTGACGCGTTGCACTGTGTTTCAGATTTGTCCTGTTTATTTGTATGCTGCATGATGTGATGATTGTTTCTTTGATATGACCATTACTTCTGCTTTCCTACTATTCAGACTGAGACCTTTGTTGTTTCTTATGTTGCTAGTGATGTTAACAGATCTTTAAAGACACCGCGGACATGTCAAGTTGGAACTAGAAAAAGGTTGCACAGGTGATAACCGAAGCTGTGGCGATGATGACCAGGGAAGCTATAACATATGGTTAAACAAGACAAGCAGAGAATATGAACGTGGATACCACACACACACACATACATACATACACAACACACATATATATGATTACAAAACTATGATTACAAACCTATGATTACAAACTATGATTACAAACCTATGATTACAAAACTATGATTACAAAACTATGATTACAAACCTATGATTACAAACCCATGATTACAAAACTATGATTACAAAACTATGATTACAAACCATGATTACAAAACTATGATTACAAACCTATGATTACAAACCTATGATTACAAAACTAAGGTTAGAAAACTATGATTACAAAAACTATGATTACAAAAACTATGATTACAAACCTATGATACAAAAACTATGATTACAAACTATGATTACAAACCTATGATTACAAAACTAAGATTAGAAAACTATGATTACAAACCTATGATTACAAAACAGCGATGACACACACACTTCGCAAGTGAATAGGAAGGTAGATCGAGATAACCTATAGAGATATCGCCATCTTGAACACGTCATAACGAGTGATGGAAAATGTGAGACAAAATAAACACAAGAACAGGGACGGCAGAACACATTTGTAACAACATGAAGTATATACTGAGATGACGGCGAAGAACAGCAAGACTAAAACTGTGAATAGTAAAGTGATTTATCCAGTATTCCTGTATGGTGCAGAAACATGGACACTAAATAGAAACATAAAATCTACAAGTTTTGATTTATATAAAAATTGGGTAGACATGGAAGGAAATAGATATTGGAGTTTTGACACGGGAGAATGGAGATAGGGAAATTTAGAAAACATTCAAAAATATGGCATTAATGTAACACAAAGAGAGACATAGTAGCATCGTTGTCTTGAAGGGGAAATATTGCAGACATTTGAATGAGTCAAAGAGACAAAAATAAACCTAGTGGAGGACAGATTGGAAAATACGAGGCAGCAACAGCCGACTAAAGTGGGGTGACAACATCAAGAGATGGACAGGAGATTCAATTATAGCGTGGACCATTAAGGCAGGAGACATGGCGAAATGGGGAGCCGCGATAGCTCAGTGGTTGGTGAACTGGACTACCACGGACAAGGGGTAGGGTTCGATCCCAACGACGGCTTCCGGGTTCACCCAGCCTTAAATGGGTACCGGATTTTTTTCTGGGAAAGTAAAGCAGCACGGGCGTATACTGACCACACTACCGCAAAAATCATGTGCTGAAGGTCTGTAAAATATAGAGTCACTAACACCATATTTCCCTATACGCCACTTGGCGTTACGGGGGTACTTTACTTTTTTTTTACATGGCGAAATGGTGATCCGTGATATCTAACCTTCCATGCGGAGACGGCACACGATGATGATCAAAGGAAGCTAGTCCAGCCGGAAACAAGATGACTAGATGATGATGGACTAGAAGGACGGAATGGTCGAGCGAATCACAAGTCCTTGTCTTCTACCTTTTCTATGTGCTTCCGTCTATCTCTTCTCTCTGTCACACTAAAATACTGTCTCGTACTTCAATTTGGTTCGAAAGTTGAATTGTTGGAAGTCCGAATATTTTTCCAATTAGAAAAAAAAGAAAAGCGAATTAATTCGTTCCAAGTCGCTTTACCCATCTTGGTAACAGTAAATACACACAATATAAGGTAACAATAACACGATATATGTAACAATAATACAATATAAGATAACAATAACACGATATAATGTAACAATAATACAATATAAGATAACAATAACACGATATAATGTAACAATAACAAAATTGAATGTAACAGTAATACAATATAAGATAACAATAACACAATTGAATGCCCTAAATAATAATGGAGATGATAACAATCAATAAAAAACCCTTGTATCATAAACAGACACAAAATGGAACTTTCTAAAACTTAAGAAGTGTGATGTAGCTGCTAGAGTTGACAGGGGTTAATGTTTTGAAGGTGAGTTCCCTCCATTAACATACCACAAATCTGGTGCCCCCCTCCTCCCTCTAACCCATCTATTCCCACTGTGGACCCACTGCTGGACCCACAGCTGCACGTCGAGATAGGATCCACATAAGGAGAACGTGCGTTACTTAGGGACGTAACCAAGAGAAGAAGACAAGTTTGTTGTCGATTGTGGTTCTTATTTCCTTGACTAGACTTCGATAGACCTTATGTTGCCGCGTCAATATCTGTAGCTAACGACGTTAACACCAGGGCTAAAACTAGCAAAATGTATATCTTCTCAACAACTCCTATATGGTGCAGAAACATGGACATTAGACAAGAAAACAGAACAGAGAATTAAAGCTTTGAATGTGGATATATAGAGAATAGGTAGAATTGGACGGAAAGAAAAGAAAACAAACAATGGTTTCTTTAAAACAACTAAAAATGAAAGAGAAACTACTAAGCACAATTCAAACAAGACAAATGCGATTTTGGGCCATGTTAAAAGACACAACAGCCTACTAAAAGTAATGCTGGAGGGGAAAATACAAGGTAAACGAGGCAGAGGCAGACCAAGACTAACAAGGACAAGTAACATCAAAAGATGGACAAATCATCCTATGACAACTGCACCATCAAAGCAAGAGACAGAGCAGAATGGCGCACCAAGGTAGCCAACCTTCAATGCGGAGATGGCACTCGATGATGATGATGATGAATGACGTTAATGGCAACTACGCCTCGTCCTGTGGGGAGCGTCATGTTTACAGGGCACACCCACATTTAGCAGTGGTGGAAATGCTCAAAAACAATCCATTCAAAACATTAATAATACCAGTGACTAAAGGAATCAACAAAGGATGACAGAAGAAATAATACCAGTGACTAAAGAATCAACAAAGGATGACAGAAGAAACAATACCAGTGACTAAAGGAATCAACAAAGGATGCAGAGAGAAACAATACCAGTGATTAAAGGAATCAACAAAGGATGACAGAAGAAACAATACCAGTGACTAAAGGAATCAAACAAAGGATGACAGAAGAAACAATACAGTGACTAAAGGAATCAACAAAGGATGACAGAAGAAACAATACCAGTGACTAAAGGAATCAACAAAGGTGACAGAAGAAACAATACCAGTGACTAAAGGAATCAACAAAGGATGACAGAAGAAACAATACAGTGACTAAAGGAATCAACAAAGGATGACAGAAGAAACAATACCAGTGACTAAGGAATCAACAAGGATGACAGAAGAAATAATACCAGTGACTAAAGGAATCAACAAAGGATGACAGAAGAAATAATACAGTGACTAAATGAATCAACAAAGGATGACAGAAGAAATAATACCAGTGATTAAAGGAATCAACAAAGGATGACAGAAGAAATAATACCAGTGACTAAAGGAATCAACAATGGATGACAGAAGAAATAATACCAGTGATTAAAGGAATCAAACAAGGATGACAGAAGAAATAATACCAGTGACTAAAGGAATCAACAAAGGATGACAGAAGAAATAATACCAGTGACTAAAGGAATCAACAAAGGATGACAGAAGAAACAATACCAGTGACTAAAGGAATCAACAAAGGAATGACAGAAGAAATAATAACAGTGACTAAAGGAATCAACAAAGGATGACAGAAGAAAACAATACCAGTGACTAAAGGAATCAACAAAGGATGACAGAAGAAACAATACCAGTGACTAAAGGAATCCAACAAAGGAGACAGAAGAAACAATACCAGTGACTAAAGGAATCAACAAAGGATGACGAAGAAACAATACCAGTGACTAAAGGAATCAACAAAGGATGACAGAAGAAACAATACCAGTGACTAAAGGAATCAACAAAGGATGACAGAAGAAACAATACCAGTGACTAAAGGAATCAACAAAGGATGACAGAAGAAATAATACCAGTGACTAAAGGAATCAACAAAGGATGACAGAAGAAATAATACCAGTGACTAAAGGAATCAACAAAGGATGACAGAAAATAATACCAGTGACTAAAGGAATCAACAAAGGATGACAGAAGAAATAATACCAGTGACTAAAGGAATCAACAAAGGATGACAGAAGAAATAATACCAGTGATTAAAGGAATCAACAAAGGATGACAGAAGAAATAATACCAGTGACTAAAGGAATCAACAATGGATGACAGAAGAATAATACCAGTGATTAAAGGAATCAACAAAGGATGACAGAAGAAATAATACCAGTGACTAAAGGAATCAACAAAGGATGACAGAAGAAATAATACCAGTGACTAAGGAATCAACAAAGGATGACAGAAGAAATGCGAATAACTTCAGGGGAAGGGCTATGTTTACAACACTTGGTAAAAAATAACAAATAATCAACAGAAAAACAAAACAAAGAACAATAGATGGCCCTAAGCAGGATCGAACCCGTACTCCTCGGCACAGTGCCTTGCCACGCGAACCAAACGCTAGAGCACACGGCAAACTCAGCTACCTATAAAGGTAGCTATCATTAGCGATGTCTTTCTCGCAGGTGTACTCATGACTATAGCATAGGGTTACAATCACAACTCGGGGATAAATTGTATATCTATTTCCTATTGAGACAAGTATCTCCAGTAAGGCTGAATACTTGTGTTCCAGACACACATTTATTGGACGGAACAACACGAATAGTAGTTTCCTGTAGTTTAGACTGGAGACGAATAATAATAAATGGCTATTATTATGGAGGAAACTTCCGATGTGATAGATCAGCGAATCAATTCAGGTTTTTTCTGTTGATTATTTGTGACTTTTCCCCGAGTGCTGTAAATATAACTCTTCCCCTGAAATGATTCGCTGATCTATCGCCTCGCAACTTTCTCTCTGTAATAATCTATCTATCTATTGACCTTTCGAGCCGTAACCGGCCCATAGGGCGTAGACCAAGATACACCTTCTCCTATATGGATTTTTGTTCTAGCAGTTTTCTTTTAAAGATATTTTATCAAATCTCGCCATCTGTCTCTGTTCTGTGCAAGCAGTTCTATCTCATTGAGGGAGCCGATCCTGCTGCTCTTGCCTCTCTCATCAATGTTCTTCTCAGTGTCTCCCTGGGTCTTCCTCTTTTTCTTTTACCTGTTGTTTCCCATATGAGGGCTTGCTTTGCTATTCGGTTATTATCTCTTCTCATCACATGTCCAACGTATGACCATCGTCTTTTCTTTATTACTGAAGATATTAGTGGTTGATTGGCGATTTCTCTAATTTCCTCATTTGTTTTGAATTCGTTCCATGCTATACCAAGTATTTTCCTTAGACATTTATTTTCGAATGCGTTCAACTTTGTTTCTATATCTCTTGTTGTTTTCCAGCTTTCACACGCATACGTAAGGGTTGATAGTACATTTGATTTGAATAGCCTAAGTTTTGTGTTTGTGCTGATAAGTTTTGATTTCCACAACTTTTCAAGGCTTCTGAAAGACATTGCTGCTTTAGCTATTCTGATTTAATTTCTTTGCTCGTATCCCCTTCTCGATCAATGTGACTTCCAAGATAGATAAAGTGATCGATCTCTTCTACTGGTTTGTTTTCCATGTATATTTTGTCACTGTTGGAATTAAACTTCATGACTTTAGTCTTTTCATGATTGATCTCAAGCCCAATTTTGCTGGCTATTGATGATAGTTCATTTGTGTTTTCCTGCATCGTTTTTATCTGACTGCTGATGAGAACTATGTCATCAGCAAAGTCGAGGTCCTCCAAATGGTCTCCTTGTATCCATTCGATGCCTTTATTACCAGTGCAGCATTTCTTCATTATGAAGTCCATAACAATTCCAAATAACAAGGGCGATAAAATACATCCTTGTTTAACCCCAGTTTCTATTGGGAAACATTCGCTCAGTCCTTCCTCTGTTCGAACTGCACATGTGTAACCATCATACATGTCTTTGATAATATTTATGATTTTTGATGGTAAACCATATTGCTTCAGAATTTTCCACAAAGAATCTCTATGAATACTATCAAATGCTTTTTTGAAGTCGATGAAGTTAAGTACAAAAGGTTTTTGCTTTTCAATGTGTTCCTCCAATATAAGTCGTAGAGTGAAAATGTGGTCAATACAGCTTCTCCCTTTTCTAAACCCAGCCTGTTCTTCACGCATTACTGTATCTATTGAATCCTTATTCTATTTAGGATGATTTTGCAGAATAACTTTGAGGCAACTGACAAAAGTGTCACGCCTCTCCAGTTGTTACAATCTCTAAGATTGCCCTTTTTTGGGATCTTAACAATGATTCCTTTTTTCCATTTATGAGGCGTCTTCTCTGTTTTCCAAATGATGTTGAACATTTTTTGGAGATGTATTAATTATGGCTATCAATTGCCTTGAGGATCTCAGCTGTTAACTTATCCTCTCCAGCAGCCTTGTTATTGGTCATAGCTTTAAGGTGGTTTCTATTTCACTCAAGGTGAAGTCATCTAAATTTACATTAATTCTGCTGCTGGTGTTTCAGCTTCAAAATCTATTAAACTGTGGGTAGTGGACGGTTAAGAATTTCTTTGAAGTGTTCCGCCCAACGGGCTTTTATGTCTGCGCTTGTTGTTAGCATTAATCCAGATTTGTCTAGAATTGGTGTTCCACTGGATGTATAGGTGTTTGTCAGCATCTTTTGCACAGTATAAAGAGTTCTGCTGTCTCCTGTAATTGCAGCTGTCTCTGCTTTCTCTGCCAATTGTCTATATAAGCTCTTGTATCTCTTCTTGCTGAACTTTTCACTTTGTTGTCTAATTCTTTGTATGTTGCTTTTGCCAGAACCTTTCCAAGATCTGTCTTTACATTAGTCATGGCTCTCTTCGCTTCTCTTCTTTCTTTGATGTATTTCCACGTGGTGTCTGAGATCCAAGCTCGTTTTTCCATTTTCTTCAGTCCAGCACTTGCTTCTGCTGCTGTCATTAGTATTTTGCTCTGTGAGTCCCACATTCATTGATATCTAAGTCTATTTCACCGAGTGCTGTATAACAATTACTTAGCTCTATGTTAAACTTTTCCTTTATGGCTTCATCTTTCAGTTTATGACTATCAATTTTATGTGTAATTGACCTCTTCTGTTGGTTTCTAAATTTTAATCTTATTTTCCCAATGCACAGGTTGTGGTCACTATTAACATCAGCACCTCTGTAAGCTCTTACATCTATTAATGATGATCTGAATTGTTGTTTAATACATAGGTGGTCAATTTGATTGAGGTTCTATCATCAGGAGATATCCATGTTGTTTTGTGAATATTTTTGTGTGGAAATAATGTCCCACCTATAACTAAATTTTCTATTAAACATAATTCTATTAATCTTTCTCCATTCTGACTTGTATTATCACAGCCTTCTCTCCCCATCACATGTTCCACTCCTGCATTATCTTGTCCACTTTGGCGTTGAAATCTCCCATTACAATTAAAAGATCGTGTTTTGGTATTTTGTTTATAAGTTGTTGCAGTTGGTTATAAAAATCGTCCTTAACTTCATCATCAGCTTCGTTAGTAGGCGCATAACATTGAATAATTGAAAGTCTTCCATGTTTTGTTTTGTAGCGTGTTCGTATCAGACGGCTATTTACCGGTTCCCATTCTAATAAACTTCTTGCAGCTTTGTCTGTCATCATTATGCCTACTCCTTCACGGTGTTTTCCATCTTCCCTTCCAGAAAAAACTACTATTTTATTATCAATAGATCTCCAACCTGTTCCAAGCCAGCGCATTTCGCTTAATCCTAAAATATCTAGGTCGTATCTCTCCATCTCGCTCGCGACCTGTGCATGTTTCGTCGGAGCGGCCATTGTTCGAACATTCCAGAATCCTATTTTTGTTGTTGTTTTAGGGCCGAAAAAACTATCACAACTATCTACTGCTAATTTACACATTCTGTATCAGGTCTACGTTTCATTAACAACATCGTTTTTACGATAGCGGCTTGTTAAACCTCTGATCAACGGTTATATACCAAGCCGGAGAAAAATAATATTATAATGTAATAATATTATATATAATATTAATAATATTAATGTAATAATATTAATCTATTATTCTGAGATTTTTAGATTTTTTAATTATTAATCTTATTATCTCCCTTCAGTCTAAACCACAGGGAACTACTATTCGTGCTGTCTCGTCCAGTAATTGTTTGTCTACAACGCAGTATTCAGCCCTACAGGACCAGAATGCAAATGGATGGTCTTAAAAGTAAGAAGGCCCAACTTAGTCAGGTGTCCCACAGGGAGGGGTACTACTCCAACACTTATTCTAGTCTACATCAACGACCCAGTTACTGAACTACCACGTGGAACCAAAGTGGTAATGTATTCAGATGACCTGTCATGATGTTTGAATCGGATGAAGGAAGTATCATAAGTGGGCAGGAGAAGATAACGGAAAGATGGAAGAAAGACACAACTTTCAGATATCATTAGCCTGGTTTTTGTTTAGAGTGGCTAATTTATTTGAGCGAGGTAATTGTGCGGTGCTTAGAGTTTCGCTGTGGTTTAGTCTCACAAATGTCCACTTCATTTTCGTGTCAGATTGCACGCCAGTCTAAAAGGTCATGAGCTCTCTGACAGAGTTGCCTGTTTGGCTGATGTGGAGTGTGGGTGATTGAGTTATTGAGTTATTAGCGGTTCATCCTCATTGCACTCCGAACATGTCCATAGGTGCTCAGCAAGTCTCGAAGTGTCCAGCGACTGACGACTCCAGTTCTGTCGTGTGGAAGGGAAATTGACCGCGCTGACAGTCTGGATGCCTCCAGGAACTCTGGAAGAAAAACAAAACTACAAAAATGACCGCAATTCGGCAGCTACGAAGAGACTCCACGAATATTATGTCAAGGCGGGAGATGTCAGACGCGAGCTCTACGGTGAAAGCCAATGGAGACTTATTATGAACCAACACAACACCGGTGCCGTTAGTCGCTACACGTTGGAGGATATACTTCGGTGGAGATGTGATCACTTCTGGACTTGTCTGATGTGCAGTAAGGATGACCTGTCGACTAAACTAAAATAATGGTCTCTGACATTACAGGTTTAGATTATCTTAAAATGTGGTACCGTGACTTGCATGCTACACTTTGTGATCGATTCAAGTTAATTGTGTTAGTGCAGGCTCTCGTAATTGTGTTCGCTGCGTGCAGAGCCACCTTAGACCTAAGCTCAAAAGCTAGAGCTTAGGGCCTAGGCGCTCAAGTTGTGCAGAACTTTGTTTTTGGGATTGATTGCATTCTTGCAACTGAATTGGCTTTCCCGCTTCAAACTCCACGCCATTAACAATCTTTACGACATGTCCACATTACTGGGGTCTCCAGTAAATCTCGGCCCGGACAAGCAAGGTTTGTCCCGTATCATCGCCGAGAGGTTCGAGTTTCAGTTTTTACGTCACCCCCGATTTAAAAAAAAAAACACTTTTGACCCTACCGAGATTCGAACCCGCGTTCTCCTAGTTTGAAGCCCGACAAGTTATCGACACCACCACCCCCCCCACCCCACCCCCACCCGGAATTGATCTACCGGGTCGATAATTATTGAGAAGAAATAGTGTGGCCAAAATAGTGACAAAAAATATGGGAGTCATGAAATGTGAGCGAGGATCCGCAGTGTACAGAATGTCTTGCTAGACAACAAACTTCTGATGTTAACGGGGAGATGGGGAACTCAAAGATTTCATGTCGCTTAAAACACTCGGCCCTGCCTGTGTGTTATTATTATTATTAATCAAAATGTATATCTCTGAACCATATTATAGGACTGTTTATATATATATATATATATATATATATATATATATATATATATATATATATATATATACAGTCCTATAATATGGTTCAGAGATATGCATTTTGATTAATAATAATAATAAATATAGGAACATTTATAAATAGCTGAATAAAATTCGGAACATCAAGTGTATGATAAAGTCAGAAATGAAGATATCTTGGTAAGATCAAAAGAAAGGCCAATATGGATTAGACACACGCTAAGAAAACCTATATCAGCATAGCAAGCAGGCACTATAATGGAAACCACATGGAAAGAGAATCAGGAGCGACTCAGTGAGTACATGTAAACAAGAATTCTTGTTGCAGGAGCTACTGAGTTAAGTGCTCTGTGCACACCGTGTGTTGTGTGTCTCATCCGTTTTGATCATGTTTCGATATTACAATTGTTTACGATGAATGATGATATCGTATGACAGAACAGTTGGCTGTGTTCACTTTCTGCGCGGTTTCGACTTATGTCTTTTGGCGTGTGCCTGACACTGCTACGATGGGGACTACAGTTACCTTTATTTGTTTGGGAGATGAGATATTAATTCGGATGATTACGCTGTCACGGGCGGTTGAGCAATTATGGACTGTAATTCGTTTGCAGTGATACCGGGGCCTTCCATAACCGAATAAGAAGTCACCAAAACCCTCAAGGGCAATGATCTTGACTGAAAGGAAATAGAAGGAATGTTCAAGAATAGGGAAGGAGAGACCTTGACCGTGGCACAGTGAGGTCCTACATTAGATGAAACTGTGAGCCCCCCCCCCCCCCCCAAAAAAAAAAAAAAAAAAAAAAAATGAACATCAGAAGGTCTCAGTTGAAAAAAGTCTTGTCCCAAAAACAAATTCTTCTACACATTTGTGGGGACTCCTCGGATTGTGTGGCCCTGAGCTGTAGTTGGGGGGGGGGGGAAGAGGTAAATTGGTATGGAAGATAAGAAGAAATAGATGTGTCACAGTTCTACTAGAAACATTTCATCAGAACACATCTACGCCCACTTAATGATCTTTTAAGGGCGGACGATGACCAATGAGTTCCTTTAGACGTCATCAGATGAACGTCACACAGAAAGAGAAAGAACTGACAATGATTTATTATATCATCATCATTAAGTACCGGCCTACTGGCGTAGGTGATCATGTCTCTCCACAACTTTCGATCTCGGCAGCTATTTATCACTTCTGTTGTTGACCTTCTGAGAAGCCATTCTCTTAAGCTGTCTGTTATTTTTTCTCTTTGCTTCCCTCTATCTCTTCGTCCCTCAATTTTTCCAGTTGTTACAATATATTCCAGTTGTTCTCTTCTCATTACAAGGCCAAAAATGATCAATGTTTCTTCCTAATATTGGAAATTAGCTCTCTTTTTATATTCACGATGGTTCCATTTAGTTTTACATTCTCATGTTTGGCTGCTTTGATATTATCATAGTCTCTGTCTTTTTGACATTGATGTTTATGCCTTTTATCCACTATCACAAGCTCAACTCATAGATTCAATAGAATGGATTTATGTGGCACTAAATAATGATGGAATATGATTCTCCCGTTTGACCTGTGACCTTTGACGAATAAGTTGTTCCAAATATCGGTTAAGTAAACACATTTGTTCTAAGTCATTACGCATCTAGCAAATAACATAAATTTGTAACATTAACACATTTTTCGTTTCTAAAAGATCAGAATTTTACAGAAAATACTTTAATAACAAATGCGCATTAACAATGAGGAATGATCGAGTATGAAGATGACACCCCCCTGTAAAGGAAGTAACATGGTATATCCTGTAATGGCGCCAAGCATGGAGGACGTCATTTCGGTTTGATACGGACACTAATGCTTCTCTCTCGTCACTGATTGTTGCTTTCTTGGTGATGAAAATACAGCGTCAATTTGTAGACATAGATTTAATTTTAACTTAGATGACTGAATAAGTAGTTGTAGAATCTGTGAAGTAAAGATGTTGTAAATAAAGAAGCAAGCTCAGGAACTGGTGTCACAGAGACTGACAGGCCAGGCAAAGTCGCCGAGCACGACTTGTCTCTACTTATGATGGCCACAACTATTTTGTGTTCTAACATTTTTGGATTAATAAACTCATAGTTTGTTTTTCTGATAGTGAATTGGAGTGTGTTATTAATGTATCGGTAGTTATTTTCAAAACCAATGGATAGAATAAAATTTATTGTAGTTCCATCTCTTGGGACAACTCTCACAGATGAATCATGAGATGGAATGAGGGATGGATAACAGTTAAAGTTATGAAATAATATGTTTATCATAACGTAATTCATGATAACGTATCATAACTTTCTGTTACCTTTCTCATTTATTTTTATTGTAATGTTTGTGTGTTTTATTGATGCTGGCTGTCGAAGTATTGAAAGATCCAGCATGGTCAATATATTGTTGATTCGTTCTCAGTGTTGAGACAACAACTCTCTTCCAGTGTCCAACCATATCTATAAGGACCTAAGTGGCTTGACTTGTTTAGATAATTCATTATTTAAATTTGTATTATCATAACTATGATGATGGTACTATGGTACCATCATGATATTAATATTTGATTCATGATATTAAATTTAAATATTAAAATATATTTTTTTTTCATCAAAATAACAACAATTAATGAAATAATTCAATGAAATCACACTTGGGACATGTGGGAGCAGAGGGTCAACAATAACACAATTCCCCCCCCCCCACCCCCATCCTTTAAATAATTAAAGTATCACTTTGTTTGCTGTAGAGAGTATAGTAAATTGTCTGAATAATATGAGGACAATACTAGGTGAAATCTACCCAGGTCATAATTTCCATAAAATGGTATAATAAAAATTATTTAGAGACAGACCAAAAAAAACAGACATAAATTAAAGACAGCAGATTGTTTTGATTTCTCATTTATTTCTCATTTCTGTTGGAATATTGTCTCAATAAATAGTCATACAAATATAGTCAGTTGTTATTAAGTGTTTGACTAGGTAGATATTCTTGTTTCAGGACAATTTTGTGTGTGCCACATGTTGGTTAAGTTGGTAGTAGTGACTTCTATGTGTCTCTCTCTACATACAATTTATATTATATAGAACAAGGACACATTGACACCCGTGTCACCATATATATTCTTGGAATGGAACAAAACACATAATATCACTTATTATAGATTTCATTTACTGTTACAACTTATGAGAGTAGAGTAAATACAAATAACACTGTTACACTCGAACTTCTTCTGGGCACAAGGACATGACCCATCAAACTTAGATCACTACAGTTTTACTTATTGAGACTTTTTTCTGGGCACAAGACATGAACATACCCACCAAACTTAGATCACAACAGTTTTACTTATTGACACTTTTTCTGGCACACGAGACATGACCCATCAACTTAGATCACTACAGTTTTACTTATTGACACTTTTCTGGGCACAAAGAGACATGACCCACCAAACTTAGATCACAACAGTTTTACTTATTGACACTTTTTCTGGGCACACGAGACATACCCATCAACTTAGATCACAACAGTTTTAAGACACTTTTTATGGGCACAAGAGACATGACCCATCCAACTTAGATCACAACAGTTTTACTTTAAGACACTTTTTCTGGGCACAGGTGACATACCCCATCAAACTTAGATCACTACTTTATACACTTTTTATGGGCACAAGTGACATACCCCATCAAACTTAGATCACAACAGTTTTACTTTAAGAAACTTTTTCTGGGCACAAGTGACATACCCATCAAACTTAGATCACTGCTGTAGACACTTTTTCTGGGCACAAATATTTAGCTTTGTTGCAAGTCTGGATTACAAGAGTGAGGTAACTGAAAGCCAAATCATATTTTTTGTCAATCTTTCCTTTGTCTACTATGTAATTTTCTTCCCTCAAGCAGTTCACCATTGTCGCTATAAAAAAGTGTCTTCACTGGTTGTTGTTCGGGCATACAGACATGTACAAATGATCTGACATGAGATTCTCTTGGTCCATCTGACTCTGGTCAACTCTGGTGTCCTGCCATCTTCAGCAGTTTCTTTACCCAGTACACGTGGAGGTGGTTCAGCCTCATGGCATGGTGACTGTCAACATTCCAATTGGGCATGTCATCAGCTGACCTTTGATTCTTCTTCTTCTTTCCTTCCTCATCTGCCTTTCAGCGTCGAGGGGAGATATAATTTGCGGTCTTTTGCTCTTCTGTTCGCCTCTGCTGCTGTTATGTTTCCTAGTGCTTCTAATATTCCATCGACCCAACTTTTACATGGTCGACCCTTGGGTCTGTGTTCCTCACAACGTTTGTTGAAAGTTCGTTTTGTTCTTTCTGCCTTGTCACGTGCCAAACCACTTTATCTGTTGTTTACTTATATATTCTATGGCGGGGGCTATTCCTAGCTTTTTTCTCAGTTCTTCATTTCTGATCTTATCTCTCAGACTGTTTCCTGTCATTCGTCAAACACATTTCATCTCTGTAGAGGTTATTTTTTCTTATTGTTCTTGCATCTAGGGTCCAGGTCTGGCATTGTAGCACAACGTTGGACCTTGATTTGGTGTGCATATTTCTGGTACATCTGTACCATACTTTAGTCTGGACCCAAGTGTAGCACTTGCCTTGTTGTCAATGATGATTGTTTTGCTTCCTGGTAGTTAAATATGTCAGCTGTTTTATACGACTGGTCCTCAACACTGAAGGATGGTTTTGAATAAGGTCTCTTTGGAGTTGGCTGATGTGGGACATCATTCTTTATTATTGATATAGGACATCATTCTTTGTAATTGATGTAGGACATCATTCTTTGTAATTGATGTAGGACATCATTCTTTTAATTGATGTAGGACATCATTCTTTGTAATTGATGTAGGACATCATTCTTTGTAATTGATGTAGGGACATCATTCTTTGTGATTGATATAGGACACCATTCTTTGTAATTGATGTAGGACATCATTCTTTGTGATTAAGTTGGTGGGGCAGAAGTGATCTAGCTCTTGTTGTTTGCCCATATTTCTGTGTTTGTGCTCAAGGAATGTCCCATATTATCTACTTTTTCTTTTTATCTGCAGTCTTCTTAAATTAGTATCATAGACTGATGATTTCTTTTTTGGGATCATGCAGTTGAGGAAAGTAATTTGTGGGATTTGAATAGCCACCTGATTGAAGAAAGATGACTTGCAACAAGTTGGCATCTTTCTGCTAAGAAGAGGGTACAGTCTACTTGGAAGGGAGGGGGGGGGGTTTAGATAAAACTATTCAACTAAATAATTTGTGTGTGTGTCAATAGTCAAGCAAAGGCGGGTGAAGTGACATGGTGTTCATTAAGAATGATATTTTTGTTTGTTTTCTTCTGTTTGGTAAGCAACGAAGGAAGGGAGAGGCAGCAGTCTTGGCTAAACCGACATGTGTTCACGTGGGCAACTAGAAACATGTGACATTGATGTGGAAATCTGACAAAAACAGACTTGATTTTCACAATTTGTGTCAGTAGTTTAGATGAATTGTTTCTGTGTGATTATTCCCTGCTTATTCTTCTTTGTTATGAAAACCAATTTCTTGGTTGTTAAAAGGATATTTTAGTCTTCAAGAAATTGGCCTGGTTGTAAGCAATGAGAGTTTAGCAGGGTATTTTAGTATCAATACTATCTAAAATTTATAATTTCTTCCATTTAATATGACCAGAGTAGAAGAAACTGTTACTGTAGTAATTTGACATAATTTCATCTTTATTTTCTTTCAGATTTGATGAGCACATGCAACACATAGTAAATAGGCAAAGATGGATGAGTATCCAATAGATTTAATCAAAAAAGGAGCCGTTGAGTTCGTGTACACAACTCACGTAACACACCAGCAACAATTTTTTGTGCATCTGGAGAGTCGTTCTAAAATCTTGGAGGATATCACAGACAAGTTGACAGAGCGGTACACTCAATTAGGTCCCAGCGACAAACCTTTGGTCAGCAGGAGGCTTGGCACTCTTGTGCTGTCAGGTTCACAGATGACAACACTGGTATAGAGCCAAATTACTGGTAACTTTTTGCCTAGATTTGCTTATTTATATTGCTGATGTAGTCTGACCTCACATTTTGTTTTGTCACATATTTCTCTTATTATCTCTTTTCTCTATTCTTTTATTAAAAATTATGAGTACTAAAAATAAGTGGAATGACATTTATGTATAGGACTTGTGCAGCCTAAAGCTGCATTATATTAGTAGTAACTCATTGTCACTCTTAGCGATTAGCTCTAGAATATGATACCTATCTGTAACTATCGCAGCCACGATACCACAGTAAAAAATGACGACCACTTAAGTGTAACATTAGAAAAAAAAAAAAAGTAAAGTACCCCCGTCACGCCAAGTGGCGGCGTATAGGGAATATGGTGTTAGTGACCATAAATTTTACAGACCTTCGGCACATGATTTTTGGGGTAATGTGGTCAGTATTACGCCCGTGCCGCTTTACTTTCCCAGAAAAAAATCCGGTACCCATTTAAGGCTGGGTGAACCCGGAAGCCATCGGTTGGGATCGAACCCTACCTCTTGTCCTGTAGTCCAGTTCACTAACCACTGAGCTATCGCAGCTCCAAGTGTAACATTAGGTGCTCTAAAATAGTCATTTCTCTAAACTCTTGACACACTCCAGTGTGTTCACATTAGGCCAAAACATGGGGACTCTAAATATATGGCTCTGGTTGATTTATGAACTGAGTTACACCCCATGGACCCTACATGTTACAATGTCTATTGGTATGGTCGCCATAGTCTGTCAGTATGCTTGGTGACTGCATAGAGTTACTCGCTGTGTTTCCAAAGTCACAAAGGCTTGTTTCTCTCTCCTGCGATCAAGACTCAATCAGAGTAGGATTCCAGACTCTATCATGAAGTCAGCTGTCTGTTTGAGTGATTTGATTGCCCCATATAGTTTTTCTTCCAGGGAGGTGGGTGTGGACCACATTGCTCTTCTCAGGTCTGTGTGCTGGGGGCAATCCTGTAGAACATGTTTTGTAGTCATATTGTCCAGTGTACAGTGGCATAGGCTGGTTGTACCTATTTTGAATTTGGTGAACATGTGATTCCTCATTCTATTGTGGCCAGTGCATAGACGAAGTATGATGACTTGATCCCTCCTTGATAGTTGATGGTATCCGTCCCTCTTGTTATGCTTTGGGTGTCAACGTTTCCATTTTTCATGGTACTGGCCTTTGAGGATGGACTTGGCTTCATCATAACTGAGTGTGGTTTCTCTTGTGGTAATCTCCCTCCCTCTTTCACTAATTTGTCTGCGCGTTCGTTCCCGTGTATATTACAGTGTGATGGTATCCACTGAATGACTACTCTTTGGAAGTTATTGCATATTTGGTCCAGGTTTGTTCTCAGTCATCTAGTTCATTGTTCTTGGGGCTTTTTAGAGCTGATAGTACTGACAGAGCATCAGTCAGAATCACCAATTTATTATGCATGTTATTTTTGAGTTGAGTAGCCAGTGTTGCAGCATCTCTGAGGGCCTCAGTTTCTGCTTTAAAGTTGTTTGAGAATTTCCCAGTAGCTATTGACTTGGTGATCTCGTCCTGGTTATTTAGCGTCAAGAACACACCACCCTCTCCATTTCTGGTGGCATTTGTAGCAGAGCCATCTGTTTATATGTGGGACAGAGTCCTGTGGGTAGGTATCGTGTATGTGTTTTTCTGCTACGTGTTTTCTTTCTGTGTCTGATTGGGTGCCTTTTTTCATGATTCCTGTTATATTTTCCTTAAGTTCTGGTGTTTTATGTTTCCCATGAGGAGACATATCAAATGGGCCCAAGGGTTTCGGTATGTTGGGAAAGTACAGGGTCTCCAGTAGTTAGTTCATTGGCAACTGCAGCGAAGTTACTCCTCTTGGTCGTACAATTCCTAAACCAGTAATTCTTTGATGCATGGGGTCGCTAAGGAGTCTTCTATATTTCTCCGCTTGTTGCAATACTTTAGTGACCCGTCTGTCATCTAAGGGTTGTAAACCTGTTACTGTTTCTAGAGTCTTGATAGGTGTAGATTTCATAGCACCAGTGATGATACGGGCAGCTTGGTTCTGTGTTCTGTTAATTTTGCTAAGGTGTGATTTGGAAGCTATAGCCCAGGCTGTGACTCCATACTCCAGGACTGGTCTAACCCTTCCTACGTATAGTCTTTTCAAGATATTGCTATTTGCTCCCCAGTCCGTTCCTGCCAATTTCTTCATAATATTAATTCGGTTTTTGGCTTTTTTTCTTGCTCTGTTTATCTGATTTTTCAAAGTCATTCTGCAGTTCATGGTGACGCCAAGATATGTTGGTTTTGGTCAATAGGGAGTGTATGGTCTTTTATCTTCAAATTTGCAGAGAGTGTGTTTCTTGATAGGCTAAAAAATTGTATATGTAGTTTTTTTTCGTTAATTGGTAAGAACCAGCTGTTCGTCCATTTTTCAAGTTCGCCTAGGGCATCTTGCATCCTGGAACCAGCCACTGACATACTTTTCTCGCGAGCCCATAATGCCAGATCATCTGCGTATATTGCTGAGTGTATTCGGGATGATATGTCTATTACGATGTCATTTATGAAAATTAAAAAGAGTGTTGGGGACAAGACTCCGCCTTTTGGGTCACCTTGTCGATTGTGACCTTCTTACTTAGTTGACCTTGAACTTGTACTCTGGCCGTTCTATCCTGAAGGTATTGAGAGACCCATTGAATAAACGACCCTGGATGCCAAGTCTAAAAAGCTTGTTCTTTAAACCCTCTCGCCAAACCTTATCAAAAGCCTTCTCCATGTCGATCCACACTGCCAGTGTGTGTTTCTTTTCTTGTAGAGTATCCTCTATTTCCTGTGCAAAGTAGGTGACCAGGTCTTCAGTTGATCTGTGCTGACGGAAGCCACTTTGTTGTGGTACGATTTGTTGTTTTGTCTCCAAATGCCACATAAGTCTTCTGTTAACCAGCCTTTCCATGAGTTTACTAAGGCAGCTCAGTAAGCTAATTGGTCTGTAGCTACTTGGGTCTAGTGGGTCTTTTCCATGCTTGATGATCGGCACCATAATAGCTTCTTTCCAGATTGCCGGCACATGACCTCTCTTCCAGCTAGCATTTATTATCCTTAGAAGTTTTGCCCTTGGCTTTCTGTCCCAGATTTATGAGCATTTCATGGAGATTCCATCTTTACCAGGGAAACTTTTGAGCTTCAATCCTTTGAGGGCAAAATCTAATTCAGTAGGGGTAAAGATGGTCATCTGATGCTCTTCTCTGGTGCTAAAGGCATGTGTTTTGCATCTTGATTTTCCCGTCTTGCAGCTCTCTGTTTGTCTATTGGAATGTTTATTCTACTAATGTTTTTGTAAGTCTCTATCAGTAGATTTGCTGCTCTTTTGCCTGTCAGGATGTTCTGATTGTGTGCTAATGATATTAGAGGTCGGCAGTTGTTTTCGTCGCTCAGAGCTTTCGCAAGTTTCCATAGTTTATGACCATTTTTGTCTAGATTAAGGCTCTCTGTTTTGTCTGTCCAGCTCTGTCTTGCTGATATCATGACCTCACGTCTGTATTTGACAGAGGCTACTTTGTAGGTAATGTTGGCCTCTGTCCTGTGTGATGTTTCAGCTAGTTCTCTGGCAGATTATAGTTCCTCTTCTTGTCTTTGTATTTCCTTGCTCCAGTATGGCTTGTAGTTTCTTCTTGCACCTCGAGGAATAGATTCTCTAGCAGCTCTCAGGATTCCATTTGTTAACCGCTCTATCATATTATTGACCTTCTTTTCGTGGGTGTTGATAGGCACAGTATACAGTGAGCCTGGCAAACTTTGCCTAATCTGCTCTCTTGTAGTTCCAGTGGGGATGAGGTTTTTTCAACTCCTGTTTGTGAGCAAGATCCACTGAAAGTTTGACTGGTCTGTGGTCACTATCTCCGAGTTGGTTCAGCACTTTTCTGTTTATTTTGATGGATATGTCACCAGTTGCAAATGCTAGATCTGGAGTGGAAGTAGTTTTCCATCTTCTTGAGTAGAAGGTTGGGAGGCCCTCTCTAGAGTTTATGAGGAATAGGTTGTTGTCTATTTCCCATTCTTCCACTTCTTCACCTCGAGCATTGGACTCCTTATATCCCCATCTTTCAGAGTGGCTGTTAAAGTCTCATACTACCACACACTTGATGGTGTTATTTCCATTGACTCAGCTTCAGTAATTTGTCATTGGGACAGTACATGTTAAATCTTGTTTGATGTCTGTTGATGACATGCAAATTTCCCTGGTCACAGCATTTCATAAAAATTGGTGATTTTTTTTGTCCGCATTAAATGGCGTATCTCATGATCTCAATAAAGAGAAAAAAATGTCAGTGGCAATGGTAACAAATAAAACACTTGTAAAAAGTGTGTGATGCTTTCACTTTGATCTTAAGACTGATTTTCAGCACCATTTTAAAGAGAGGGGCTTTTATTTGGCCTTGACACTTGTTGAACTACGCTGAACTGAAGACTGGTTTATCTTCTTATTTGAACATTTATATATGCCATAGTGTCTTTCATGCCTTGCTTGTTTGTACTTCATATAAGCCATTTTTCTTTCTTTAACACATTCCAGTAACATCTATTTTTGATAGTCAAACAAATTCTTGAGGTGTTCCATCACACGAAGAAACTTATTTACTGATGCTTTCATACATCTCCATCAGGTAATGGAGAGTGAGCACACTGATGCTTTCATACATCATCATCAAGTGGTGAAGTGTGTGCACAGTGATGCTCTCAGACATCATCATCAAGTGGTGAAGTGTGTGCACAGTGATGCTCTCAGACATCATCATCAAGTGGTGAAGTGTGTGCACACTGATGCTCTCAGACATCATCATCAAGTGGTGAAATGTGTGCACAGTGGTGCTCTCAGATATCATCATCAAGTGGTGAAGTGTGTGCACACTGATGCTCTCAGATATCAATCATCAAGTGGTGAAGTGTGTGCACACTAATGCTCTCAGACATCATCATCAAGTGGTGAAGTGTGTGCACACTGATGCTCTCAGACATCATCATCAAGTGGTGAAATGTGTGCACAGTGGTGCTCTCAGATATCATCATCAAGTGGTGAAGTGTGTGCACACTGATGCTCTCAGATATCAATCATCAAGTGGTGAAGTGTGTGCACACTAATGCTCTCAGACATCATCATCAAGTGGTGAAGTGTGTGCACACTAATGCTCTCAGATATCATCATCAAGTGGTGAAGTGTGTGCACACTGATGCTCTCAGATATCATCATCAAGTGGTGAAGTGTGTGCACACTGATGCTCTCAGATATCATCATCAAGTGGTGAAGTGTGTGAACGCTGATGCTCTTAGTTACTGTTTGTGTTATGCCCAAGCTCACCTTTGTTGTCGTTTGCTCTCAACTGATAACCATGTTGATTTTAAAAAAAATAGTTCTTGCCCTGGTCCAACACTAGTGAGGTCAATCAGCTCTGTCATTGTTACTGGACCTGCTCAGAGATAGGAGATAACTGTTGTTACGCTGATCAGCAGAAGAAGCATTGTGGCAACAGGTAAAAGATGGGAATAGACAGAGATGATGACAAGGAGGCACTTTTATATTGTAGACAGCATTTGTGAATGGTTGATGTTTTCTCATAACTTTAACACTGACAACAAAATGCTACAGAAAAATCCTTAAGATACCTCAGATAATGAAAAGGAGCTGTGAAGACATTAAAAGATTTAAACATAAAAAAAGCTGGCTTATAAACACCATCCTACAAAGGAAATTAAAATACCATGACCACGTCAAAAGACACAGCGGACTGGAAAGAACAAAATGGAAGGTATGGTTCCTGGGTGATACATCAGAGGCAGACCAAGAAGAAGGTTTCAAGACATCAAATAGACCTTGAACATGACAACAGAAGTGGGTGATCTGGCTAGAGACAGAGATTCTTTCAGACGGGCTGTGGTGATTATAACATTCTTCAAAGGACATGCAATCTGATGATGGTTACCACTGACTGCCAGTCAGCCTGTATTTTTGTCACTGTTTTTGTCACTGTGTTTCTGTCACTGTGTTTTTGCAGGTATCATGAAGAACGGCCTCATTGAAGTGCACTTTGTTGACTATGGTACGTAGATTATGTCAGCGAAGATAGAGTCAAGGCCATTGATCCTGACCTGGTCATGTACCCAGTGCAGAGCTACAGGTAGAGTACCATTGACAACGTTTGTAGTCAGCTTGTGTATGGTGTTGGTTAAATCAAGGAACATTTATCTGAATCTGAATTATTCAATACAACTAACAGAAGGGGTGACACGTGAATCTGATGGAATTAAAGTTGTAGGAGTCTTGATTTCTGCTGTAAGAGGCAGGTTATAGGAGACTTGATTTCTGCTGCTAGAGGCAGGTTATAGTAGTCTTGATTTCTGCTGTAAGAGACAGGTTATAGTAGTCTTGATTTCTGCTGCTAGAGGCAGGTTATAGTAGTCTTGATTTCTGCTGCTAGAGGCAGGTTATAGTAGTCTTGATTTCTGCTGCTAGAGGCAGGTTATAGTAGTCTTGATTTCTGCTGTAAGAGGCAGGTTATAGGAGTCTTGATTTCTGCTGTAAGAGGCAGGTTATAGTAGTCTTGATTTCTGCTGCTGGAGGCAGGTTATAGGAGTCTTGATTTCTGCTGTAAGAGGCAGGTTATAGTAGTCTTGATTTTTGCTGTAAGAGGCAGGTTATAGGAGTCTTGACTATAATAGCTAAATGTCCTAAAACCAATGATCCATGTCTGCACACCAAATGTTAAAAAGTTATGCAAGATTCAGTGACAAAATGAAGCAATTCTCTATTTTTTTTCTAACAATGAGTGCATACCAGCAGGCCACAATGACATGTAATTAATTTAACATTGGGGGAAGAATGGTGTGGTTCATTAATTGCTGATGACATCATTGAACAATTACAAATCACTTTGAAATTTCACACATTTAAGTAGTAATGTATACAGAATATAAATAGAATTTTTATTTTAATCGTACTAGCTGTTTTCATTGACTAATGAAATATCAACAATGGACACTAAGAAGCGCCATGCTCCAATTGTTTTTCAATGGGAAAAATGGTATTCTCATAAATTGTTGATAACTTCATTGCTCAATTACAGATCACTTTCACAAACTGCACACATTTATGTAGAAATGGACGCTGAAGCTAAATATCCACATCATTTGAATCATACTCAATTTTAAATAGTAAAAATAAATGAAAGCACTACAATGAAGCAGACAAATACATTGTAGAACAGCATAATCCGATTTTCAACTGGAATACTAGGAAATATAACAGCAGGAGAGACCAACATAAGAGCAAAAGATGGATTGAAGGAATATTAGAAACACTAGGAAACATAACAGCAGGAGAGACCAGTTATATCTCCCCTCGATGTGGAAAGGTAAATGAGGAAGGGAAAAAGAAGTGATATGTTGTTAATTTTTTTTGTTTTAAAAATAAATTAGCCTTAATAATTAGATAACACAAACTTTAATAGCTGCAGTGTTAACATTGTAGTGATAGACAGACTAGATCATCAACTTTTTGTTAACATTGTAGTGATAGACAGACTAGATCATCAACTTTTTGTTAACATTGTAGTGATAGACAGACTAGATCATCAACTTTTTGTTAACATTGTATTGACAGACAAACTGGATCATAAATATTTTATTTTTGTAGTGTTAGACAAACTCATCAGCACAAACACAAAACTTAGACTATTCAAATCTAATGTACTATCAACCCTTACATATGCATGTGAAAGCTGGAAAACAACAAGAGATATAAAAACAAAGTTGAACGCATTTGAAAATAAATATGTGAGGAAAATACTTGGTATAGTGTGGAACGAATTTAAAACAAACGAGGAAATTAGAGAAATCGCCAATCAACCACTAATATCTTCAGTAATAAAGAAAAGACGATGGTCATATGTTGGACATGTGATGAGAAGAGATAATAACCGAATAGCAAAGCAAGCCCTCATGTGGGAAACAACAGGTAAGAGAAAAAGAGGAAGACCCAGAGAGAGACACTGGGAAGAACATTGATGAGAGAGGCAAGAGCAGCAGGAATCGGCTCCCTCAATGAGATAGAGCTGCTTGCACAGAACAGAGACAAATGGTGAGATTTGTTAAAATATCTTTAAAAGAATTGAAAACTGCTAGAACAAAAATCTAGATAGGAGAAGGAGTATCTTGGTCTACGCCCTATGGGCCGGCTACGGCTCGAAAGGTCAATAGTTAGATAGATAGTGATAGACAGACTAGATCATAAACTTTTTGTTAACATTGCATTGACAGACAGACTAGATCATAAATATTTTAAGATTGTATTGATAGACTAACGATAGGCTAACTAAATAACAAATATTTTGTCAACAAGGTGTTCTCTTGCGGATGTGTCTAGCTCTCAAGGCTTTTGGACTCCAGAACAAATAATTCAGTTTGAGGACAGAGTTGTTGACAAAAGATGCCAGGCAGTGTTCGCTGAGGAGGGTGAGAATGATGAGGTAGGTGCTTGTGTGGCTTTTACATGTAAGTTGGAGCAACAATATGGAGTATATTTTTGCTGTCACAATTAGCAATATTTCCTTTGTGTGTTTTATTTATTTGTCAAGAAAGTAAATTTCTGGAATTATTGGCAGCTGTCAAAGTATCAGTTTCATGTCAAATGATTTGTTTTGATGTGGAGAATGGAATAGAGTCACTGTCATCCTGCCATGCATGTTGTAAGAGAGACCTAAGGAGGTTAGCATCAAGTATTTTCTCTGGTGTTGTGAAGCTTGTGAATGAGCTGAAGCCATCTTCAGTGCTTCTGTTAGTGTCGTGTGGGCATGTTTTGTATTAGTGAACATGCTAAGGATGTGATCTGAGTACTAATGAATTGTCCTCAATGTAGATGATCCATCGATTCAAGTAAACTATTTTAAGTAGAACTAAAGATGGCCTGATATTTCTAGAGGCTTGGTACTGAAGAGTAACTGCAAGATATAGACCTGATTGCTGCTGTGTGTGTTTGATACAGACGAGATGTTAAAGTAAAACTTTGTGTTATGAGAAACAAATGATGGCAGTTGACATAGTGGGGTTAATGGTGCTGCAGTAAAGCTGGAGACAGTCAAACATCAATCGCTGAAAGATGCAGAAAATGTTTTGGTAGTGAAGTCTTTGTTTTGCCACACAAAAGCATGACTTGTTCCGAAGTGTAGCCCAGTCATAGCTGACATCATTGCAGAGTGAGTGTGCAAACAGTGCTTGATCCAACTACTATCAGAGACTCTGTGTGCTCTAGCAGTTTTGTCTGTGCTTCATAAACAAGACACCAATATTTGTATTCTCTGCGCAGTGAGACATTTTGAGATGAAGTAACTCAGAGATGAGATTATTGCTAGGGGACTGCTTGGTCTCGAGGCAAGACACCAGTCTCCAGACAGAGAGATTATGAGATCAAATCCAGCTGCACCAGTTGGAATTTTTGTTTGTGACTTCTCTCTGCAGCAACCACCCCTGGTCTCATAAATGAGACCCGGCTTGAAATGTCAATTACACATCAACGGTAAAAATATGAGTACCTCCGAAGAGTTATCTGCATGTGCAACGAGGGACCCCTGTGCACATGGCCGCCAGGGAAAAACGGATTAACATGCAAAATTCAGTTCCTAGTCTCTAGGGACTTCGCTAGAGGTATAAGCTGGCAAACATTAAAAAAAAAAATCATTGGTGTTTATGCGTTTATTTTATGTTGTATCTTTGGTTTGTGAGCCTACATACTGAGTCGATGCAGCTAGCAGGTACTGGTTGCTTGGTTAGTCAGTGAATGATTGTTGTCTAATGCTAATGGCAAGGAGGTCAATGATGGAAATCAAAATTGAGGCCCAATAAACCTGGAGGAATAGTTGCCAAAATGGCAATCAATGGACAAGAACAAGAAACAGTTGACAAATATAAACATTTAGAATCAAACGCCAGTGGTGAAGTGCTCATGAAATATCAGCTAGAACAGCACAAAACTACATCAGGCTAGAACAGCACAAACTACATCAGGCTAGAACAGCACAAACTACATCAGGCTAGAACAGTACAAATTACATCAGGCTAGAACAGCACAAACTACATCAGGCTAGAACAGCACAAACTACTCAGGCTAAAACAGCACAAACTACATCGGGCTAGAACAGCAAAAACTACATCGGGCTAGAACAGCACAAACTAAATCGGGCTAGAACAGCACAAACTACATCAGGCTAGAGCAAGCACAAACTACATCAGGCTAGAGCAGCACAAACTACATCGGGCTAGAACAGCACAAACTACATCGGGCTAGAACAGCACAAACTACATCGGCCCTTGTAAAGCTGAAACTTATTTGGAAAGATAAGAACATCACTCTTGACTCTAAAATCAGACTGATGCCACCTTTATTATATCAGTTTTTCTATATGATTGTAAAACATGGACACTTACAGAACAGGTACAGAAGAAAATACAAGCTATGGAGATGAAATGTTAGCGTAAGGTTTTGGACATCTCTTACCTAGATCGTATCACAAATATTATCGTAAGGTTTTGGACATCTCTTACTTAGATCATTTCACAAAAGTTATCATAAGGTTTTGACATCTCTTACCTAGATATATCACAAATGTTATCATAAGGTTTTGGACATCTCTTACTTAGATAATATCACAAATGTTATCATAAGGTTTTGGACATCTCTTACCTAGATAATATCACAAATGTTATCATAAGGTTTTGGACATCTCTTACCTAGATATATGGCCTTTTCGTCTTGTCAGACGGTCTAGTGGAGGCTATTGCGTATTTTTTTGAGGTATTGTTTTTGCCGAACAGCTTCTCTCGTGGCTAATTCTACCAATGTTTGACAAACACACGCGGTCACATAATGAACAGGTCAGGCTCGCTGGTCCACAGGGTTTACCATCCTTTTTCATGAGTCTCTTCTCTTCTAAGTCCTGTCTTAGAACAGTCTCAAATGTTGTTATACCGTTCCTTATATGTGCTCTCCATGATGTGCGATCACTTGTTGCCAGTCGTTTTCACAGATGGAGAAGTCTTTCAGAGATGATTTGCAGATATCTCTATATCGTAGTTTAGGTCTGCCGATTTGTCGTTTTCCGTGTTTTAGCTCGCCATATAGTATTTGCCTAGGAATGCGTTTTTCTTCCATCCGTTGGACATGCCCCAGCCATCTTAGCCTTCGACTTCTGAGCATCGACATGATTGTTAGGGTCTTAGCACGTTGCAGGACAGTTAAGTTGGTTATTTTGTCCTGCCATTTGATGTGCATTATTTTGCGGAGACATCGCATGTGGAAGACATTTAGTCTTTTTTCCTGGTTTGAGTATGTTGTCCAGGTTTCGGATCCATATAGTAGTGTGCTAAGCACACATGTTTGATATATTAAGAGTTTAGTCTTTTGAGTTAGTTTCGTGTTGTTCCATGCCCTTTTTGTGAGTTTGCCGAAGGTCGTAGCTGCCTTACCAATTCGACAGTTTATTTCTTCATCAAGAGAGATGGTTTGCGTAACTGTGGATCCAAGATATGTAAATTTCTGTACTGATTCTAGTGGGCAGTCTTTTAGAGTAATAGATAGAGGTTTGAAGTCACCTTGATTTAGTATTACTGTCTTCTGAACATTAATTGACAGTGAAAAAAGGTCGCATGCTTTATCCAGGTTGTTGATCAGCGACTGTAGGGTGGCCTCACTATGAGCGACTAGGGCTGCATCGTCAGCAAATAAAAATTCTTTAAGTAGGGCAACATTTGTTTTGGTTTTTGCTCTTAGTCGTGCTAGGTTGAACAGTGAGCCATCTGGTCTAGTGCGAATGTAAATATCTCCTGAGCTGTTTTCGAAGGTGTAATTTAGGAGGGCAGCAAAAAAATATACCAAAAAGGGTGGGGGCGAGGACACATCCCTGTTTCACTCCTTTGTTGACTTTGAAATTCTCTGATGGACTCCCATCAAAATGGACTTTGCCATTCATGTCTTCATGGAAGGAAATTATCAGCCTAAGTAGTTTAGGAGGGCAGCCTTTGCTTCTAACACCTTGTAGAGACCATCTCTGTTTACTGTGTCGAATGCCTTTGTGAGATCCACAAAGGCAATATAGAGCGGCATATTTTTGTTCCGACATTTTTCCTGCAGTTGTCTAAGAGTGAAGATCATATCTATGGTTGATCTCCCGGGTCTGAAACCGCATTGGGACTCGGGAAGCACCCGTTCTGCAAGTCTATGCAGGCGATTAAGTACGACTCTAGCAAAAGCTTTGCCTGTTTTGCTAAGGAGAGAAATGCCTCTGTAATTATTGCAGTCGCCCCTGTCTCCTTTATTCTTGTACAGCGTTATAATCTTGGCATTTCTCATATCATGAGGTATTTCTCCGTTTCTCCAGCATTTAATTAGCAGTTTGTATAGGTGTGGAAGTAGTACGCTTTGGTTGTCCTTTAGTACATCTGTGGGAATGTTGTCATTTCCTGCAGCTTTTCCTCTTGAGAGGGCATTTATAGCGTCAGCAAGTTCGTTCATAGTAGGCTCAACATCCAGTTCAAACATTGTAGGATATTTGGGTATTGATTGTGCTAGAGCTGTGTAGATTAGAGTAGTGTTCAACCCATCTTTGCATTTGTTGTCCCTTGTCAGTAATAGGTTCTCCAAACTTGGATTTTAGGGGGCTAATTTTGTTATTTTTGGTCCAAGGGCCTTTTTATATTGTCATGCATGGTTTTTGAGTCGCCCCTGTCTGAGGCTTTCTGTATTTCAGAGCATAGATTGTTCCAGTATTCGTTTGCGCATCTTCTTGCTTCGCGTTGTAGGGTGGCTTGCGCATGTTTGAGCTGATCCTTGGTGATTTGATTGGGATTATTATTGAAGTTCAGTAGAGCCTTTTTCTTATTAGCTATTAGTGGGTCTAGTCTTGCTGCATTTTCTTCGACCCAGTCGTTCTTTGAGAACCGTTTCTGGCCGTAGGTAGATAGAGCGCAGTTATAGATGTGTGTTCTCAGGGAGCACCAGTTGTCATCCACACTTGATGCATCTTCTACTTCTTCTACCAGTTCATCAAACTTGGATCTAAAAATGTCTTCGGTTGGTGTGGTTTTTGTCGCTGTGATGTTGATCTTGGCTGCTGCAGGCTCTCTTGATTTGTAGATACGACTACTTCTGGCTTTGATCTTACTAATGACTAGAGCGTGGTCTGTGTTGCAGTCTGCACTGTGATATGTTCGTGTTATTCTGATGTTATTTAAAGACTGCCTACGTGTAAGAACTAGGTCTAGTTGGTGCCAGTGACCACTTCTAGCATGACGCCATGTTACTTTATGCTTGTGATTCACATTAAAGTATGTATTTGTTACACATAGGTGATTATTTGAGCAGAATTCTAGGAGTCGCTGGCCATTTCCGTTGATTTTTCCAATGCCGTGGTGACCTAGACATGTTGGCCAATATTGCTGATCAGATAATATTACCTAGATAATATCACAAATATTATCGTAAGGTTTTGGACATCTCTTACTTAGATCATATCACAAAAGTTATCATAAGGTTTTGGACATCTCTTACTTAGATCATATCATAAATGTTATCGTAAGGTCTTGGACATCTCTTACCTAGATCGTATCACAAATGTTATTGTAAGGTTTTGGAAATCTTTTACCTAGATCGTATCACCAATGGAAAAAGTTCACAAAAGGATACAACAAGCAATCAGAAGTACATGGTTTCTTGTACTTTGTTGAAAAAAATGCAAAGTGAATGGTTAAGCCACATATCTTGATCATCTGGCCTGACAGAGACATTTCTGCAAGGAACTGGGAAAGAATTCTGTGAGGGAGAAGTTTAGAGACCTTTCTGAAAGGAACTGTGAAAGAATTCTGTGAGGGAGAAGTTTAGAGACCTTTCTGCATGGAACTGTGAAAGAACTCTGTGAGGGAGAAGTTTAGAGACCTTTCTGCATGGAACTGTGAAAGAACGCTGTGAGGGAGAAGTTTAGAGACCTTTCTGCAAGGAACTGTGAAAGAATTCTGTGAGGGAGAAGTTTAGAGACCTTTCTGAAAGGAACTGGGAAAGAATTCTGTGAGGGAGAAGTTTAGAGACCTTTCTGCAAGGAACTGTGAAAGAATTCTGTGAGGGAGAAGTTTAGAGACCTTTCTGCATGGAACTGTGAAAGAACTCTGTGAGGGAGAAGTTTAGAGACCTTTCTGCATGGAACTGTGAAAGAACTCTGTGAGGGAGAAGTTTAGAGACCTTTCTGCATGGAACTGTGAAAGAACTCTGTGAGGGAGAAGTTTAGAGACCTTTCTGAAAGGAACTGTGAAAGAACTCTGTGAGGGAGAAGTTTAGAGACCTTTCTGCATGGAACTGTGAAAGAACTCTGTGAGGGAGAAGTTTAGAGACCTTTCTGCATGGAACTGTGAAAGAACTCTGTGAGGGAGAAGTTTAGAGACCTTTCTGCATGGAACTGTGAAAGAACTCTGTGAGGGAGAAGTTTAGAGACCTTTCTGCATGGAACTGTGAAAGAATTCTGTGAGGGAGAAGTTTAGAGACCTTTCTGAAAGGAACTGTGAAAGAACTCTGTGAGGGAGAAGTTTAGAGACCTTTCTGAAAGGAACTGTGAAAGAACTCTGTGAGGGAGAAGTTTAGAGACCTTTCTGCATGGAACTGTGAAAGAACTCTGTGAGGGAGAAGTTTAGAGACCTTTCTGAAAGGAACTGGGAAAGAATTCTGTGAGGGAGAAGTTTAGAGACCTTTCTGCAAGGAACTGTGAAAGAATTCTGTGAGGGAGAAGTTTAGAGACCTTTCTGAAAGGAACTGTGAAAGAATTCTGTGAGGGAGAAGTTTAGAGACCTTTCTGAAAGGAACTGTGAAAGAATTCTGTGAGGGAGAAGTTTAGAGACCTTTCTGAAAGGAACTGTGAAAATTCTGTGAGGGAGAAGTTTAGAGACCTTTCTGAAAGGAACTGTGAAAGAATTCTGTGAGGGAGAAGTTTAGAGACCTTTCTTCATGGAACTGTGAAAATTCTGTGAGGGAGAAGTTTAGAGACCTTTCTGAAAGGAACTGTGAAAGAATTCTGTGAGGGAGAAGTTTAGAGACCTTTCTGAAAGGAACTGTGAAAGAACTCTGTGAGGGAGAAGTTTAGAGACCTTTCTTCATGGAACTGTGAAAGAACTCTGTGAGGGAGAAGTTTAGAGACTTTCTGCAAGGAACTGTGAGGGAGAAGTTTAGAGACCTTTCTTCATGGAACTGTGAAAGAATTCTGTGAGGGAGAAGTTTAGAGACCTTTCTTCATGGAACTGTGAAAGAATTCTGTGAGGGAGAAGTTTAGAGACCTTTCTTCATGGAACTGTGAAAGAATTCTGTGAGGGAGAAGTTTAGAGACCTTTCTTCATGGAACTGTGAAAGAATTCTGTGAGGGAGAAGTTTAGAGACCTTTCTGAAAGGAACTGTGAGGGAGAAGTTTAGAGACCTTTCTTCATGGAACTGTGAAAGAACTCTGTGAGGGAGAAGTTTAGAGACCTTTCTTCATGGAACTGTGAAAGAATTCTGTGAGGGAGAAGTTTAGAGACCTTTCTTCATGGAACTGTGAAAGAATTCTGTGAGGGAGAAGTTTAGAGACCTTTCTTCATGGAACTGTGAAAATTCTGTGAGGGAGAAGTTTAGAGACCTTTCTTCATGGAACTGTGAAAGAACTCTGTGAGGGAGAAGTTTAGAGACCTTTCTGAAAGGAACTGTGAAAGAATTCTGTGAGGGAGAAGTTTAGAGACCTTTCTTCATGGAACTGTGAAAGAATTCTGTGAGGGAGAAGTTTAGAGACCTTTCTGAAAGGAACTGTGAAAGAACTCTGTGAGGGAGAAGTTTAGAGACCTTTCTGAAAGGAACTGTGAAAGAATTCTGTGAGGGAGAAGTTTAGAGACCTTTCTGAAAGGAACTGTGAAAGAACTCTGTGAGGGAGAAGTTTAGAGACCTTTCTGAAAGGAACTGTGAAAGAACTCTGTGAGGGAGAAGTTTAGAGACCTTTCTGCAAGGAACTGTGAGGGAGAAGTTTAGAGACCTTTCTGCAAGGAACTGTGAAAGAATTCTGTGAGGGAGAAGTTTAGAGACCTTTCTGCAAGGAACTGTGAGGGAGAAGTTTAGAGACCTTTCTACAAGGAACTGTGAAGGAACTCTGTGAGGGAGAAGTTTAGAGACCTTTCTGCAAGGAACTGTGAGGGAGAAGTTGGCCGAGAAAGAGATGGAAGATAATATCAAAGAATGGACTAGTCTTGATTGTGCTGAGTCCCAAAGAATGGTTTAGATAGTAGCAGATAAGATTAATGATGTCTGTCAGTGGTGCCCCAGTGACCTTCATGGTTAGGGGAAGAAGAAGGATTGTTATTTCATCATTAGTGTTGAAATGTTGTGATGGATATGTTGTGTGGTTTAGATGTTGTTATGTATAACATGATGATTATCGTATCATCTTGTCACTTAGCAAATGATGTTTGTTGTGTCCCTAAGGTTTACCTGCTACAGATGTATGACAGTGATGGCACAAACATCAATCAGCTCTTTGGTGCTCTTGCATTGAAACAGTCTGCTCCTGTACAGGTCAGTGTTTCTATTTTGTCAGTGTCTGGTTATTATGGTCTTGGTTTCACTGGCCAGCTTGGAGTTCACCGTCCCTTTGTGTCCATGTAGTACAAGCTACACTAGTGGGCAGTGTATGGTCCATGTACAGGCTACACTTGTGGACAGTGTATGGTCCATGTAGTACAGGCTACACTTGTGGGCAGTGTATGGTCCATGTAGTACAGGCTACACTAGTGGGCAGTGTATGGTCCATGTACAGGCTACACTTGTGGACAGTGTATGGTCCATGTAGTACAGGCTACACTTGTGGGCAGTGTATGGTCCATGTAGTACAGGCTACACTTGTGGGCAGTGTGTGGTCCATGTTGTACAGGCTACACTTGTGGGCAGTGTATGGTCCATGTAGTACAGGCTACACTTGTGGGCAGTGTATGGTCCATGTAGTACAGGCTACACTTGTGGGCAGTGTGTGGTCCATGTTGTACAAGCTACATTTGTGGGCTTTGTGTGGTCCACGTAGTACAGGCTACACTTGTGGGCAGTGTATGGTCCATGTAGTACAGGCTACACTTGTGGGCTGTGTGTGGTCCATGTAGTACAAGCTACACTTGTGGGCTGTGTGTGGTTCATATAGTACAAGCTACATTTGTGGGCTGTGTGTGGTTCATATAGTACAAGCTACATTTGTGGGCTGTGTGTGGTCCATGTAGTACAAGCTACACTTGTGGGCTGTGTGTGGTTCATGTAGTACAATGTACACTTGTGAGCTGTGTGTGGTCCATTTAGTACAAGCTACACTTGTGGGCAGTGTATGGTCCATGCAGTACAGGCTACACTTGTGGGCAGTGTATGGTCCATGTACAGGCTACACTTGTGGGCAGTGTATGGTCCATGCAGTACAGACTACACTTGTGGGCAGTGTATGATCCATGCAGTACAGGCTACACTTGTGGGCAATGTATGGTCCATGTTGTACAGGCTACACTTGTGGGCAGTGTATGGTCCATGTAGTTCAGGCTACACTAGTGGGCAGTGTATGGTCCATGTACAGGCTACACTTGTGGGCAGTGTATGTTCCATGTAGTACAAGCTACACTAGTGGGCTGTGTGTGGTATACGTTGTACAAGCTACACTTGTGGGCTGTGTGTGGTCCACGTAGTACAAGCTACACTAGTGGGCAGTGTATGGTCCATGCACAGGCTACACTTGTGGGCTGTGTGTGGTCCATGTAGTACAAGCTACACTTGTGGGCTGTGTGTGGTTCATGTAGTACAAGCTACACTTGTGGGCTGTGTGTGGTTCATGTAGTACAAGCTACACTTGTGGGCTGTGTGTGGTCCATGTAGTACAAGCTACACTTGTGGGCTGTGTTATATATATATATATATATATATATATATAATATATATATATATATATATATATATATTTGTCATCTGCTTATCCCCTCAGGTGCTGATAGCTGTTTACATTGAGTATTGCTAGTACAGCCAGCACTGGTGTGTGTGTTATGCATCCTTTCTTTCCGTGTTTGCTATTTTGTTTTTATACTTGATCATTTCCTGACCTTGTACCTTCACATCACAATAGAACAAATGTATGGCCATCTTTCAGTGTCATCATGTTTGCTATGTCCATTTCAAAGCTGCTATTTATCCATGCATGCTTGTTACTACAGTAATCAAGTGTGAAAGATTTCAATGCAGCAGGTAGAAACAGAAAGAATGAATAATAAATCATAGTATTGTCAAACAAATAAAACAAACATCATTGATCAAGTTCTGTGTTGGATTATGATACTTGGTTAACATTACTCAAAATAGAAATTCTTGATATTTGACAGTTTACTGCAGGAAAACATTCCTAATTACTACTTTTGGTTACCCCTGAGCTTTGGATTTGTTTGCTTTGATGTTAGATTTTGTTTTCAAGTGTGTTGTAAAAAGTGCAATGATGTCGTAGAAAGGGGGCTGCTTGTTTATTTTTCTTTTTTTCCCCTCTTGTGATGGAGGAAATCTTCTTGGCCATTAGTGGGACATCAAAGAAACCTTTGTAACATGGGATAACCAGCGAGTGACGAGGGAACTGAACATAGGGGTTGACTGACAGCTGTGTGACATCAAAGAATCCTTTGTAACATGGGATAACCAGCGAGTGATGAGGGAGCTGAACATAGGGTTTGACTGACAGCCGTGTGGCATCAAAGAAACCTTTGTAACATGGGATAACCGGCGAATAACGCTTTGAGGGAGAGGAACATAAGGCTCGATTGGCGGACTAACGGCCACCATGTGAATAGACAATGCAACAGCAGCCACGGCACAGTGCGTTCAAATTTCAGGCCATGAATCTAACATAGCCCAGAAAATGATGACAGTATCCAATTCCTGTGTGTCTGCTTGGTAAACATACAACTGTGTAGCAACAGTTCCAAAGAAATACTATTTTTTGCAACTCCAAATGTAACAGTAAGTGGTAGTAATTTTTACAGTGATAGATCCACAAATAGGTATCATAATCTGGGCTTAAAACTGAAGGCATATTTGACTGCTCATTTGTGAAGATTGATCACATGTGAAATGACTGCACTCGGTTTTTTTTTCCCAGAATGGAGTGTGCCACGACGATGACTTCAAGGAGACAACATTTGAGATTGGAACAGTCTTTCAGGCAGCTGTTGTTTATGTCAAAAACCCAGGACTTTTCTGGTGTCAAGATACAGCATTTGTTAATGACATACTCATTATGTCTGAGGAGTTGTCGCGCTTACACATGACACAGGATATGAAACCTCTGAAAGATGTGAGTAGGGGTGCCATTTGTGCAGCAAAGTCTAGCGAAGATGACGCCTGGTACAGGAGCATAGTCCAGGACATATCAGGCCATACAGCTCAAGTCTACTTTGTGGATTATGGAAATGCAGAAACTGTCAGTTTGGATGTGTTGTGTAACCTGAAACCAGAGATGAGAATTTTGCCAGCTTTAGGCATTAAATGCTGCCTGTCCGGCATGGAAATGGAAGGGAGAACATTTAGACAAGAGGTGATAGAGGAGTTTGAACAGCTGGTGATGGACAAGGAGTTTGAGGTCAAGGTTGTCGGGAAAAAGGGGGATATCTATGTTGTGACATTGTTGGATATAGTGGACAACAAAGATATCAAGCTGCAGGCAGATATACAGGAGCGGGACATCAATTGTAACAAGCAGGTGACGTCTAGTGCTCCATCTAGCAGTGGCCCATCAATTGTTGTTGGAAGCAAGGTCAATGTTTTCTTGTCGTGGATTGACAGCCCCGGTGATTTCTGGGTACAACATAGCGAAGCTGACCAGCTTCTAGAGAGTTTATCCAAGAAGCTGCAGCAAGTTTATTCTCAAGAGCAGCCATTAGCAAGGCCATCACCAGGAGCGTTTGTTGTGGCCAGGTTTTCCGAGGATAAAAAGTGGTATAGAAGTCTTGTCTTGAAAGCTTTAGAAGATGATCTTGTTCAGGTGCTGTTTATAGATTATGGCAACTGTGACCTGATTCCTGTCACAGAGTTGCGACAAGTTGCCACCGCTTTTGGGCAGTTCATTCCCCTTGCCACCCGTTGTTGTCTAGCAGGAGTGAGACCCCTTAGAAAAGGTGACAGGTCATGGGTCACAGATGCCAGGGATTTCCTCGAGAGTTTGACAGAAAATGGGTGTCAGTGTGAAGTTTTGAGCTCCACAGACTCGCACAAAGTTGTCAGGCTGACAGTTGGTAGTGAAGATGTAGCCCACAAACTACAGGAAATGGGGGTAGTAGCTACTGAACTGTTGGATTGTGGCATGCAAGTATCAGAGAACCCGAAGCAGCTGTCGGATGTACCAAGGCAAGCAGTGAGTACTGTTGATTATAAGCCTGGCAAAAGTCCTCCACTAGGCTCAACCCATGAAGGCTTCGCTAGTGTCGTGATATCACCCAGCAAGTTTTTTATCCAACTCTCTGGAATAGATGAAGACCTGCAACATTTAATGGATGCTATCATCCAACTCTATGTCTCTGACAGGCCCCCCCCTGTCATTGCTGACCCCCATGCTGGCCAGGCTTGTGTTGCTCTTTACTCAGAGGACAATCAGTGGTACAGGGGCCAGGTCACCAAGGTCAAGGCTACATCTTGCAGTGTTCTCTTTGTAGATTATGGAAATGAGGAGAGTGTACAGTTTGAAAACATCAGAGCCCCAACATCTGAAATTGCCAGGCTGCCTGCGATGGCGTATCAGTGTTCCCTACACGGTGTACAGGAAACAGAATGGTCAGAGTCAGCTGTTCAGTTCTTTGAGGGTCTGATCACAGACAAGAAGCTTGAGTGCACTTTTGTCACTTCCACCAGCGTTACAATTTCTTGTGATGGGGCACTTGATGTTGTTGGCCAGCTGGTTAATGAAGGACATTGCAAGTCCTCCAGGTCTCAGCAGTACCCATGCCCTAAGGATACTGACGCAGAGTCTGCCACTGCAAATTCGTGGCAGCGAAAGGCTGACTCTGTTAATGCTAGAAGACAACCACAAACAGACGACCGGGGTCCGCGAGGAGATACAGCCTGGAGAACTGAAAATAGTCATGGCTCTAGTGAAAGGCAACGAGGAGCCAGCCATGAAAGCAATGGAGGGAGAAGTGCAAGAGGTCCCAGGTCTGATGAAGTTTCTGGGAAGAATGCAGTAGATGGCCGAAATTCTGGAGAGTTCAAATTTGGTGGTAATAGGGGGGAAAGGAAAGCAAATTCACATCATGCACCAGTGAGCAGCACAGGGAGCAGTTTGGCCTATGCAGATATTACATCAGAACCTAGGGCTGCTATTCTCGTCCACATGGATGAGAGTGGCATATTCTACCTCCAGTTACCTTCGATGGAAAAGGACATACTGATTCTGTCCAAACGAATTGCTGGAAGCTATAAAGGTGGTGGTGGGCCAAGGCTGAAGGAAAAACCTGAAAAAGACACCATCTGCTGTGCTCAGTTTTCTGGTGATGGTAATATGTACAGGGTCAGGATAGAAGATGTGCATGGCACGACAGCAGTTCTACGATATGTAGACTATGGGAACACTGGTGAATGCAATGTTGCTGACTTAAAATTCTTGTTTCCAGACCTGCTTGAGTACCCGGTGCAAGCCTTTCCATGCACCCTTCGGGGATATAAATGGTCACTTGACCAAGCTGAAAAGTTTGCCAGAGCAACATTGGACAAAGACCTGTCAGTTACTTTTACCAGCACCACCTGTCCATTTGAAGTGGACATCAGGACCCCCGATGGAGACCTTCTAGAAATATTGACAGGTGTGTCTGCACTTCCAACTCAGAAAATGTCTCCATCAGAAACATTGGGCAGGTCTACAAGTTTTGGACCGGGTGCCACATCCAAGAATATTTGTAGTCCTGAGAAGTTTCATGAGAACAGAACACAAGCTGGCCCCCCAACACAAGAATTCATGCCTATCTCCCCTCCGCAAGGTCCTCATTCAGCTTTCATTTCTTATGTTGGCAAAGATGGCTACTTCTACCTGCAGCTGTCACAAGACACCACAGCTCTAGAGACAGTCGCCAGCCAGCTTCTTGCTCTCCCAAAGAACATTAAACACCCAAACCCGGCTCTAGGCTCATCCTGCGCAGCAATTTTTTCTGAAGATTCTGCTTGGTATCGTGCCCGCATCATCGATGTCAGTGCTGACAGCTTGACTGTCCTCTTTGTGGACTATGGCAACCAAGACATTGTTATAGCAAACAATGTGAAACCTCTCTCTCATGAACTATTATCTTTTGCTCCGTTAGCGTACCAGAGTCAGTTCCCTGAAGTAGGTCAACTATCTGCTGAAGCTCAGTCGAAACTGGCAGAATATTTAAATGAGCATGAAGTCACAGTAGAGTTTAGTGGAACGCTGCCTCCCTTTGATGTGTCGATCAAGACAGCTGATGGCAAGGAGCTGTTTGAGATAGTTTGTCCAAGGATGCGGTACAGAGCTCAGTCTGTTCCAACAGAGGTCACGTCTGCAGCTGTCACCCATATAGAGGAAGATGGCAGGTTCTTCCTGCAGCTCTATCAGGACTGTCATGTTGTGAAAGAGATGCTAAATGACCTTGCAACAATCTGTGAGACAGGAGAAGCAACAGTGATTGAAACTGTTGAGGTTGGGATGCCATGTTGTTTGAAGCTAGCAGATGCATCGTGGCAGAGAGGTCAGCTTGTTGGGATTACGGACGGAGAGGCCAGTGCTTTCCTTGTTGATACTGGCAAAACTGTAGCAGCAAATGTTGATTCTCTTCTAGCGCTGCCATGTCAGTTTTTCAAGAAACCACCATTTGCCCTCGAGTGTCGCTTGAATGGGGTCAGCGGCTGGACGGGAGAGCTGCACACAAAGTTTGTGGAGATGACGCAGGATAAGATTTTCAATGCCACCTTTTATAATAAAAGCTTCCCTTTGAGCGTGTCGTTAGCTCGAAGCATAGAGCTGGATCTTCTAGGCCTGGCTGCTCCTGACATGCAGCCACCAAAGCTCCCTTCATCAGCTGCTGAGCCAACACCAGAAATAGGTAAAGTACTTCTGTCTTCACAAGCTTTTTCATGTTTATACAGTTATTTATCTGTGTGTGCTACTTTGTAAGGGTGGCAATTGGTAGAGACTTCATTGTTTTTGACATTTTATGTAAGTGGGAACTGTTAGAGACGTCAGTGTTTTTGACATTTTATGTAAGTGGGAACTGTTAGAGACATCTGTGTTTTTGACATTTTATGTAAGTGGGAACTGTTAGAGACTGCAGTGTTTTTGACATTTTATGTAAGTGGGAACTGTTAGAGACTTCAGTGTTTTTGACATTTTATGTAAGTGGGAACTGTTAGAGACGTCAGTGTTTTTGACATTTTATGTAAGTGGGAACTGTTAGAGACATCAGTGTTTTTGACATTTTATGTAAGTGGGAACTGTTAGAGACGTCAGTGTTTTTGACATTTTATGTAAGTGGGAACTGTTAGAGACTTCAGTGTTTTTGACATTTTATGTAAGTGGGAACTGTTAGAGACGTCAGTGTTTTTGACATTTTATGTAAGTGGGAACTGTTAGAGACTGCAGTGTTTTTGACATTTTATGTAAGTGGGAACTGTTAGAGACTTCAGTGTTTTTGACATTTTATGTAAGTGGGAACTGTTAGAGACTTCAGTGTTTTTGACATTTTATGTAAGTGGGAACTGTTAGAGATTTCAGTGTTTTTGACATTTTATGTAAGTGGGAACTGTTAGAGACTGCAGTGTTTTTGACATTTTATGTAAGTGGGAGACTGTTAGAGAATTCAGTGTTTTTGACATTTTATGTAAGTGGGAGACTGTTAGAGACGTCAGTGTTTTTGACATTTTATGTAAGTGGGAACTGTTAGAGACGTCAGTGTTTTTGATATTTTCTGTGAGGGAGTAAGTATTTTGGTTTGGTAGAGAGTGGGATTATTTATTGTCTTGACTTACCAAAAACCTAGAATGAAATCATGTAGGTCATCCACCGCAAATCTTGGGCCAGCAGCTGCTATAAGACTACATTTACATTAACAACTTGTTATGGTTGAGATGTGAGGCTAAATATAACCAGACCTTCCTCTGTCCTTTTATGTAAGTGGGAACTGTTAGAGACTTCAGTGTTTTTGACATTTTATGTAAGTGGGAACTGTTAGAGACGTCCGTGTTTTTGACATTTTATGTAAGTGGGAACTGTTAGAGACGTCAGTGTTTTTGACATTTTATGTAAGTGGGAACTGTTAGAGACATCTGTGTTTTTGACATTTTATGTAAGTGGGAACTGTTAGAGACTGCAGTGTTTTTGACATTTTATGTAAGTGGGAACTGTTAGAGACGTCAGTGTTTTTGACATTTTATGTAAGTGGGAACTGTTAGAGACATCTGTGTTTTTGACATTTTATGTAAGTGGGAACTGTTAGAGACTGCAGTGTTTTTGACATTTTATGTAAGTGGGAACTGTTAGAGACTTCAGTGTTTTTGACATTTTATGTAAGTGGGAACTGTTAGAGACTTCAGTGTTTTTGACATTTTATGTAAGTGGGAACTGTTAGAGATTTCAGTGTTTTTGACATTTTATGTAAGTGGGAACTGTTAGAGACTTCAGTGTTTTTGACATTTTATGTAAGTGGGAGACTGTTAGAGAATTCAGTGTTTTTGACATTTTATGTAAGTGGGAGACTGTTAGAGACGTCAGTGTTTTTGACATTTTATGTAAGTGGGAACTGTTAGAGACGTCAGTGTTTTTGATATTTTCTGTGAGGGAGTAAGTATTTTGGTTTGGTAGAGAGTGGGATTATTTATTGTCTTGACTTACCAAAAACCTAGAATGAAATCATGTAGGTCATCCACCGCAAATCTTGGGCCAGCAGCTGCTATAAGACTACATTTACATTAACAACTTGTTATGGTTGAGATGTGAGGCTAAATATAACCAGAGCTTCCTCTGTCCGGGGAACTGTGGTTGACTGAACAACGAGGGCTCTGGCTTATTTAGCTCAGTTTGACTTGATCCTCATGAATGCTACCTATCCACTTTACTGATGGCATGGCTTTGCTGCAAGTTCTATAATAGATATCTTTCTTTTATCCACTTGTCCGCTGACAATTTTCATGTGTTTTTTCTAAATCTCCACAGAGTCCACGGTGGGCATCAGAAAGGCATTCATATCCTACGTTGAAACAAACGGAACATTTTACATCCAGACTGACGACACAGGACTCACAGACTTTGCTGACAGACTTGTTGCTTTGTTGTCAGATAGTTCAAGGCCAAGTAAAGTTGATGTGGGAGATGTTGTGTGCGCCAGGTTTACAGAAGATGATTGTTGGTACAGAGCCCAGCTGGAGTTCTGCGATGTTGTTGACATGTACAAGGTCAGGTTTGTGGATTATGGAAACTCAGATCTTGTTGGTGCCGATCGACTGGCAGTTCTTCCAGAGAGCCTGGATTTATCTCATATTCCAGCTTTTGCAATCAAGTGTCGATTCTTTGGTGTTGCCAACGATTTGACATCAATAGAGTCAGATAAACTGAGGGAGACGGTTGTTGATGAGACATTTAATGTTGTATTCAGAAATGAGAAGGATGGCATCCACGAAGTTGATGTACTCCTTGATGGAGAGAAGCTGACACACAAATTGGGGCTGGATGTGCAGAACCCATCAAAAGGTAATAATGTCTGTCAGAGTATACTTCTTTCTTTATGTCATTGAGGACACATCATGTACCATACCGGTTGGCATAGGTGATCATGTCCCTCCACAATCTTCATGCCATGCCACCAACCTATCCAGTATTTTCTCTCTTTTTGTCGTCCGAGATCTCTCTTTCCTTTTATTTTGCCAGTTGTAACCAAGTATTCCAACTTTCCCCTTCTCGTGATGTGCCTGAAAAATTTTGATTGGTTCTTTCTGATGTTTTTTAAGAGCTCCCTTTTTTGTGTTGGTCTCTTTGAGAACTTTCTCATTGGTCTTTTTAGCTGTCCATGGAACTTTCAACATTCTTCTGAGAAATCCCATCTCTGTGGCCTCTAATCGTCTTTTCATTTGTTTGTCTACTGTACATGATTCACTTCCATAGGTCAGAATTGGTTCTATATAGCACCAATGAACTCTCTTTCTCATTTTTATTGAGATAGATTTGTTGCATAAGATATTTTTCATTTTCTGAAATGCTATTTTGGCCTGAGCTATTCTACTTTTTATTTTTGAGGACATAGGGGAAGACAAAAGTCTAGGAATGTTACAATTTCTTCATCACCATTGAGTGCTGTCTCCATATTGAAGGTTGGCTACCATGGAGCGCCATTCTGCTCTGTCTCTTGCTTTGATAGTGCAGGTTGTCATAGGCTGACTTGTCCATCTTTTGATGTTTGTCCATCTTTTGATGTTACTTGTCCATCTTAGTCTAGGTCTGCCTCTTTTACCTTGTATTTTCCCTTCCAAGATTACTTTTAGTAGGTTGCTGTGTCTTTTGACAAGCCTCAACACCTGCATACTTAGAGTAATCTTGGTAGGGAAAATACAAGTTGAAAATAGGTACAGGGTAGAATATTTTAACTAATAAGATAATCATCATCAGGTACCATGCCTTCTGGCGTAGGTGATCATGTCTGTCCACAACTTTTGATCTCAACAGTTATTTATCATTTCCGTTGTTGACCTTCTGCCAAGCCATTCTCTTAAGCTGTCTAGATAGAACATCTTTTATCTGGTGGATAAGACGGGAGTTTTAATCTGGAAAGACTACCATCAATCAAGGAAGACAAAGAAAAGATAATTTTGACAAAGATGTAATTAGACGTGAGGTTTTGAAAATGTTTCCAGCAAATCAGCTGATCACTCTCCACAAACTGAAAGTTACAATTGGAATGCAGATCTGAGAGAGAAGTATGGAAGACTCTGACATGATATTTCTGGATGAAACGTTGGTTAATGCTCACCATACCGTTGAGAAAAAATAGCAATCAGAGAAAGAAAAGGACATACCTGGCAACAAAGGACTGCCTCCCTCTCTATGCAGTGTGGACACGCCTTCCAATCACTGTGGCATTGTGATGTGTAATACATACTGTAATATCTATTTCTTGCAAACTATATGTTGTAGTATACAATTTATATAAGAAATACTCATCATCATCATCATCATTGAGTGCCGTCTCCGCATCGAAGGTTGGCTACCATGGAGCACCATTCCACTCTGTCTATTGCTTTGATGGTGCAGATTGTCGTAGGTTGACTTGTCCATCTTATGATGTTACTCGTCCATGTTAGTCTTGGTCTGCCTCTGCCACCTTGTATTTTCCCTTCCAATATTACTTTTATTAGGCTGTTGTGGCTTTGCAGAAGGTCAACAACAGAAATGATAAAATAGCTGCCAAGATCAAAAGTTGTGGAGAGACATGATCACCTACGCCAGCAGGCACGGTACTTGATGATGATGAGGCTGTTGTGTCTTTTAACATGCCCCAAAAATTTCATTTGTCTTGTTCTAATTGTGTTTAGTAGTTCTCTTTTAATTTTTAGTTGTTTTAAAACTTCATTGTTTGTTTTCTTTTCTTTCCATCCAATTCTACCTATTCTATAAATCTACATTTCAAAGGCTTCAATTTTCTGTTCTGTTTTCTGGTCTAATGTCCTTATTTCTGCACCATACAGGAATATTGAGATGTAACATTTTGCTATTCTTAGTTTTAGCCCTGGTGTTATTTGTTTTGATGTTAGTATATTTTTCATGGCCTTAAAATTACTTTTTGCCATACCTATTCTTTTGTTTATTTCAGTTGTACATTTAGTCCAGGTAGTTGTAGCTCTGAACTGTCTTCAGGTGTATTCCTTAAACTTTGATATTTAATTGTAGGTCTTGAGAATTTTCTTTGTTTATGATCATAGTTTTATTCTTTTTGATATTCATATCTAGTCCATATATTTTGCTTGTCATGTTTATTACATTAAGTAATTGTTGTAGATCTTTAGGATTTTCTACTAGTAGTACAGTATTGTCAGCATATCTTAGGTTATTGACTATCTTTCCATTAATGTTTAGGACTGGCATCTCTGTGATGTTTTTAAAGATTTGCTCAGTGTATAGATTAAACAAGCTTGGTGATAGGATGCATCCTTGTCTTACTCCTCTTTTTATATCAATGGGTGTAGAGTTCTCCTTGTTATATTTTATTATAGCTGTTTGCTCCCAGTACAAATTACATATTAGTCGTATGTCTGTGTCATCCATATTTATATCTTTTAGACAGTCTATAAGTTGGTTATGGTGTATTCTATCAAATGCTTTGGTGTAGTCTATGAAGCAGGCATATATTGGTTTGTTTACTTCTATGTACTTTTGAATCAATGTCCTCATGCTGAATATGGCTTCTTTTGTCCTACTGTTTTTCCTGAATCCAAATTGCTACTCATCTAATTCAGTATTGATTTTATTCTGAATCCTTCCTTGTATAACTTTTAGTAAAATTTTGGTTACCTGGCTCATTAGGCTTATTGTTCTAAAATCACTGCATTCAACTGCACCATTCTTTTTAGGCAATGCAATGAAAGTTGATGCCGTGCGCAAATACATATTTTATACATATACGAAACATATGCGTGTGAAAGCTGGAAAACAACAAGAGATAGAAACAAAGTTGAGCGCATTTGAAAATATATGTCTAAGGAAAATACTTGGTATAGCATGGAACAAATTCAAAACAAATGAGGAAATTAGAGAAATCGCCAATCAATATCTTCAGTAATCAATAAAAGACGATGGTCATATGTTGGACATGTGCTGAGAAGAGATAATAACCGAATAGCAAAGCAAGCCCTCATGTGGGAAACAACAGGTAAGAGAAAAAGAGGAAGATCCAGATAGATACTGAGAAGAACATTGCTGAGAGAGGCAAAAGCAGCAGGAATCGGCTCCCTCAATGAGATAGAGCTGCTTGCACAGAACAGACACAAATGGTGAGATTTGATAAAAGATCTTTACAAGGATTGTAAACTGCTAGAAAAAAGATTCAGATAAGAGAAGTAGTATCTTGGTATACACCCTATGGGCCGGCTCGAAAGGTCAATGGATAGATAGATTGAATGAAAGTTGATGTTTTTTTGGTATGTATCCTGTATGGTATATGTCACTGCATATGTCTGTGATCACTTCAATGCCAAAATCTTCTAATGCCTGTATCATCTCTAACTGTATATTGTCAGGTCCTGCTGCCTTTCCCTTTTTCATTGTTTTTATAGCTTTTTCTACTTCAGATTTCAGGATTTTATCGCTGGATGTACATTTTATAAATGGTTTTTTTGTCTCTTTTGTTATGAGATAATTCTGTTATATATTCCTGCCATCTATCGATTATAACTTTGTTGTCTGTTAGCATTCTTCCCACTTTGTTTGCAATACATACGCTTCCTGCTGCTTTTTTGTCTTTATTAGTCATTCTCTTTATTTCTGTGTGCGCATCCCTCTTAAATTTTGTTTACTTTCCATAGTTTTCATTTCTAGACATCTTTGGTTGAGCCAGTCTTCTTTTGCCTTTTTGCATATTTCATTATCAATTTCCTTGTATATGACAGTGTTCTTCGTTTGTCTTCTATCTTCCATTTTTTCTAAGATGTTTTTTTTTGGTTACTTTCCTTTTGGGTAAGGTGTCACAGGATTGCTGTTTTTTATGCATTTTCATTTGGTTGTGACTTTTTCTTCAGGGTTTTCTCTTCTGTATTGCTCAATCCCTTCTTCTAGCCTTTTGTTTGTTTCTCTTTAGCTTGATTTTCATTTTAATCATTACAGGATTGTGATCTCAATTAATATCTGCTCCTGGATAGGTTGTGGCTTTTTTGACGCTGTTCCAGAATCTGTGTAATCTATTTGATTCATCTTCCAATCTCCAGGGCTTTTCCATGTGTATAATTTCCTTTTCTCTTGCTCAAAGTAGGTGTTACATATTATCAGCCTATTTTCTTCACAAAATTGGATTCATCTTTCTCCTCTGTTATTTCTTTTTCCTAAACCATGATTTTCTATAATGGTCTTGATGAAATACTTTTATTTGCAAAATTCACTTTGTCTTTTGAACTTAGTATTTACAAATTCTTACGGTCAAAGAAAATCTAAGACTGCATGCACAAAATTGTTGCATTATACCAAATAGTTTCTGAGAAAATTAATCTTGAGCTTGGAGATAAATTTGTGAACTAGTTTTGTTGAATGTATGTTAAGGTGGGCATAACTCAAGCTTGACCAGGTCTGTGTGGGATCAAGGTGACTGCTGGGACAGAAGGTCAAGCTCAACTAGGGAGGTCTGTGATTACAGCTCACCATTGTCCATGCACAACACACTGGCCTTCTTGACATTAGCTGGGTATAGTGTAATCTAGATCTGAACATTTGCTACTGGTGCTCAGATATATCCAGTTGTACACATGTACATAGTTGCTTGTGGTGTAGTCTAATTGTACTGACTCAAACGTGTACATGGATGCTTGTGGTGTAGTCTAATTGTACTGACTCAAGCATGTACATAGTTGCTTGTGGTGTAGTCTAATTGTACTGACTCAAACATGTACATAGTTGCTTGTGGTGTAGTCTAATTGTACTGACTCAAACATGTACATAGTTTTTGTGGTGTAGTCTAATTATACTGACTCAAACATGTACATTGTTGCTTATGGTGTAGTCTACTAGTACTGACTCAAACATGTACATAGTTGCTTATGGTGTAGTCTACTGGTACTGACTCAAACATGTACATAGTTGCTTATGGTGTAGTCTACTGGTACTGACTCAAACATGTACATAGTTGCTTGTGGTGTAGTCAACTGGTACTGACTCTTAACATGTACATAGTTGCTTGTGGTGTAGTCTAATTGTACTGACTCAAACATGTACATAGTTGCTTATGGTGTAGTCTTATTGTACTGACTCAAACATGTACATAGTTGTTTGTGGTGTAGTCTAATTGTACTGACTCAAACATGTGCATAGTTGCTTGTGGTGTAGTCTACTAGTGCTGACTCAACATGTACATAGTTGCTTGTGGTGTAGTCTAAAACATGTACATAGTTGCTTATGGTGTAGTCTACTAGTACTGACTCAAACATGTACATTGTTGCTTATGGTGTAGTCTACTAGTACTGACTCAAACATGTACATAGTTGCTTATGGTGTAGTCTACTGGTACTGACTCAAACATGTACATAGTTGCTTATGGTGTAGTCTACTGGTACTGATTCAAACATGTACATAGTTGCTTGTGGTGTAGTCTACTGGTACTGACTCAAACATGTACATAGTTGCTTATGGTGTAGTCTACTGGTACTGACTCAAACATGTACATAGTTGCTTATGATGTAGTCTACTGGTACTGACTCAAACATGTACATAGTTGCTTATGGTGTAGTCTACTGGTACTGACTCAAACATGTACATAGTTGCTTGTGGTGTAGTCTAATTGTACTGACTCAAACATGTACATAGTTGCTTGTGATGTAGTCTGATTGTACTGACTCAAACATGTACATAGTTGCATGTGGTGTAGTCTAATTGTACTGACTCAAACATGTACATAGTTGCTTGTGGTGTAGTCTACTAGTACTGGCTCAAACATGTACATAGTTGCTTGTGATGTAGTCTACTAGTACTGACTCAAACATGTACATAGTTGCTTATGGTGTAGTCTACTAGTACTGACTTAAACATGTACATAGTTGCTTGTGGTGTAGTCTAATTGTACTGACTCAAACATGTGCATAGTTGCTTGTGGTGTAGTCTAATTGTACTGACTCAAACATGTACATAGTTGCTTGTGGTGTAGTCTAATTGTACTGACTTAAACATGTACATAGTTGCTTGTGGTGTAGTCTAATTGTACTGACTTAAACATGTACATAGTTGCTTGTGGTGTAGTCTAATTGTACTGACTTAAACATGTGCATAGTTGCTTGTGGTGTAGTCTACTAGTACTGACTTAAACATAGGGTAGTGTTAACAGCATTAAGAGTAAGGCTACATCTGTAAAATCTTCTCCGTACACCTTTAGATGTCAATATTAATATGTTTGAAGAAAGCATTCGTCAGTTCAAGGCTGGTGACATCTCCATACAGCTTGTCCCAGTGATGGCCACAAGAGCCCTCTCTGTTTATCATATGTTGCATATGCCAATTAACTCTTTCTATACGTTTCGCCGCACTGTGCGCCTTGCCGATTTTGGCCATATATGCTTCGCCTCATAGTGCGCCACGCTCAATTTGATTAGTGTGAGCACCATCAAACAATATTCTTTTTAAATGTCTTGCATCATCTTGATATTGGTGAAATCTAATACCTTGCTCAATTATCTAAAAATTCATAGATAAATATAAATATGTAGATTGATTCTTAAAACCATGAAAAATTTTTTCTCTAAAATCTCTTCCGTTGCGTTGATAAAAAGCTTCCGTACAAAAAGAGTTAATATCTAGAATCTGAAACCTGCTTGTGCTTTAGTGGTGGGACTATGAGTGAACTGTGTACACAAATCTCAGTCTCTTGTACTGTAGATTATACATTGGTGCCTGGTTGAAATAAAGTGGACAAGAAGGTCAGATGGTAGTTTATGAGTGTGGGTACAATTTTGTATTTTCGGAAGAGTAACATCCCCTGGTACTCTAATCTGTCATTAGAAGACCCCTAATTGTAGTGGTAAGTCTAGCCTTGTTGCAAAAATAAAATGAAATGGATCAGAACCAGAAGCCATTGATACATTAAAACACGTGCAATCAATCATTAGTGATGAACAGAGATAATCGTCAACTAAGGGGAGATCACTCTTAGGAGAAATAATTATGTATCTAAACTCTTAAAGTACTGGTCAGATAAAGAAAGAAAAGTTTGTGGAGGTAAAGTGATCCTTGTCAGTAGAGAAATGTAGCAATTTATTTAGTCTTGTTTTTCTTTCTCAGGTTTGAGCGATAGGACAAAGGATGAAGGTTGTGAGAATGACTGTCCTGAGAGCATTGAGGAGAATGTGAACAAGCATGAAGCTGATGTTGTCAATGTACAAGCTGCAGTCATAGCTGGGACCATGGATATAATCACATCCAGCAATATTGAACCAGAAGAGTCTTCGAGAGAAGCAGCGCAGGTAGACGTTGCTTGCATGAAGCGTGTGGCAGTCAACGTTTCCTATGTTTACAGTCCAGACAAGTTCTATCTTCACATGGAGGACAGCAAGGCTGGTCTGAGTGAGATGATGGATGTCTTGTTTGAGCATTTCTCCAGCCTGCCTCCAGATGTTGAGCTAGCCCAAGACTTTCAGGTTGGAGATGTTTGTGCTGCCCTCTATGAAGATGAGTCTTGGTACCGTGTGCGGATAACAGGTGTAACAGTTGATGGAAATTATGAGGTAGTTACATGGCTTTTGTCAGTTTATGTTGTGGTTGTGATGTACCTATGTTAAGATTAGTCCATCTCCCTTTTGTTTAGTTCAGTATTTGTTTGGTCATAAAGATTAGCCCATCTCCCATCTATTTAGTCCAATATTTGTTTGTCATAAAGATTAGCCCATCTCCCATCTATTTAGTCCAATATTTGTTTGTCACAAAGATTAGCCCATCTCCCATCTATTTAGTCCAATATTTGTTTGTCATAAAGATTAGCCCATCTCCCATCTATTTAGTCCAATATTTGTTTATCATAAAGATTAGCCCATCTCCCATCTATTTAGTCCAATATTTGTTTGTCATAAAGATTAGCCCATCTCCCATCTATTTAGTCCAATATTTGTTTGTCAACACAGATCTTCTATATGGACTATGGGAATACAGAGACAACAGGGCAGTCGAGTTTGCGCCAGTTGCCGGAGAAATTGAAAGAAGCGCTACCTTGGGCCAAACGAGCTAGTCTTGTGGGTGTCAGCGTTCCAGATGGAGGGTGGACAGAGGAGGCCCTGCAGGAATTTAAAAACATGGTTGAGGACAAGTAAGTGTAGCAGTTCAATTGAAACAGGGGATAGGAGAGGAGAATGAATGAAACAGAGCATAAATAATAGTGTAGCTGAAACAGACTATATTAGTAGACAGAAAGGGGATGATAAGCAAAACAAAGCATAAATAAGAGTTTAGCTGAAACTGGCTATAGAAGGGGGGAGATAAGTGGAGATAAAGAGAAGTGACCAAATAAGCATGATTTGGGGTGAACTGTTTTCAGGGAAGTGGGGAAATGAGAAACAGAAGGTGAGTTTTAAGTCAGTTGCATCTTGGCTGTGGTCCTATGCGGGCGGCTGAAGAAATTCAGTCGAGACCGTAGACTTGGAGAGAATGAGTTGAATAGATGGAAGTTAGGTTATTCTTAGGGCAGTGGCCAATAGTTAGTTGTAAGAATTCGAGGATTTTTGTGTTTGTAAATTAGTAAATGTTCTGTGTTAGATGTTAGAATAAGATATATGTTGAGAGCAGTGGATAAAGTTAGATTGCTTGGTCTGCAACACAACTGATTATGAATCAGAGCAGTCAACGCAGTAATCTTGTTGGACAATTGTAATTAGCTCCTACCATGAAGAATTAGATGGGTAGAGAGAGCATATGTTGAGTGCAGCGGATGAAGCTAGGGTTGCTTTATCTGAAATAACCTGATTATGAATCAGGGCAGTCAACGCAATGAATCTGGTGGAGATGTGGAATTTCTCCAACAGTAGACGACTTAGCAGGTCGGTAAGGGATAATTGTATTTATGCTCAGAGAAATACATAGAATATGGAGATCAAAGTAGCAACGATAAACATATGCGGGATAAAAAATAAAGAAATCGAACTTATAGAAGAAATGACAAAAAGGAAAATTAAAATACTAGGATTAGCGGACACCAGAGTAAAAGGACAACAGATAAAGAAAACACACATGAACTACACGAAAATATTCTCGGGAGTCGACAACACAGAAAGAGCAACACATGGAGTAGGTTTTATCATCGACCCAGAACACGCAAAGAACATTCTAGAAATAAAATACTATTCAGAAAGAATTATCTCAATTAAACTACTAGAAGACGACCGAAAAACAAATTACATTCAAATCTATGCACCATGCAACAACAATGTAAAAGACAGCGAAGAATTCTACGACACATTGAGTGAAATTATTACAGGATTGACGAAAGCGACGACATGTTAGTGATGGGAGATTTTAATGGAAGGCTTGGGAAACGCAACAGTGAGAACAGTGACATCTTAGGACCCTTTGGCGATTAAAACAGCTGAAATAAACGAAAACGGAAGCAGACTGCTGGAACTATGCAATCAAAACAATTTATTTATCACCAACACATTCTTCAAACACAGAGAGTCGCAAGTATACACCTGGTACAAATGGAATGACACAACATGCAGAAGCCAGATAGATTTTATACTAACAAGAAAAGAGAACAAGAAAAGAGTAACCGACAGTAGAGCAATCCCAAATATTACAGACGACACGGATCACAAGATGGTTATGATCACACTAAGACAGCCAAAAATAAGGAGAAAACACGAAAACAAACAAAAGAAGCGAAAAGAACAGACAATAAAAATAAAACAATTAAACGATCAAGAAACAAGGAAAACCCTAGAAGAAAAACTCAGAGAGGAATTCAAGAAACTCCCTAACGAAGTAGGCACAGTAGAAGAAGAGTGGAAACAATTTAAGGAAACAGTAACCAACATCTCTAAAACAGTTTGTGGAACGAAGCTAAGAACAAGAGAAGGGAAAAAGAGCACCCCGTGGTGGAACGAAACAATCAGAGAAGCAATTAAAGAAAAGAAGAAACTGTTTAAAATTGGAGGGAGAACAAGAACCAAGAAAAATATGAAAGATATGCCTTAGTTCGAAAAAAGAGTTAAAATGCTGATCAAAGAAGCTAAGCAAAAGAATTGGACAGAATTCGGACAAAACATGAGCAGGGACTTCAAGACAGCCACAAGAGATTTCTACAAAGCAGTAAAAGCCACAAGAGCGAGAAAAGAAAACCATGATCCTACTGAGCTGATAAATGACAAAGACGGACAGCCAATATCAAATAACCAATGTATGCAACAGAGATGGAAAGAATATTTTGAAGACCTGTTAAACATACCAACTACCAATAAGACAACAAAAACCACACTAGAACTCACAAATACTGAACCCAACATCATGAAAGAGGAAATAGAAGAAGTAATCAAATATGCACCAAGAAACAAAGCACCAGGGATAGATAACATTCCAATAGAAATAATAGCAGCAGCGGGAGAAACAGGAATGCAATGGCTGCACAGAATATTTAATGCAGCATGGCACCAACAACAAGCCCAGAAGACTGGCAACAGGCAATCATCATACCAATATGGAAAAAGAAAGGTAGCAAAAGAGACTGCAATCAATATAGAGGTATATCTCTGCTCAGCCATGTAGGAAAGCTATACGCCAAAATCTTGGAAAAAAGACTGAGACCAATAATAGAACTACAGTTAAGCGATTCTCAAATGGGGTTCCGAAAAAACAGAGGATGTACCGACGCACTATTCACACTAAAACAGCTTGCAGAAAAAACGACAGAACACAACCAAAACTTATACATAGCCTTCATTGACCAGGAAAAAGCATTCGACAGAGTAAACAGAGAACAACTGTGGGAGATACTAACAACATACGGAGTAAGCCAACATCTAACCAACATTATTAAAAGTCTCTACGCCAACAGCAGCTGCAGGGTCAGAACAGCAACAGGCTACACAGACTACTTCGAAGTTAGATCAGGTGTAAGACAGGGGTGCGTACTATCCCCCCTACTGTTTATTACATACATGGACCATATATGCAAGCTAGCCAACCCATCAGAGAGAGAGGAGATCAACGAGCTTCTATTTGCAGACGACCAGGCACTAATACATGAAACAATAGAAGACCTACAAGAACACTTAAACAAACTCAACATCTTAGGAACAAAATACAACATGAAAATCAACATCAACAAAACAGAAGTCATGAATGTCGCCAAAAATAAACAGAACATCAACATAACTATAGAAGGCAGACAACTAAAACAAGTAGAGGAATTCAAATACCTAGGAAGTCTAATGACAAACGACAATTCCCAAACAGCAGAGATAGAATCAAGATGCAACAAAGCTTGTCAAATCATCGGACAGTTATCACCACTATTGTCCAACAAGGAAATAACTCTGGAGGCAAAACGAGCACTCTACAATACAATCTTCATTCCAACGTTGTGCTACCAATGCCAGACCTGGACTCTAGATGCAAGAACAATAAGAAAATAACCTCTACAGAGATGAAATGTGTTAGACGAATGACAGGAAACAGTCTGACAGATAAGATCAGAAATGTAGAACTGAGAAAAAAGCTAGGAATAGCCCCAGCCATAGAATATATAAGGAAACAACAGATAAAATGGTTCGGCCACGTGACAAGGCAGAAAGAACAAAACACAACACAACGAGCCTTCAACAAACGTTGTGAGAACAACAGACCCAAGGGTCGACCACGAAAAAGATGGATCGATGGAATATTAGAAGCACTAGGAAACATAACAGCAGCAGAGGCGAACATAAGAGCAAAAGACCGCAAATTATATCTCCCCTCGACGCTGAAAGGCAGATGAGGAAGGAAAGAAGAAGAAGAAGAAGAGTAGACGACTTTGAGGAAGTCGTGACGGTAAACCTGAGAAGCTGTGTTTAGCTTCTACCGTGTAAAAGTGACTGTTTTTGTGATCATGTTTGATTGCACATACGTGGGAATCCATACATATAGAGATTTCAGAGAGATTTGTTAAGCTATGAATTAGCTTGTACCATGAACAATTGACTTTAGTGATCATGAATGATCGCATACACCATAAGGAATGTCGAGAAAGACTTCCATAGAGACTTGTCAAGATATGAATAGCGTTGCTATGAATATTTGATTTATTTAAGTGATCATGAGTGATCGCATACACCATAAGGAACGTCGAGAAAGACTTCCATAGAGACTTGTAAAGTTATGAATAGTGTTGCTATGAAATTGATTTTCGGTGGTCAGGTTGATCACTCCCATAGTCAGAACCTCAAGGAAGAGTTCTACGAAAACCATGAGGTTTGCACATATTCTTGATGTTAACGTATGTTTTGTCAAATTGTAAATGCTCTGTATGCTCCGGACATGCGCTTGTAATTAAAGATGTTTTTGTGTTCAATTGAACTGTTGTTAAGTCATTCAAGCAGTTTAATTATGCAGTGAACGAGCGGGGATAAGTCGCGGAGAAGTAGCACAACACAACGTGAAGTACAAAATTACAGATCATGACGGCTTGAAGAGAACGGCGGTAACAGGGCGAGCACACAAGTCCGCAAAGGGGAAATGGTCAAGAGAGCGGTTTGTTACTACATCCAGCAGCGAGAAATCGTCAGAGAAGATCCGGCCATTGACAGTATCACGAGTCATGCTCATCGTGCAGATGCACCTGTGGTAACTTCGGACTCGTGATACGAGGAATCCGTGATGATGTCACGGAATGTTATTATTGACTGTCGTCATTTAAGGAGAGCATAAACAGGCATAAGGTGCTCTGTTATACAAGTGGAAGAGTTATATCAAGCGTAGCCCTGCAGTCGTTTTATATATATATTGTTGAGTAAGAACAAACGGTTACATCAACGGGTACAGACGTTATATAAAAAAGGGTAAAGACGGTTACACAATTTGTGCTAGTAGCTTGGTACTTCAATTTGTGCTGGTAGCTTGGTACTTCAATTTGTGCTGTTAGCTTGGCACTTCAATTTGTGCTGGTAGCATGGCACTTCAATTTGTGCTGGTAGCTCGGTACTTCAATTTGTGCTGGTAGCTTGGTACTTCAATTTGTGTTGGTAGCTTGGTACTTCATCTGTGCTGGTAGCTTGGCACTTCATCTGTGCTGGTAGCTTGGTACTTCAATTTGTGTTGGTAGCTTGGCACTTCATCTGTGCTAGTAGCTTGGCACTCATGTGACACACTCAATGTCTTCATTGAGCACAAGAAAGTGGGAACTTCTAAATTGTAAAGAAATGTTTCATGTAAATTGATGTCATGCTTCTCAAGTTTACAGTTATAATTGTATATCACAGGCATCTGCAGTCTATATAGACTAGCTATTTTAGGGTCTAGCTATTATTAGACAGTCATGACATCATATAAGAAGTTCATACATGTGAAGTAAGTTTGTGTCTCATTCGCCATTCTCATAATTGTCTCAGCTCATATCTAGTTTATTTTTTATAATTTGGAACTTTTATTGTTCTGTGTGTTTTTCTGGGGTGATGAGTGCTACTATTAGGCCTATATAGTCAGATACTGGGATGTCTGATATAGTTCAGGGTTTAACTTTCAAGTTAAGTCACATCTAGAGTTGTTAATGTTAGCTTCACGTGGCTACAAGTACAAGTTATAAAATTTAATTGGATTATTGTTGTTCCATTTGAGCTATAGTAGGACTACATGGACAAGGATAGTTTTATTTTATTTGTATTGTTTTCTGATTACAGTACAGATAGAGGTCTAAACCGAGTTAAAGTATAATAGTTTCTAAGTGGAAATGTGTTATGTCACACGCAAGGTAGAAAATATTCTGTGAACTTGGTTTTAAAATGTGATAATATTATGACTAGAGCTGAACACGCATCAAGAATTAATTGTGTGGATTTAGTCACCTAGCTAAGTTTTGCTAACATGATTTACTTTCACTTAGTTCTTTAAAGCTTTACAATTGTTCACAAAAATCTCTGAATTATTTGTATGTGGTGTCTGTCACGTTTAAGGCAATATCTGTGGGCTAGTTTACTTGAATTCTACGTGTTTAAACTGTATTTCAACGGGAGTTTGTCTTGCTGTTGTTATTGTAACTTATATGCTGGATAAAGGCAACAGTAACTCATCAATAAATGTGGAGTAGATCTACATTAGCACAAACACAAAACTTAGGCTATTCAAATCAAATGTACTATCAACCCTTACGTATGCGTGTGAAAGCTGGAAAACAACAAGAGATATAGAAACAAAGTTGAACGCATTCGAAAATAAATGTCTAAGGAAAATACTTGGTATAGAATGGAACGAATTCAAAACAAACGAGGAAATTAGAGAAATCGCCAATCAACCACTAATATCTTCAGTAATAAAGAAAAGACGATGGTCATACGTTGGACATGTGATGAGAAGAGATAATAATCGAATAGCAAAGCAAGCCCTCATATGGGAAACTATCTATCTATCTTTCGTTCGCCTGAAGCATTGTCTATATCTGCAATGTCGTTTCCTGTATAAATGTTACTGTCTTTTGTAATTCTTGCAGTGGCCCATATAGTTTTGTCTGTAGTGTTGTATCTATGGGCCAATGGATTTTCCTCAGTCTACTATATTCAGTGCAGTCTTGAAGTATGTGTTCAGCAGTCTGGGGCGCCTGTCCACATGTACAAGTAGTTGAGGTGCCGATCTTGAATTTTGTATACATGTGACTATGGAGTCGATTGTGTCCTGTTCTGAGACGTATAATGATAACTTGTTCATATCTATTCATATTATAAAAGGCATCCTGATTTGGGGCTTGTGGTCCTCTGATTGATTTGATTATCTGTTTCTTATGATGGTATGTAACAGGTGTATCTAGTTGTGTGCCTGTTGAACCTTCCTTTGCCAACTGATCTGCTTTCTCATTTCCTGGTATTCCACAGTGAGATGGGATCCACTGCAGGGCAACCCTGTGGTGCTTGCAGAGTTCAGTCAATAAGGTCTGCAGATGTGGTAATTTTCTGGATTGTAGTGCCTGGAGTACTGATCTTGCATCTGTCAAAAACACTACAGGCTGCGGGCTAAGATTAATGTTCAGCAGTTTTCTATTGCTAACTTTATTGCTTGTATTTCTGCATCATAATTGTGACAATATTTCCTGTTGCTATTTTATTCATATCCCTAGTGTTATTTGGGTATTCTATATATGCACCTGCTCCCCCATTTTTTACTGCATTCTGTGCTGATCCATCTGTATACACACGAATCCATAGGTCTTGTGGGTATTCTTCATCCAGGAAACTGAGAGTTATTGTTTTTCGCTGTAGACTATTCTGTTCCTCTTTATCAACTATTCCTTTCACTTCTGTCCGTATTTGAACTGATAATCCAGATTCCTCTGTCCAGGGAGTCTGTTCTGGTATGGGCAGTAGGGGGTTAACAGCTCTTGGCATGTCTGGTGTTTGTCTACTAATACGCTTGGCTTGGTGGATAAAACTGCTTCTCTTAAGTCGTCCCAATGCAAGATTTGGAATCGGTCCTTCATTGGATGTCTCGGCATGCAAGCAAATTTTTCTGCCTGTATCAGCACCTTTGTGTCCCTCCGTTCTCTCAGTGCTGGTATCCTCCACAATTTCTCCATCTCTAATATTGGTGTTGATTTCATTGCTCCTGTGATGACCCTAAGTGCCTGGTTTTGTACTTTATCCAGTTCTTGAAGTGTGGTGTTTGATGCTGAACACCATGCAGATGATCCATATTCTAAATGTGGGCGTATACTCTGTTGGTAAACTTTACTGAGTATTTTCCCACTCGCACCCCACGTAGTTCCACACAGCTTTCTTAGAATAGCCAATTTTCTCCTTGCTTTTTGGGTTGCCTTATTTATCTGCTGTTTCCAAGATAGTTTGTTATCAAATGTAACTCCGAGATACGTAGCCTGTATGTCTTCTTTCACAGGCTCATTGTTTATATAGATGGCTCCTGCTTTTTGTTTTGGGGAAAGAGTGAAAAGTGTAGTACTGCATTTGTCTGTATTGATGCTGATACACCATCTATTTGTCCATGAATTCAGTGCATTCATAGCTCTTTGTAACAATTTGGAGGCCACTGTTGCATACTCCTCTGTGCACCACATTACCAAGTCATCTGCATACATTGCCACTTTGATACCATGTGGTAGTTCAGTAACTAGGTCATTGATGTAGATCAGAAAAAGTGTTGGAGATAGTACCCCTCCCTGTGGAACGCCCTGGCGCAGTAAGACCTTCTTACTCTTAAGACCATCCAGTTGCACTCTGGCTCTCCTGTTATGCAGGTATGCTTTGACCCATTTGTACATCCTGCCATTTACTCCATAATTTCTCAGTTTCTTCAAAAGCCCTTCCTTCCATACCTTATCAAATGCTTTCTTTAGGTCTATCCATGCTGCTAGTACCAGTTTCTTTTCTTGAAACGCATCCTCAATTTCCTGGGAAAGATAGGTTGCCTGATCTTCGGTAGAGTAACACTGTCTAAAGCCTGCTTGTTGTGGGACAAGGAGATTTTCACTTTCCAGGTACCACTGCAGTCTGAGATTGATTATACGTTCCATTGTTTTACACAAACAGCTTGTAAGGCTGATTGGTCTATAGCTGGATGTCATTGAACCATCTTTTCCTGGCTTTAGTAATGGTATCATAATTGCTTCTCTCCATGCCTGTGGCACTTTACCTGTGATCCAGCAAATGTTGTAGATCTGCAGTAGTTTTGCTTTAGCTGCAGTTCCCAAGTTCTTAATCATTTCATTAGACACTCCATCACTACCTGGTGACTTTTTCATTTTTAATTTGGATATTGCCAGCTCTAGCTCTCTTTGTGTAATGGGTATTTCCATGACTTCATGTGCAGTCTCTTCTTGTCTTGCATTTTGTTGTTTTAGACGGGTCTCTTGACGTTTCTCTAGGCTAATTTCAATATTGTTGTCATTTGCAAAGGAGTCTGCAAAGTGATTTGCTGCATGTTTACCTGTTAGAATGTTTCCATCCTTCTTCAGTGTAATTTTTGTGTTCCCTTCTGTACCCTCATCATTCAGCTGTTTTACAAGCTTCCACACTTTTCTTGTGTCTCGTTCTAGATTCATGTACTCTGTTTTCTCTTTCCAACTTCTCCGTCTGGCTTGTAGTTTAGCCCATTGAAATTTGGCTTTAGCATGCTGATAGTTATTGTGGTGTTCCTGGCAGGGGTTATTTTCTGCTTGTTTTCGAGATGTTTCCATGTCATTGTGCAGTTGCTCTAGTTCACTATTCCAGTATGGTTTGTAGTGTTTCCGTGCCCCTCTGGGTATTGTTTCACTGGCAGCTTGTATTATTAGTCTACTGAATTCATCAACTATTTTGTTGATGTCTCTGTCTGTATTTAGATCTTTAGTCAGTACACTGGTGTAATGTTGATACATTTTCCAGTCTGCCTTTTTGTAATTCCATCTGGAGAGAGTACTGCTCTCCCTGACGGCCTCATTTTGCACCACTAAAAAGACAGGTCGGTGGTCGCTGCCTCCAAGTTGTTTCCCAACAATACGTGTGATATTCCAATCCAGGTCTGGTGAATGGAAAGCAAGGTCTGGTGTAGATGTGGTATGCCATGATCTGGAATAGAATGTTGGTGGATCTGTTGCCTGGTTTAATAGTATAAGCCCATTGTCATCCTGCCAATTTTCAAGTTCTTCACCTCTCTTGTCCATATCTTCATAGCCCCAGCTCTGTGAATGGCTGTTAAAGTCTCCACATACAATTATTCTTTCTTTTAATGTAATTGTGTCTAGTGCTAGTGGGCGGTCACTCGGACAGTAGTAGTTTAGTAGATGGAAGTCTGTATTTCCTGTCCTGAGGTGCAGTATTTGATATTCCGCCCCATCCATATACACTTCAATCTGACATGCATTAATGTTGTTCCTTACAAGAGTCAGTATTCCGCCCTTTTGTCTGTTTTTCCTGTCAGATCGGTAGCACTGGTATCCCCTAATCTTCAAGGCTATGTCGTTGTTTAGATGGGTTTCCTGCAAACAGCATATGCTTACTTGTTCTTCATGCAGGATATTTTCTAATTCTATCTTTTTACTGTACCCATCTCTTTTGCTGTTGATGCCTTCAGCATTCCAGTGCATTATTTTGAGTGGTCTTATTTTGGGTTGGCCAGTAACTCTATTCTCTCGCCCCCTGACTCCACAGAGCGATTGAGAAGGACATCCAGTAATATAGGTTGGGCCCTTTCGAGGCTGAGGGCCCGGCGCTGCACCTGCCTGAGTGTCCATCACAGGGCGAGTGCCATATCGATTTGCAGTTATAGGCATGCTTCCCATTGGCGTGAGTGCGTGGCATCCTGATTTTTGTAGTGCGCCTTTTGGCTGGTTGCCTCCGACTTCAGCACTTAAAATTGCTAGAGCAGACTGTGGTCTTGCACGGGTGTAGGAAGGCCTGGCCAGTCTTGGTTTTCAGTCCCTGGTGACTGTTAAGCCCCATCCCCACGACAAGGAGCTTGGCACTTCATCTGTGCTGGTAGCTTGGTACTTCAATTTGTGTTGGTAGCTTGGCACTTCATCTGTGCTAGTAGCTTGGCACTCATGTGACACACTCAATGTCTTCATTGAGCACAAGAAAGTGGGAACTTCTAAATTGTAAAGAAATGTTTCATGTAAATTGATGTCATGCTTCTCAAGTTTACAGTTATAATTGTATATCACAGGCATCTGCAGTCTATATAGACTAGCTATTTTAGGGTCTAGCTATTATTAGACAGTCATGACATCATATAAGAAGTTCATACATGTGAAGTAAGTTTGTGTCTCATTCGCCATTCTCATAATTGTCTCAGCTCATATCTAGTTTATTTTTTATTAATTTGGAACTTTTATTGTTCTGTGTGTTTTTCTGGGGTGATGAGTGCTACTATTAGGCCTATATAGTCAGATACTGGGATGTCTGATATAGTTCAGGGTTTAACTTTCAAGTTAAGTCACATCTAGAGTTGTTAATGTTAGCTTCACGTGGCTACAAGTACAAGTTATAAAATTTAATTGGATTATTGTTGTTCCATTTGAGCTATAGTAGGACTACATGGACAAGGATAGTTTTATTTTATTTGTATTGTTTTCTGATTACAGTACAGATAGAGGTCTAAACCGAGTTAAAGTATAATAGTTTCTAAGTGGAAATGTGTTATGTCACACGCAAGGTAGAAAATATTCTGTGAACTTGGTTTTAAAATGTGATAATATTATGACTAGAGCTGAACACGCATCAAGAATTAATTGTGTGGATTTAGTCACCTAGCTAAGTTTTGCTAACATGATTTACTTTCACTTAGTTCTTTAAAGCTTTACAATTGTTCACAAAAATCTCTGAATTATTTGTATGTGGTGTCTGTCACGTTTAAGGCAATATCTGTGGGCTAGTTTACTTGAATTCTACGTGTTTAAACTGTATTTCAACGGGAGTTTGTCTTGCTGTTGTTATTGTAACTTATATGCTGGATAAAGGCAACAGTAACTCATCAATAAATGTGGAGTAGATCTACATTAGCACAAACACAAAACTTAGGCTATTCAAATCAAATGTACTATCAACCCTTACGTATGCGTGTGAAAGCTGGAAAACAACAAGAGATATAGAAACAAAGTTGAACGCATTCGAAAATAAATGTCTAAGGAAAATACTTGGTATAGAATGGAACGAATTCAAAACAAACGAGGAAATTAGAGAAATCGCCAATCAACCACTAATATCTTCAGTAATAAAGAAAAGACGATGGTCATACGTTGGACATGTGATGAGAAGAGATAATAATCGAATAGCAAAGCAAGCCCTCATATGGGAAACAACAGGTAAAAGAAAAAGAGGAAGACCAGGGAGACACTGAGAAGAACATTGATGAGAGAGGCAAGAGCAGCAGGAATCGGCTCCCTCAATGAGATAGAACTGCTTGCACAGAACAGAGACAGATGGCGAGATTTGATAAAATATCTTTAAAAGAAAACTGCTAGAACAAAAATTCATATAGGAGAAGGTGTATCTTGGTCTACGCCCTATGGGCCGGTTACGGCTCGAAAGGTCAATAGATAGATAGATCTACATGAGCGCACCACCAGAAACTATCAATGTTTGACACAAGTCATGGTATATAAAATAAAACCCAGTGAAACTATCAAAATGTACACTCCTAGATGGCATTCACAAAAGTAGGGCAAAATGTCCTCCAATTATTTCTGATCTGGACTGTCGCATCTAAACTATGCAGCTCAAACAGTTGTGTTATGGGAACTTTATGTCATGCTTCAGATGTCTACCATTAGAATTGTGTTATGGGGACTTTATGTCATGCTTCAGATGTCTACCATTAGAATTGTGTTATGGGAACTTTATGTCATGCTTCAGATGTCTACCATTAGAATTGTGTTATGGGAACTTTATGTCATGCTTCAGATGTCTACCGTTAGAATTGTGTTATGGGAACTTTATGTCATGCTTCAGAAGTCTACCGTTAGAATTGTGTTATGGGAACCTTATGTCATGCTTCAGAAGTCTACCGTTAGAATTGTGTTATAGGAACCTTATGTCATGTTTCAGAAGTCTACCATTAGAATTGTGTTATAGGAACCTTGTCGCGTTTCAGAAGTCTACTGGCTGATGTTCTACAAATGAGTGAAGACGGCTGTGATTGTTCTGTTTATCTGCTGTCCTTGGGCATTCCAGTTCATGAGGAACTCATCAAGAAAGGTAAGTATATGGTCAGAACTCTTTTCTTGGTATGTTGTAGGAGAACTCAAGTCTCTAATTAATAACTTGTGAGAAATTTGCATTAGAATGGTATAAAACACAGTGGGTTTGCATTGTTGCTAGAGAGTGGGCTTGCATTGTTGCTTGAGAGTGGACGTGCATTGATGCTCGTAATAAAAACTTGAGAGGGCTTGCATTGTTGCTTGTAATAAAAACTTGAGGGGGCTTACATTGTTACTCATAATAAAAACTTTAGAAAGGGGGCTTACATTGTTACTTGTAATAAAGACTTTAGAAAGGGGGCTTACATTGTTACTCATAATAAAAACTTTAGAAAGGGGGCTTACATTGTTACTTGTAATAAAAACTTTAGAAAGGGGGCTTACATTGTTACTCATAATAAAAACTTTAGAAAGGGGGCTTACATTGTTACTCATAATAAAAACTTTAGAAAGGGGGCTTACATTGTTACTTGTAATAAAACTTTAGAGAGGGCTTACATTGTTACTCATAATAAAAACTTTAGAAAGGGGGCTTACATTGTTACTCATAATAAAAACTTTAGAAAGGGGCTTACATTGTTACTTGTAATAAAAACTTTAGAAAGGGGGCTTACATTGTTACTCATAATAAAAACTTTAGAAAGGGGCTTACATTGTTACTTGTAATAAAAACTTTAGAAAGGGGGCTTACATTGTTACTTGTAATAAAAACTTTAGAGAGGGCTTACATTGTTACTCGTAATAACAATAATAATTGCCATTCTATTTATGTTGATTTCATGGCAGTGGAGAGATTTGCTTTGACTATTTCTATTTGTTGACAGGATACGCTGCTCCTGGAGGGCATATGCCCATCAACAGTTGTGTTCAGCACTTCTTCTCCGATAGTGACAGCTTCAGTGCTGGGGTAGTGGCTGGGGGGTTTGCTGCTGGATGCTTAGAGAGCACACATCTAGAGGCTGACACCAGGGATGCAGTCTTGTCTTCTGGATCATACACACATCAACATTTAGGGTGATTCTTTTTGTTCTTTTCTGACAGAAAAGATGTGTTCTTATAGTAGAAAAGATGTTTGAGTGAAAGTTCTGTTCTGGAGGAGATGATAAGTTTGATACTGGCCTATCTGTGTTTGCAGTTAGAGATGTTCCACTAAAATTTGAGATGCTCTACTGAGATTTGGGATGTTCTACTGAGATTTGAGATGCCGTGCTGAGATTTAAGGTTCAACTAATGATTTTATATGCTGTATTGAGATTTTATTTTCACTCTACGGCTTATATTGGAGGAACACATTGAAAAGCAAAAACCTTTTGTACTTAACTTATCGACTTCAAAAAAGCATTTGACAGTATTCATAGAGATTCTTTGTGGAAAATTCTGAAGCAATATGGCTTACCATCAAAAGTTATAAATATTATCAAAGACATGTATGATGGTTACACATGAGCAGTTCGAACAGAGGGAGGACTGAGCGAATGTTTCCCAATAGAAACTGGGGTTAAACAAGGATGTATTTTATCGCCCGTGTTATTTGGAATTGTTATGGACTTCATAATGAAGAAATGCTGCACTGGTAATAAAGGCATCGAATGGATACAAGGAGACCATTTGGAGGACCTCGACTTTGCTGATGACATAGTTCTCATCAGCAGTCAGATAAAAACGATGCAGGAAAACACAAATGAACTATCATCAATAGCCAACAAAATTGGGCTTGAGATCAATCAGGGAAACAACAGGTAAGAGAAAAAGAGGAAGACCCAGAGAGACACTGAGAAGAACATTGATGAGAGAGGCAGGAGCAGCAGGATTTGGCTCCCTCAATGAGATAGTGCTGCTTGCACAGAACAGAGACAAATGGCGAGATTTGATAAAATATCTTTAAAAGAATTGAAAATTGCTAGAACAAAAATTCGGATAAGAGAAGGGGTATCTTGGTCTACGCCCTATGGGCCGGCTCGAAAGGTCAATGGATGGATAGATTGAGATTTTAGATGTTCTACTGAGATTCTAGGTGCTACAAAGAATTTAGGTTCTACTGAGATTTTAGATGCTCTACTGAGATTTTTTAGATGCTCTACTGAGATTTTAGATGTCCTACTGAGTTTTTAAGATGTCCTACTGAGTTTTTAAGATGTCCTACTGAGTTTTTAGATGTTCTACTGAGATTTTAGATGTTCTACTGAGATTTTAGATGTTCTACTGAGTTATTAAGATGCTCTGCTGAAATTTTAGATCTTCTATTGAGGTTTGAAATGTTCTACTGAGATGTGAGATGTCCTATTGAGAATTTCAGATGCTCTACTGAGATTTGAGACGCTCTGCTGAAATTTGAGATGTTTTATTGAGATTTGAGATGTTCTATTGCGAATTTGAGATGTTCTATTGAAATTTGAGATGTTCTGCTGAGATTTGAGATGTTCTATTGAGATTTGAGATCTTCTATTGAGATTTAAGATGTTCTGTTGAGATATGTAATGTTCTACTGAGATTTGAGATGTTCTATTGCGATTTGAGATGTTCTATTGCGATTTGAGATGTTCTATTGCGATTTCAGATGTTCTATTGAAATTTGAGATGTTCTGTTGAGATTTGAGATGTTCTATTGAGATTTGAGATGTTCTATTGAGATTTAAGATGTTCTGTTGAGATTTTAGATATTCTACTGAGATTTGAGATGTTCTATTGAGATTTAAGATGTTCTATTGTGATTTGAGATGTTCTACTGAGATTTTAGATGCTCTGCTGAGATTTGAGATCATCTGTTGCGATTTGAAATGTTCTACTGAGAGTTGCTACTGAAAAGAGCATTGTGAGAGTCTGTTTATTTGTTAATTTCAAGTAACCATTATTGAACAAGAGGTTCACAAAATGGAGACTAAGGAGGGCTGTTATCTATGATGATTGTTACACTATAGCCGATTAACTGTTCTCTTGTCTGTGCTCTCTCTGCAGGTGTGTCTCCAGCAGTCTAAAGGAGCTCCAGGAGATTGGTGTGCGTGTCAGTCATTCAGTCAACCCCTCCCATTTCTGGTGCCAGCTGTCTTCCTCCTCATCCGTTCTATCAGAGATCAACGAATCATTGGCCACATCACTCTCTGAAGGGGATTCTATCAAAGAGCAAGTCTGTGCTGGTGATGTTGTTGCTGTACTTACAGATAGTGGAGATCACTACAGAGCCAGGATGGTGGGAATGTGTCCACTTGAGGCCGGAGAAGCCAGTCAGAAATTACGTGTCCGTTTCCTGGATTATGGACATGAGAGTGAGGTATCTCACAGACAGGTGTTCCACATACCAGACAGTATATGCCTGTGGCCAGCGCAAGCTTTTCTGTGTTGTCTGGAAAATAGTCAGCCTGTAGAAGACAAATGGTCCTTTGAAGCATGCATGAGGTTCTCAGAAATTGTAGCTGACCAAGATCTGCTTCTTAAACTGGTGGGCAGGGAGCAGGACGGTGGTGTTCTGGTGGATTTAATACTGGGGAAAACAGGGCAGTCCGTACACTGTGTGATGGAAGAGTTAGGTCTTGCCAGGACAGATGTTGGTGGAGATAATGTGAAGGTCATGGAGGTGTCTGGTATGGAGACATTGGACATGCCACAGCCAATTATGGAGTCAACAATCATGGTGGTTGACACGACCCGAGGAAGGACACCTGTATTTACTTTTAAAGATGCAGATGATGGTGGGCACTTCAGGTGAGTTTCTTCATTTTAGATGTGACCTGGTCTACACTTAATGTTGTGTATTCTCACTTCTCTAATTGGCATGACAAAGATTGTATTCTCACTTCTCTAACTAGTATAACAAAGATTGTATTCTCACTTCTCTAACTGGTATGACAAAGATTGTATTCTCACTTCTCTAACTGGTATAACAAAGATTGTATTCTCACTTCTCTAATTGGTATGACAAAGATTGTATTCTCACTTCTCTAACTGGTATGACAAAGATTGTATTCTCACTTCTCTAATTGGTATGACAAAAATTATATTCTCACTTCTCTAACTGGTATAACAAAGATTGTATTCTCACTTCTCTAATTGGTATGACAAAGATTGTATTCTCACTTCTCTAACTGGTATGACAAAGATTGTACTCTCATTTCTCTAACTGGTATAACAAAGATTGTATTCTCACTTCTCTAACTGGTATAACAAAGATTGTACTCTCACTTCTCTAACTGGTATAACAAAGATTGTATTCTCACTTTCTCATGTCAAGAAGAACCCAGTGGCTTCTCTCTTTGCTGGACATGCAAGCTTGTGTTTGTGACCCACGGATGCCAAGCATTACTTGACCAGTTCACTACAGCTCCTGCTGTTCAGTCTTGCTGTATCACGGCTCCTGCTGTTCAATCTTGCTGAAACAGCTCGTGCTGTTCAGTCTTGCTGTACCACAGCTCCTGCTGTTAAATCTTGCTGTACCACGGCTCCTGCTCTTCAATCTTGCTGTACCACATCTCCTGCTGTTCAATCTTGCTGTACCACGGCTCCTGCTGTTCAATCTTGCTCTACCACAGCTCCTGCTGTTCAATCTTGCTGTTCCACGGCTCCTGCTGTTCAATCTTGCTCTACCACGGCTCCTGCTGTTCAATCTTGCTGTACCACGGCTCCTGCTGTTCAATCTTGCTGTACCGCGGCTCCTGCTGTTCAATCTTGCTGTACCATGGCTCCTGCTGTTCAATCTTGCTGTACATACCACAGATAATTGCCTAACATTGGTACAAAGAAATGTTCTGTACTTTTAACACCACTGGTTGTCTGTCACAAACTAACACCACTGGTTGTCTGTCACAAACTAACATCACTAGTTGTCTGTCACAAATATGACTGTCCCCTAGTTGTGCCAACACCAGCAGAAAAATGTCCTCGTGGCTATATTCTGGTTTCACCAGGTCAGGTCATCTATGTTTTTGTGATTGATGTTACACCTTATGTGTTACATTTGATATGTTACTTGAAATGTTACCTTTTATATGTTACATTTTATATGTTACTTGAAATGTTACCTTTTATATGTTACATATATTATCAGGTCGGGTAATTTTACCTGCTACTGTATGCAGTAAAAGTAACAAACAACACAAGAAGAGATAGAATACCAAATTAAACCATAAGAAAATGGCAGGAACTAAACCCTGCCAAGAATATATAGAACAACTTAAATGGTTTGGCCACCTGGTCAGAATGAATCCTTACCAATCACCATCAAGGGTGTTCTTCTCAAGAGAGGCATGAAAAAAGACCAAGAGGAAGACCCAGAAGAAGATGGATAGATGCAGTGTCAGAAACATGTAACAACAAAGGAAAATCACTAATTCAGACAATTCGAGCAGCTCAGGAACGACAAATGATATAACCACGACACCTTTTAGGTATCAGTGAAAAGAGAAAAGAAGAAGAAAGACTGTATGCAGTAAACAGTACAATGTGTGGCTGCCCTGCTACCTTGCAGGTGAGCTCAGGAGAGTAAAAGGCTAAAGGAGGGTACCCCAAAGTAAAACAACCACACTGCCTTGTGGGTGAGACTTTTTAGTCAAAGGCTACCGGAGCCAACTGTAAACAAACTGACGGAAGGCAACAGAAAAAACCGTAACTTCTTTGTACAATCATGAATTGTCACAATAATAGAAATCACGAGCTACTGGAAGCAAAATAAAGATAATAGACTTCTAAAGATAGATACTTGGAATGTGAGAACACTCATGCAGAAGGGTAAACTGGAAAACATCATACAAGATGTTTCAACAAATAAAACAGGGTTTTAGGCAAGGTTGCGTGCTGTCACTAGATTTGTTTGTGAGATTATTTTAAGTTCCATAAGGGGCATGCCTGGAATAACAATTGGAGGTCATAATATAAATAATCTAAGGTATGCTGATGATACAGTCTTAATCGCTACGAGTGAAAATGAGTTACAAGAAATGTTAGACATTATAGTGAAAGAAAGCAAAAATAAAGGACTCAGCCTTACTAGCAAAAAGACAGAAGTAATGATAATAACAAAGAAGAAATCATCTCAGTGCAAAATAAAGACAAGTGGAATTAAAACAGGTAAATGAATTTAAATATTTGGGAAATTTGTTAACATCAGATGGTAGATGTATGACAGGTGAGATGCAGAATGGCTCAGGCAAAAGCAGCTTTCCAAAAAATGAGGAAGATACTTATGTAATCCATTGTTGACAATTGAAACAAGAAAAAGAGTTCTTAAATGTTTTGTAGAGTAAGTCTTAACATATGGATGTGAATCATGGACAACAAACAAGAAAATCATTGGAGTCTGTAGAAATATGGTTTTACAGAAGAATGTTGAGAATACCATGGACAGCTAAGAATAGTAATGAAAACGTTCTGAGAGAGGTCAAAGTAAAAAGAGAGCTAATTTCCAATATTAGGAAGAAACAATCATCATTTTTTGGCCATGTAATGAGAAGAGAACAACTAGAATATATTGTAACAACTGGGAAAATTGAGGGACGAATAGATAGAGGAAAGCAAAGAGAAAAAAAACCAGACAGCTTAAGAGAATGGCTTGGCAGAAGGTCAACAACAGAAATTATAAATAACTGTCATGATCGAAAATTGTGGAGAGACATGATCACCTATGCCAGCAGGCCCGGTGATGATGATGATGATATATTACATTTCATACGTTACTTGATATGTTGCACCAAATTAAGGCCAGCTGTGTTGTCATTGATTTTATATAATTTCCTAGCTGTGCTACTCAACTCTATTGTTATGTGTTTTACATTTTCCTTACTCTTGTCATCCTCATGTGTTTCTGTGTATGTATTAGAATTTGATGACATAAATATATATTCTCATTTGTCAGGTCTGTGAGATTAAGCTTGCACACAGAGTATGATGTGACGGTCAGCAACGATGAGTTACCTAGCTCCTTCCATGTCCGCCTGCAAGAACTTAATGACCAGTATGAGTCTCTCATGTCAGAGATTTCTCATTTTGCTGCTGCTGACGATTCCTCCGTCATACCTAACCCTGGTGACCCTTGCCTAGTTCAGCACTGCGGTGTGTGGTATCGAGGCGTGGTGATGACCAGGGGATCCTCTTCATGGAATGTAAGAGTTAATCTTTTACCAACTTGTGTTATAGTATATTTATTGTTTCTGATATTATATTATAACTTGACAGCACATCACAGTTATAATTTGATCACAACAGGTAAATCATGACAGACTCTTTTTCTCTCATTATATAATCATAATCAGTTTATTGATTTCTATTATTAATCTTGGCCTATGATCGTTCTGTAGTGGATGCACTTATCTTAAATTAATGTTAATTAATTTGGGACTTCTCTGAGACAAATAGTCGGTGGATATGATCAGTCCCAAGTACATATCTTGCATTCAATCTCTCTATCACATACTTATGTATATCAGAATGTGAAACACAACTTGAAAACTCTCAGACACTTCACAACTAAAGTTAATATTTTCATTGCTATCCTTACTACTCTCTATCAACTTATTTAATAACTTCTCAACTGACTTAAAACTACAACTTGAAGATTCTTAACTTCCTAACTGGCTCAACTTTCTAATCTTAACTTTTTTAACTGTGTGTCTAATTTCCTGTCTAATTCTCTCTCTGTGTCTAATCTCTAACTGTTCTATCCCTGACTGTCTCTATTTCTGTCTAATTCTCATTCCTGACTAACTCTATCTCTAACTGTCTAATTCTCATTCCTGACTAACTCTATCTCTAACTGTCTAATTCTCATTCCTGACTAACTCTATCTCTAACTGTCTAATTCTCATTCCTGACTAACTCTATCTCTAACTGTCTAATTCTCTTTCCTGACAAACTCAAACCTATTGTGTTGAAGTTAAATACTCCAACCTCACACTTTGTGTGACATATCAGCAGTCAATCAAACTGTCGCAAAGTGGCAATTTGTACTCTTCTGATCACTTGAGTTGGTCACTCCTCATCATTCTGTGACCAAAACTTGAACTATTCACATGGTTTGATGAAAACACCTTGTTTTCGTGAATCTCTATGCCCTATTTAAATTCATGATTACCTCATGACAATGACCTTTCCTGGTAGTTGGATGATAATTTATTTATCAGACGACCAATGTCATGGGGTCAACGCATGCTATATTGTTATTTTCCCAACCTGCTGTTGTGGAAATCTGCGCTTACTCTCACTTCCACAAACTTGGTTGAAGTGGAAATTTCCATTGACCTAAACTCTCAGTTTAAATTCTACCTTTCCTTCCTTGTCCACTATCCCCTTGAACTTCTACCTTAACTTGGTGGGTGTACGTTATGTCCTAGCTACTGCTGGTCGCTACCATATGTTACTGCTATTGTCTATTGAGAAGCGGGTAACAACTAAGTTACCTGCCTCCATGCTTTCATTAGCTCACTCGATAACACTTGTGATTGCTGTTGTTTCCTTTACTTTTAGATTTGGAAAGTAGTCATGTTTTTAGACCACATCTCTTCCATATACTGTTGCTGCAGCTTGCTGCTTATGTTCTCTGAGTGACACTCTTAGTTCATGGTTGTGAGCCTCATTTTCTTGTCTTTGAAGTCCAGAGTGCTGACATTAGATGACAGTTCCTTCATTTAAACCCTCATGTGACTAGTCTTTTTATCTTAGTCTAAGGTTAATGGCTGTTTGTACAAGATAAAAGAGTGGAAGTGGCAGGAGAAAAATAAGTTAGAGAAAGTAGCAGACAACGGATAAAGAAATGTGACAAACACAAGGATACATGATTAGAACATACCCTGAGAGAACCAACTGAGAGTATTATCCAACAGGCTTGTTTTTTTAAATTCCCATGGAGGAAACAAAGGGGAAGGACAAACTATATTTGGAGTAGATAAAGATGGGGCAGACAAGGAGCAATCTTAATAGCATGACATTCAAATAGGACGGATTGGATATTGGTTGTTGAAGACCTCTACTCCACAGCGAGCTGAGAGGAAGAAGAATATCAGTTAGCTGTAAATAACTTGCAGGATGGATATGCTTCTGTTTCTCTCTGTAGATGTCGTCTCAGCTATTTTGTGATGGTTTATTACGTTGTGTCATGTGTGCCCATGGATAGTAACAATGACTCATCTTTCTGTTATGCATTAATCATGAAGCCTCAACACTTTCATCTTTAAGATACCTGAATGTATAGCCCACTGACATATGCTAGAGTACATAGCATGTCATATAGCATCATCTTTGAGACACCTGAATGTATAGCCCACTGACATATGCTAGAGTACATAGCATGTCATATAGCATCATCTTTGAGACACCTGAATGTATAGCCCACTGACATGCTAGAGTACATGGCATGTATAGAGTCATCTTTGAGACACCTGAATGTATAGCTCACTGATATGCTAGAGTACATGGCATGTATAGTGTCATCTTTGAGACACCTGAATGTATAGCTCGCTGACATGCTAGAGTACATGGCATGTATAGTGTCATCTTTGAGACACCTGAATGTATAGCTCACTGACACATGCTAGAGTACATGGCATGCATAGTGTCATCTTTGAGACACCTGAATGTATAGCTCACTGACATGCTAGAGTACATGGCATGTATAGTGTCATCTTTGAGACACCTGAATGTATAGCCCACTGACAGGCTAGAGTACATGGCATGTATAGTGTCATCTTTGAGACACCTGAATGTATAGCTCACTGACATGCTAGAGTACATGGCATGTATAGAATCATCTTTAAGACACCTGAATGTATAGCCCACTGACATGCTAGACATGACACGTATAGTCATCTTTAAAACACCTGAATGTATAGCTCACTGGCATGCTAGACATGACACGTATAGAGTCATCTTTATTGTGGCAGGAGCAACACAAGTATTGTGACAGTAAGTGGTGACGCTTGCATCATCTGTTCTGTTCTAGGTTACATCACACATAGACATGCAATGAGGCGAAGGGGTGCCTCCCAGCACCAGAGCTGGAAGTTGTCAGCGATCCACAGCTGATGGCTTGTGCCAGGATCGGTGAACCAGAACCATCCAGACCCTGCTCCACCTCTCTGTGGTGCCTCTAGTAACAGACTAACCTATCTAGTCTGGCCAAGCGAGTAGGGATCGAAGAGGGAAGACAACCCGGTACTAAAAAATGTCATGCTGAAGTCAGATGTGTTGGGCCGAAATGCGCAAATATCACAGTTATACTGTAAAACACAACGCAGACACCCCTACTTAATGTCCTTTTAAGGGCTGTTGAAGACGAGGTACACTCCTTAAGTCATCGGCGAACGCAAGCAAGCATAGACATGCAACACACTGTCATTAGTGATACTTCCTTCTGTTCTAGGTTACATCACATATAGACATGTATGTAACACACTGTCATTAGTGATACTTCCTTCTGTTCTAGGTTACATCACACATAGACATGTATATAACACACTGTCATTAGTGATACTTCCTTCTGTTCTGTTCTAGGTTAGATCACACACAGACATGTATGTAACACACTGTTATTAGTGATACTTCCTTCTGTTCTAGGTTACATCACACACAGACATGTATGTAACACACTGTCATTAGTGATACTTCCTTCTGTTCTGTTCTAGGTTAGATCACACACAGACATGTATGTAACATACTGTCATTAGTGATACTTCCTTCTGTTCTAGGTTACATCACACACAGGCATGTAACACACTGTCATTAGTGATACTTCCTTCTGTTCTAGGTTACATCACACACAGACATGTAACACGCTGTCATTAGTGATACTTCCTTCTGTTCTAGGTTACATCACACATAGACATATAACACACTGTCATTAGTGATACTTCCTTCTGTTCTGTTCTAGGTTAGATCACACACAGACATGTATGTATGTAACACACTGTCATTAGTGATACTTCCTTCTGTTCTAGGTTACATCACACACAGACATGTAACACACTGTCATTAGTGATACTTCCTTCTGTTCTAGGTTACATCACACACAGACATGTAACACACTGTCACTAGTGATACTTCCTTCTGTTCTAGGATACATCACACACAGACATGTAACACACTGTCACTAGTGATACTTCCTTCTGTTCTAGGTTACATCACACATAGACATATAACACACTGTCACTAGTGATACTTCCTTCTGTCCTAGGTTACATCACACATAGACATATAACACACTGTCACTAGTGATACTTCCTTCTGTTCTAGGTTACATCACACATAGACATATAACACACTGTCACTAGTGATACTTCCTTCTGTTCTAGGTTACATCACACATAGACATATAACACACTGTCACTAGTGATACTTCCTTCTGTTCTAGGTTACATCACACATAGACATATAACACACTGTCACTAGTGATACTTCCTTCTGTTCTAGGTTACATCACACATAGACATATAACACACTGTCACTAGTGATACTTCCTTCTGTTCTAGGTTACATCACACATAGACATATAACACACTGTCACTAGTGATACTTCCTTCTGTTCTAGGTTACATCACACATAGACATATAACACACTGTCACTAGTGATACTTCCTTCTGTTCTAGGTTACATCACACATAGACATATAACACACTGTCACTAGTGATACTTCCTTCTGTTCTAGGTTACATCACACACAGACATATAACACACTGTCACTAGTGATACTTCCTTCTGTTCTAGGTTACATCACACACAGACATATAACACACTGTCACTAGTGATACTTCCTTCTGTTCTAGGTTACATCACACACAGACATATAACACACTGTCACTAGTGATACTTCCTTCTGTTCTAGGTTACATCACACACAGACATATAACACACTGTCATTAGTGATACTTCCTTCTGTTCTAGGTTACATCACACATAGACATATAACACACTGTCATTAGTGATACTTCCTTCTGTTCTAGGTTACATCACACACAGACATATAACACACTGTCACTAGTGATACTTCCTTCTGTTCTAGGTTACATCACACATAGACATATAACACACTGTCATTAGTGATACTTCCTTCTGTTCTAGGTTACATCACACATAGACATATAACACACTGTCACTAGTGATACTTCCTTCTGTTCTGTTCTAGGTTACATCACACATAGACATATAACACACTGTCATTAGTGATACTTCCTTCTGTTCTTGGTTATTGGTTATGGAAGGCCTCGGCATCACAGCAAACGAATTAAAATCCATAATTGCTCAACCGCCCGTGCCAGTGGAATCATCCGAATTACTAACTCATCTCCCAAACAAAGAAAGGTAACTGTAGTCCCCATCGTAGCAGTCTCAGCACACGTCAAAAGACATAAGGCGAAACCGCGCAGAAAGTGAACACAGCCAACTGTTCCCCGTCATACGATATCATCATTCATCGTAAACAAGCGGGATATCGAAGCAGGATCAAAACGGATGAGACACACAGCTCACGGTGTGCACAGAGCACTTAACTCAGTAGCTCCTGCAACAAGCCGGACTTGGAATATGAGGAAACTGCAAGAAGGAACACTTTTCAGACATAGCCTTCAATGGTTCCTGCCGCCTATCCACCATATACCATGGGAGTTCACGTCCTCCCGAAAATGATGATCGTCATAGCACTTGATGATGTTAGGCCGTCATTGATGACTCCAATTCCAAACATATAGACACACAGTGGTGGTAATTTGTCATTTCCAATCCAACAGAAGCCACATGACCTGTAGTTAGTAAAACCACACAGAGAATATGATTTTGTGACCTTCACTGATTCACTCTTAGATGTGAATGTGTAGTTTACACAAGAGGAGAAGTTTTCAACTACAGTGATTCCATTTAAGGCAATTCTGGGATAGCAAGGCAAGTCTCCTTTATAGCAGCAGAACTTGATGTTCTCCACTTCTTGTAGCCGCCGCCACACGATTCTGATGTCTCACTAACTTTGACATCATTCAAGAACAATGTCAGATTAACATTCCATAGATATGGCTCTGCTGATGAAGTGCTTGGTGCAACAGTTGTATCAATCATACTGGAGGCTCCTGGTCTGTGGTCATTAATATCACAGACAGCACATGGTGTTGTTATATTCAGTATTTCTTTCTGGGGTGTAAATATGTGGCACACACATGGAGAGTGGTTTGTGGTCACAGTAATCCCATTAAAGGCAATTCCAGAGTAGCATGGCATAGCTGTTTCAGAACAGCACAATCCTGTGATGCCTTCTGTGCTCGCTATAAAGCTGCTGCTGCCACACAATCCTGACCAATTATAGGTGTGGACATTATTCACTTGCAATGACAAAACTGCTTTGTTTACTACATCATAAACCTCTGGAAGCGAATCATTTATGGGACCAATAGTACAATTTATTCTTCCATCGGAGATATCTGCATTGAGTCCCCAAAAAAAAAGTCTTTGGTTAAAAAGCACATATGCGTTTGAGTTAAACACACAATGAGCCCACTTCATAGATTCAAAATGATCCTTGCCAATGCCATCCGCTTGCACAAGTTAGGTCCTTAGCTACCAACGTCTAAAATGTCTGAAACGAAGCCATCCAATTAACGACTTTATCTACAGCGAAGGTTAACGAACTGTGAACAAACATTTATGTTCAAACCCCTGAAAACATTTTCAAAAATCTGCCAACTCGCAGCAATAACATTTATCATGTTGTTCAATGCAAACATTGCTTGGTCCATAGCTCGAATATAAATAAGCTGCCATTCCAATCCAACATACTTCCTTCTGTTCTAGGTTACATCACACATAGACATATAACACACTTCTGTTCTGTTCTAGGTTACATCACACATAGACATATAACACACTTCTGTTCTGTTTCTAGGTTACATCACACATAGACATATAACACACTTCTGTTCTGTTCTAGGTTACATCACACATAGACATATAACACACTTCTGTTCTGTTCTAGGTTACATCACACATAGACATATAACACACTTCTGTTCTGTTCTAGGTTACATCACACATAGACATATAACACACTTCTGTTCTGTTCTAGGTTACATCACACATAGACATATAACACACTGTCACTAGTGATACTTCCTTCTGTTCTAGGTTACATCACACATAGACATATAACACACGTCTGTTCTGTTCTAGGTTACATCACACATAGACATATAACACACTTCTGTTCTGTTCTAGGTTACATCACACATAGACATATAACACACTTCTGTTCTGTTCTAGGTTACATCACACATAGACATATAACACACTTCTGTTCTGTTCTAGGTTACATCACACATAGACATATAACACACTTCTGTTCTGTTCTAGGTTACATCACACATAGACATATAACACACTTCTGTTCTGTTCTAGGTTACATCACACATAGACATATAACACACTGTCACTAGTGATACTTCCTTCTGTTCTAGGTTACATCACACATAGACATATAACACACTTCTGTCTGTTCTAGGTTACATCACACATAGACATATAACACACTGTCACTAGTGATACTTCCTTCTGTTCTAGGTTACATCACACATAGACATATAACACACTGTCACTAGTGATACTTCCTTCTGTTCTAGGTTACATCACACATAGACATATAACACACTGTCACTAGTGATACTTCCTTCTGTTCTAGGTTACATCACACACAGACATATAACACACTGTCACTAGTGATACTTCCTTCTGTTCTAGGTTACATCACACATAGACATATAACACACTGTCACTAGTGATACTTCCTTCTGTTCTAGGTTACATCACACATAGACATATAACACACTGTCACTAGTGATACTTCCTTCTGTTCTAGGTTACATCACACATAGACATATAACACACTGTCACTAGTGATACTTCCTTCTGTTCTAGGTTACATCACACATAGACATATAACACACTGTCACTAGTGATACTTCCTTCTGTTCTAGGTTACATCACACATAGACATATAACACACTGTCACTAGTGATACTTCCTTCTGTTCTAGGTTACATCACACATAGACATATAACACACTGTCACTAGTGATACTTCCTTCTGTTCTAGGTTACATCACACATAGACATATAACACACTGTCACTAGTGATACTTCCTTCTGTTCTAGGTTACATCACACACAGACATATAACACACTGTCACTAGTGATACTTCCTTCTGTTCTAGGTTACATCACACACAGACATATAACACACTGTCACTAGTGATACTTCCTTCTGTTCTAGGTTACATCACACATAGACATATAACACACTGTCACTAGTGATACTTCCTTCTGTTCTAGGTTACATCACACACAGACATATAACACACTGTCACTAGTGATACTTCCTTCTGTTCTAGGTTACATCACACATAGACATATAACACACTGTCATTAGTGATACTTCCTTCTGTTCTAGGTTACATCACACATAGACATATAACACACTGTCACTAGTGATACTTCCTTCTGTTCTAGGTTACATCACACATAGACATATAACACACTGTCATTAGTGATACTTCCTTCTGTTCTAGGTTACATCACACATAGACATATAACACACTGTCACTAGTGATACTTCCTTCTGTTCTAGGTTACATCACACACAGACATATAACACACTGTCACTAGTGATACTTCCTTCTGTTCTAGGTTACATCACACATAGACATATAACACACTGTCATTAGTGATACTTCCTTCTGTTCTAGGTTACATCACACATAGACATATAACACACTGTCACTAGTGATACTTCCTTCTGTTCTAGGTTACATCACACATAGACATATAACACACTGTCACTAGTGATACTTCCTTCTGTTCTAGGTTACATCACACATAGACATATAACACACTGTCACTAGTGATACTTCCTTCTGTTCTAGGTTACATCACACATAGACATATAACACACTGTCACTAGTGATACTTCCTTCTGTTCTAGGTTACATCACACATAGACATATAACACACTGTCACTAGTGATACTTCCTTCTGTTTTAGGTTACATCACACATTGACATATAACACACTGTCACTAGTGATACTTCCTTCTGTTCTAGGTTACATCACACATAGACATATAACACACTGTCACTAGTGATACTTCCTTCTGTTCTAGGTTACATCACACATAGACATATAACACACTGTCACTAGTGATACTTCCTTCTGTTCTAGGTTACATCACACATAGACATATAACACACTGTCACTAGTGATACTTCCTTCTGTTCTAGGTTACATCACACATAGACATATAACACACTGTCACTAGTGATACTTCCTTCTGTTCTAGGTTACATCACACATAGACATATAACACACTGTCACTAGTGATACTTCCTTCTGTTCTAGGTTACATCACACATAGACATATAACACACTGTCACTAGTGATACTTCCTTCTGTTCTAGGTTACATCACACATAGACATATAACACACTGTCACTAGTGATACTTCCTTCTGTTCTAGGTTACATCACACATAGACATACAACACACTGTCACTAGTGATACTTCCTTCTGTTCTAGGTTACATCACACACAGACATATAACACACTGTCACTAGTGATACTTCCTTCTGTTCTAGGTTACATCACACACAGACATATAACACACTGTCACTAGTGATACTTCCTTCTGTTCTAGGTTACATCACACACAGACATATAACACACTGTCACTAGTGATACTTCCTTCTGTTCTAGGTTACATCACACACAGACATATAACACACTGTCATTAGTGATACTTCCTTCTGTTCTAGGTTACATCACACACAGACATATAACACACTGTCATTAGTGATACTTCCTTCTGTTCTAGGTTACATCACACATAGACATATAACACACTGTCACTAGTGATACTTCCTTCTGTTCTAGGTTACATCACACATAGACATATAACACACTGTCACTAGTGATACTTCCTTCTGTTCTAGGTTTCATCACACATAGACATATAACACACTGTCACTAGTGATACTTCCTTCTGTTCTAGGTTACATCACACATAGACATATAACACACTGTCACTAGTGATACTTCCTTCTGTTCTAGGTTACATCACACATAGACATATAACACACTGTCACTAGTGATACTTCCTTCTGTTCTAGGTTACATCACACATAGACATATAACACACTGTCACTAGTGATACTTCCTTCTGTTCTAGGTTACATCACACATAGACATATAACACACTGTCACTAGTGATACTTCCTTCTGTTCTAGGTTACATCACACATAGACATATAACACACTGTCACTAGTGATACTTCCTTCTGTTCTAGGTTACATCACACATAGACATATAAAACACTGTCACTAGTGATACTTCCTTCTGTTCTAGGTTACATCACACATAGACATATAACACACTGTCACTAGTGATACTTCCTTCTGTTCTAGGTTACATCACACATAGACATATAAAACACTGTCACTAGTGATACTTCCTTCTGTTCTAGGTTACATCACACATAGACATATAACACACTGTCACTAGTGATACTTCCTTCTGTTCTAGGTTACATCACACATAGACATATAACACACTGTCACTAGTGATACTTCCTTCTGTTCTAGGTTACATCACACATAGACATATAACACACTGTCACTAGTGATACTTCCTTCTGTTCTAGGTTACATCACACATAGACATATAACACACTGTCACTAGTGATACTTCCTTCTGTTCTAGGTTACATCACACATAGACATATAACACACTGTCACTAGTGATACTTCCTTCTGTTCTAGGTTACATCACACATAGACATATAACACACTGTCACTAGTGATACTTCCTTCTGTTCTAGGTTACATCACACATAGACATATAACACACTGTCACTAGTGATACTTCCTTCTGTTCTAGGTTACATCACACATAGACATATAACACACTGTCACTAGTGATACTTCCTTCTGTTCTAGGTTACATCACACACAGACATATAACACACTGTCACTAGTGATACTTCCTTCTGTTCTAGGTTACATCACACACAGACATATAACACACTGTCACTAGTGATACTTCCTTCTGTTCTAGGTTACATCACACACAGACATATAACACACTGTCACTAGTGATACTTCCTACTGTTCTAGGTTACATCACACACAGACATATAACACACTGTCATTAGTGATACTTCCTTCTGTTCTAGGTTACATCACACATAGACATATAACACACTGTCATTAGTGATACTTCCTTCTGTTCTAGGTTACATCACACATAGACATATAACACACTGTCATTAGTGATACTTCCTTCTGTTCTAGGTTACATCACACATAGACATATAACACACTGTCACTAGTGATACTTCCTTCTGTTCTAGGTTACATCACACATAGACATATAACACACTGTCATTAGTGATACTTCCTTCTGTTCTAGGTTACATCACACATAGACATATAACACACTGTCATTAGTGATACTTCCTTCTGTTCTAGGTTACATCACACATAGACATATAACACACTGTCACTAGTGATACTTCCTTCTGTTCTAGGTTACATCACACATAGACATATAAAACACTGTCACTAGTGATACTTCCTTCTGTTCTAGGTTACATCACACATAGACATATAACACACTGTCACTAGTGATACTTCCTTCTGTTCTAGGTTACATCACACATAGACATATAACACACTGTCACTAGTGATACTTCCTTCTGTTCTAGGTTACATCACACATAGACATATAACACACTGTCACTAGTGATACTTCCTTCTGTTCTAGGTTACATCACACATAGACATATAACACACTGTCACTAGTGATACTTCCTTCTGTTCTAGGTTACATCACACATAGACATATAACACACTGTCACTAGTGATACTTCCTTCTGTTCTAGGTTACATCACACATAGACATATAACACACTGTCACTAGTGATACTTCCTTCTGTTCTAGGTTACATCACACATAGACATATACACACTGTCACTAGTGATACTTCCTTCTGTTCTAGGTTACATCACACATAGACATATAACACACTGTCACTAGTGATACTTCCTTCTGTTCTAGGTTACGTCACACATAGACATATAACACACTGTCACTAGTGATACTTCCTTCTGTTCTAGGTTACATCACACATAGACATATAACACACTGTCACTAGTGATACTTCCTTCTGTTCTAGGTTACATCACACATAGACATATAACACACTGTCACTAGTGATACTTCCTTCTGTTCTAGGTTACATCACACACAGACATATAACACACTGTCACTAGTGATACTTCCTTCTGTTCTAGGTTACATCACACACAGACATATAACACACTGTCACTAGTGATACTTCCTTCTGTTCTAGGTTACATCACACACAGACATATAACACACTGTCACTAGTGATACTTCCTTCTGTTCTAGGTTACATCACACACAGACATATAACACACTGTCACTAGTGATACTTCCTTCTGTTCTAGGTTACATCACACACAGACATATAACACACTGTCACTAGTGATACTTCCTTCTGTTCTAGGTTACATCACACACAGACATATAACACACTGTCACTAGTGATACTTCCTTCTGTTCTAGGTTACATCACACATAGACATATAACACACTGTCATTAGTGATACTTCCTTCTGTTCTAGGTTACATCACACATAGACATATAACACACTGTCACTAGTGATACTTCCTTCTGTTCTAGGTTACATCACACATAGACATATAACACACTGTCATTAGTGATACTTCCTTCTGTTCTAGGTTACATCACACATAGACATATAACACACTGTCACTAGTGATACTTCCTTCTGTTCTAGGTTACATCACACACAGACATATAACACACTGTCACTAGTGATACTTCCTTCTGTTCTAGGTTACATCACACATAGACATATAACACACTGTCATTAGTGATACTTCCTTCTGTTCTAGGTTACATCACACATAGACATATAACACACTGTCACTAGTGATACTTCCTTCTGTTCTAGGTTACATCACACATAGACATATAACACACTGTCACTAGTGATACTTCCTTCTGTTCTAGGTTACATCACACATAGACATATAACACACTGTCACTAGTGATACTTCCTTCTGTTCTAGGTTACATCACACATAGACATATAACACACTGTCACTAGTGATACTTCCTTCTGTTTAGGTTACATCACACATTGACATATAACACACTGTCACTAGTGATACTTCCTTCTGTTCTAGGTTACATCACACATAGACATATAACACACTGTCACTAGTGATACTTCCTTCTGTTCTAGGTTACATCACACATAGACATATAACACACTGTCACTAGTGATACTTCCTTCTGTTCTAGGTTACATCACACATAGACATATAACACACTGTCACTAGTGATACTTCCTTCTGTTCTAGGTTACATCACACATAGACATATAACACACTGTCACTAGTGATACTTCCTTCTGTTCTATGTTACATCACACATAGACATATAACACACTGTCACTAGTGATACTTCCTTCTGTTCTAGGTTACATCACACATAGACATATAACACACTGTCACTAGTGATACTTCCTTCTGTTCTAGGTTACATCACACATAGACATATAACACACTGTCACTAGTGATACTTCCTTCTGTTCTAGGTTACATCACACATAGACATACAACACACTGTCACTAGTGATACTTCCTTCTGTTCTAGGTTACATCACACACAGACATATAACACACTGTCACTAGTGATACTTCCTTCTGTTCTAGGTTACATCACACACAGACATATAACACACTGTCACTAGTGATACTCCTTCTGTTCTAGGTTACATCACACATAGACATATAACACACTGTCACTAGTGATACTTCCTTCTGTTCTAGGTTACATCACACACAGACATATAACACACTGTCATTAGTGATACTTCCTTCTGTTCTAGGTTACATCACACACAGACATATAACACACTGTCACTAGTGATACTTCCTTCTGTTCTAGGTTACATCACACATAGACATATAACACACTGTCACTAGTGATACTTCCTTCTGTTCTAGGTTACATCACACATAGACATATAACACACTGTCACTAGTGATACTTCCTTCTGTTCTAGGTTTCATCACACATAGACATATAACACACTGTCACTAGTGATACTTCCTTCTGTTCTAGGTTACATCACACATAGACATATAACACACTGTCACTAGTGATACTTCCTTCTGTTCTAGGTTACATCACACATAGACATATAACACACTGTCACTAGTGATACTTCCTTCTGTTCTAGGTTACATCACACATAGACATATAACACACTGTCACTAGTGATACTTCCTTCTGTTCTAGGTTACATCACACATAGACATATAACACACTGTCACTAGTGATACTTCCTTCTGTTCTAGGTTACATCACACATAGACATATAACACACTGTCACTAGTGATACTTCCTTCTGTTCTAGGTTACATCACACATAGACATATAAAACACTGTCACTAGTGATACTTCCTTCTGTTCTAGGTTACATCACACATAGACATATAACACACTGTCACTAGTGATACTTCCTTCTGTTCTAGGTTACATCACACATAGACATATAAAACACTGTCACTAGTGATACTTCCTTCTGTTCTAGGTTACATCACACATAGACATATAACACACTGTCACTAGTGATACTTCCTTCTGTTCTAGGTTACATCACACATAGACATATAACACACTGTCACTAGTGATACTTCCTTCTGTTCTAGGTTACATCACACATAGACATATAACACACTGTCACTAGTGATACTTCCTTCTGTTCTAGGTTACATCACACATAGACATATAACACACTGTCACTAGTGATACTTCCTTCTGTTCTAGGTTACATCACACATAGACATATAACACACTGTCACTAGTGATACTTCCTTCTGTTCTAGGTTACATCACACATAGACATATAACACACTGTCACTAGTGATACTTCCTTCTGTTCTAGGTTACATCACACATAGACATATAACACACTGTCACTAGTGATACTTCCTTCTGTTCTAGGTTACATCACACACAGACATATAACACACTGTCACTAGTGATACTTCCTACTGTTCTAGGTTACATCACACACAGACATATAACACACTGTCACTAGTGATACTTCCTACTGTTCTAGGTTACATCACACACAGACATATAACACACTGTCACTAGTGATACTTCCTTCTGTTCTAGGTTACATCACACATAGACATATAACACACTGTCACTAGTGATACTTCCTTCTGTTCTAGGTTACATCACACATAGACATATAACACACTGTCACTAGTGATACTTCCTTCTGTTCTAGGTTACATCACACATAGACATATAACACACTGTCACTAGTGATACTTCCTTCTGTTCTAGGTTACATCACACATAGACATATAACACACTGTCACTAGTGATACTTCCTTCTGTTCTAGGTTACATCACACATAGACATATAACACACTGTCACTAGTGATACTTCCTTCTGTTCTAGGTTACATCACACATAGACATATAACACACTGTCATTAGTGATACTTCCTTCTGTTCTAGGTTACATCACACATAGACATATAACACACTGTCACTAGTGATACTTCCTTCTGTTCTAGGTTACATCACACATAGACATATAACACACTGTCACTAGTGATACTTCCTTCTGTTCTAGGTTACATCACACATAGACATATAACACACTGTCACTAGTGATACTTCCTTCTGTTCTAGGTTACATCACACATAGACATATAACACACTGTCACTAGTGATACTTCCTTCTGTTTTAGGTTACATCACACATTGACATATAACACACTGTCACTAGTGATACTTCCTTCTGTTCTAGGTTACATCACACATAGACATATAACACACTGTCACTAGTGATACTTCCTTCTGTTCTAGGTTACATCACACATAGACATATAACACACTGTCACTAGTGATACTTCCTTCTGTTCTAGGTTACATCACACATAGACATATAACACACTGTCACTAGTGATACTTCCTTCTGTTCTAGGTTACATCACACATAGACATATAACACACTGTCACTAGTGATACTTCCTTCTGTTCTATGTTACATCACACATAGACATATAACACACTGTCACTAGTGATACTTCCTTCTGTTCTAGGTTACATCACACATAGACATATAACACACTGTCACTAGTGATACTTCCTTCTGTTCTAGGTTACATCACACATAGACATATAACACACTGTCACTAGTGATACTTCCTTCTGTTCTAGGTTACATCACACATAGACATATAACACACTGTCACTAGTGATACTTCCTTCTGTTCTAGGTTACATCACACACAGACATATAACACACTGTCACTAGTGATACTTCCTTCTGTTCTAGGTTACATCACACACAGACATATAACACACTGTCACTAGTGATACTTCCTTCTGTTCTAGGTTACATCACACACAGACATATAACACACTGTCACTAGTGATACTTCCTTCTGTTCTAGGTTACATCACACACAGACATATAACACACTGTCATTAGTGATACTTCCTTCTGTTCTAGGTTACATCACACACAGACATATAACACACTGTCATTAGTGATACTTCCTTCTGTTCTAGGTTACATCACACATAGACATATAACACACTGTCACTAGTGATACTTCCTTCTGTTCTAGGTTACATCACACATAGACATATAACACACTGTCACTAGTGATACTTCCTTCTGTTCTAGGTTCATCACACATAGACATATAACACACTGTCACTAGTGATACTTCCTTCTGTTCTAGGTTACATCACACATAGACATATAACACACTGTCACTAGTGATACTTCCTTCTGTTCTAGGTTACATCACACATAGACATATAACACACTGTCACTAGTGATACTTCCTTCTGTTCTAGGTTACATCACACATAGACATATAACACACTGTCACTAGTGATACTTCCTTCTGTTCTAGGTTACATCACACATAGACATATAACACACTGTCACTAGTGATACTTCCTTCTGTTCTAGGTTACATCACACATAGACATATAACACACTGTCACTAGTGATACTTCCTTCTGTTCTAGGTTACATCACACATAGACATATAAAACACTGTCACTAGTGATACTTCCTTCTGTTCTAGGTTACATCACACATAGACATATAACACACTGTCACTAGTGATACTTCCTTCTGTTCTAGGTTACATCACACATAGACATATAAAACACTGTCACTAGTGATACTTCCTTCTGTTCTAGGTTACATCACACATAGACATATAACACACTGTCACTAGTGATACTTCCTTCTGTTCTAGGTTACATCACACATAGACATATAACACACTGTCACTAGTGATACTTCCTTCTGTTCTAGGTTACATCACACATAGACATATAACACACTGTCACTAGTGATACTTCCTTCTGTTCTAGGTTACATCACACATAGACATATAACACACTGTCACTAGTGATACTTCCTTCTGTTCTAGGTTACATCACACATAGACATATAACACACTGTCACTAGTGATACTTCCTTCTGTTCTAGGTTACATCACACATAGACATATAACACACTGTCACTAGTGATACTTCCTTCTGTTCTAGGTTACATCACACATAGACATATAACACACTGTCATAGTGATACTTCCTTCTGTTCTAGGTTACATCACACACAGACATATAACACACTGTCACTAGTGATACTTCCTTCTGTTCTAGGTTACATCACACACAGACATATAACACACTGTCACTAGTGATACTTCCTTCTGTTCTAGGTTACATCACACACAGACATATAACACACTGTCACTAGTGATACTTCCTTCTGTTCTAGGTTACATCACACACAGACATATAACACACTGTCACTAGTGATACTTCCTACTGTTCTAGGTTACATCACACACAGACATATAACACACTGCCATTAGTGATACTTCCTTCTGTTCTAGGTTACATCACACATAGACATATAACACACTGTCATTAGTGATACTTCCTTCTGTTCTAGGTTACATCACACATAGACATATAACACACTGTCATTAGTGATACTTCCTTCTGTTCTAGGTTACATCACACATAGACATATAACACACTGTCACTAGTGATACTTCCTTCTGTTCTAGGTTACATCACATAGACATATAACACACTGTCATTAGTGATACTTCCTTCTGTTCTAGGTTACATCACACATAGACATATAACACACTGTCATTAGTGATACTTCCTTCTGTTCTAGGTTACATCACACATAGACATATAACACACTGTCACTAGTGATACTTCCTTCTGTTCTAGGTTACATCACACATAGACATATAAAACACTGTCACTAGTGATACTCCTTCTGTTCTAGGTTACATCACACATAGACATATAACACACTGTCACTAGTGATACTTCCTTCTGTTCTAGGTTACATCACACATAGACATATAACACACTGTCACTAGTGATACTTCCTTCTGTTCTAGGTTACATCACACATAGACATATAACACACTGTCACTAGTGATACTTCCTTCTGTTCTAGGTTACATCACACATAGACATATAACACACTGTCACTAGTGATACTTCCTTCTGTTCTAGGTTACATCACACATAGACATATAACACACTGTCACTAGTGATACTTCCTTCTGTTCTAGGTTACATCACACATAGACATATAACACACTGTCACTAGTGATACTTCCTTCTGTTCTAGGTTACATCACACACAGACATATAACACACTGTCACTAGTGATACTTCCTTCTGTTCTAGGTTACATCACACACAGACATATAACACACTGTCACTAGTGATACTTCCTTCTGTTCTAGGTTACATCACACATAGACATATAACACACTGTCATTAGTGATACTTCCTTCTGTTCTAGGTTACATCACACATAGACATATAACACACTGTCATTAGTGATACTTCCTTCTGTTCTAGGTTACATCACACATAGACATATAAAACACTGTCACTAGTGATACTTCCTTCTGTTCTAGGTTACATCACACATAGACATATAACACACTGTCACTAGTGATACTTCCTTCTGTTCTAGGTTACATCACACATAGACATATAACACACTGTCACTAGTGATACTTCCTTCTGTTCTAGGTTACATCACACATAGACATATAACACACTGTCACTAGTGATACTTCCTTCTGTTCTAGGTTACATCACACATAGACATATAACACACTGTCACTAGTGATACTTCCTTCTGTTCTAGGTTACATCACACATAGACATATAACACACTGTCACTAGTGATACTTCCTTCTGTTCTAGGTTACATCACACATAGACATATAACACACTGTCACTAGTGATACTTCCTTCTGTTCTAGGTTACATCACACACAGACATATAACACACTGTCACTAGTGATACTTCCTTCTGTTCTAGGTTACATCACACACAGACATATAACACACTGTCACTAGTGAACTTCCTTCTGTTCTAGGTTACATCACACATAGACATATAACACACTGTCATTAGTGATACTCCTTCTGTTCTAGGTTACATCACACTAGACATATAACACACTGTCATTAGTGATACTTCCTTCTGTTCTAGGTTACATCACACATAGACATATAACACACTGTCACTAGTGATACTTCCTTCTGTTCTAGGTTACATCACACATAGACATATAACACACTGTCATTAGTGATACTTCCTTCTGTTCTAGGTTACATCACACATAGACATATAACACACTGTCACTAGTGATACTTCCTTCTGTTCTAGGTTACATCACACACAGACATATAACACACTGTCACTAGTGATACTTCCTTCTGTTCTAGATTACATCACACATAGACATATAACACACTGTCACTAGTGATACTTCCTTCTGTTCTAGGTTACATCAGTTGATTGTGGATGGGTGGTGAATGTTTCGTCGAGTGATCTCAAACCCTTACCTAACCGGCTGAGAGAGTTGCCTGCCCAGGCCATACCCTGCTACCTGGCTGGCATTGTGTCCGTGGAACCAGAATGGGTCATCGATGCCATCAGTTTCTTCATGGGTAAGTTCTTCCCCACAACATTGATGGCATGCAAAGCTAGTGGTCCAAGCAATTAGCTTTTCTACATCTCTCTTGCTGCTTCATTTTATTTTCACTTGTTTTTGTCATCATTGATTTTGTTCTCCTATTGACACAAATGGATTCATATGATGTGCGGGTTGTATTTAATGGTAACCCTAAATTATGGTACCTATCTGTGGCCGGCATGTTCATGATCATCATCATCTTCAAGTACCGGGCCTGCTGGCTAGGTGATCATGTCTCTCCACAACTTTCGATCTCGGCAGCTATTTATCATTTCTGTTGTTGACCTTTTGCCATTATCTTAAGCTGTCTATTATTTTTTCTCTTTGCTTCCCTCTATCTCTTCGTCCCTCAATTTTTCCAGTTGTTACAATATATTCCAGTTGTTCTCTTCTCATTACATGGCCAAAAATGATGATTGTTTCTTCCTAATATTGGAAATTAGCTCTCATTTTGCTTTGACCTCTCTCAGAACATCTTCATCACTCTTCTTAGCTGTCCATGGTACTCTCAACATTGTTCTGTAAAACATTTCTACAGACTCCAGTGATTTTCTTGTCTGTTGTCCATGATTCACATCCATATGTCAAGACTGGCTCTACATAACAATTAGAACTCCTTTCTTGTTTCTATTGTCAAAAATGGATTGCATAGTATCTTCCTCATTTTTTGGAAAGCTGCTTTTGCCTGAGCCATTCTGCATCTCACCTCTTTTGTACATCTTCCGTCTGAGGTTAACAAAGTTCCCAATATTTAAATTCACTTACCTGTTTTAATATTGTTCCACTTGTCTTTATTTTGCACTGAGGTGATGTCTTTTTCTTTGTTGTTACCATTACCTCTGTCTTTTTGCTATTAAGACCGAGTCCTTTATTTTTGCTTTCTTTCACTATAATGTCCAACATTTCTTGTAACTCATTTTAACTCTTAGCAATTAAGACTGCATCATCAGCATACCTTAGATTATTTATATTATGACCTCCAATTGTTATTCCAGGCATGCCCTTATGGATCTCAAAATAATAATATAATCTCAATATAATCTTAAAATAATCTCACTATAAATATTAAACAAATCTGGTGACAGCACACAACCTTGTCTAATACTCTGTTTTATTTGTTGAAACATTCCCATTTGGTTTCCAGTTCTTATGGCCGCTGTTTGTTGCCAGTACATGTTCTTTATTATTCTTAGATCTTTGCTGTCTACGTTTATGCTTTCTAAAATTTTGATTATTTCTTGGTGCTTTACTTTGTCAAATGCTTTGGTGTAATCTATGAAACATAGGTATAGCTCTGTTTTCACCTCTATGGCTCTTTCTACTAAAGATCTTATGATATAAATGGCATTGCTTGTTCCTTTATCTCTAACAAAACACACTGTTCATCACTAATTTCTGGACTGATTTTGTTTCGCACTCTTCGCATGATGATTCTTAGTAATATCTTAGTCATGTGACTCATAAGGCTTATTGTGCGATGATTATCGCATTCAGTCACACCCGATTTCTTTGGTAGAGCTATGAATATTGATTTGAGCATATCGTCTGGTATATATCCGCTGTTGTAGATATCATTCAATATTTTTGTTATTATTTCTTTTCCAAAGTCACCCATGGCTTCAATCTCTTCTTTGTTATATTATCTGGTCCAGGAGTTTTGCCTGCTTTCATATTGCACACTTCATATTGTCTTCCACTTCTTCTCTGAGTATTTCTGGTCCTTCTCCATTATCCTTAATATTTACTTCCGTTCGTTCATCATTATAAAGATCTTTAATGTATTCTCCATCGTTCCCTTATGTTTTCTTGATCAATCAACAGTTTCCTTCCTTTGATCTTAGACATCCATTTTTTTATTGTGTTTTTCTTCTTCCTGTTAATTCCTCAATTTGTTTGTATATAGCTTTAGCATCTCCTTTTTGTTGCAATTCAATCTCATTGCATCTCTCTTTTAGCCATGCTTATTTTGCTTCATTGCATTTTACTACAATTTCTTTATTTAATCTCTATACTCATCTTTATTTCTTCTTCTTGTATCCATTAGCTGCAAAATGTCATCTGTCATCCATTTCTTTCTTGAATTTGTCCTCACTGGTGGTATGAACTCTTTTGATGTTCGTTGCATTGATTCTTTTAGCATTTCCCACTGTTCATCAATGCTTTGTATCTTCTCTATTGCATTGTACCAGTTCTGAATTGTGATTTTATATTTGCCTTTGCTGCATCTTGTATGATTTTGTGTATCTAAATTTAACTTGATGTTAACTGATGCTCGTTTTGTTGTTTTTTATTTTACTCAAAGCTTTCCCAAACTGGTACATGATTACTATTGCAATCTGCCCCTGGTCTATTTTATGATACCATAGTAAATTACTACCACTTAGTTGTAACACTTGGCGCTCTAAAATTAGTATTTTCTTTGAACTTTTTGGCACACAGCTGTGTGTAGGAGAGACACTGGGAACACAGATTTCCTGTCTCAGGTTGATTTTAGATCTGAGTTTGACCCCATGAACTGGACATGTTACAATGTTCATTGGTACGATTACCGTCAGTCCATCAGTTTGTTGGACTGCTTTTCCTCGGTTAGTCATTGTTGTTTGATGTTGGCCAAAATTTCCCTGGTCACAGCACACACATTAAAAAAAGCAGCAAATTTCTTGAAAATTGGCAAAATTTTATTGCATTATATGAGAGCCTTCCTCATTAAATTGGGAGGTGGGGTCCAACAATGGAAACAAATCCAACACTCAGGGATCACTGGAAGTGGTAACTAGGAAGGTAACACTGGGGTGGGGGGGGGGGGGGGGGGGAATGTTTGAACACGTCAAGATGTCAAATTTGGAAGGATTTGTGTTTTGATGTGGTAAATTTTACAACAATATCATAACCTAGGGTTAACTCTTTCCTTACATTTCGCTGCTCTGTGCTCCGTGCCGATTTAGGCTGCGTATGTTTCGCCACATAGTGTGCCATGCTCAATTGTTTAGTGTGTGAGCACCATCAAACAATATTCTTTTTACATGTCTTGTATCATCTTGATATTGGTGAAATCTAATACCTTGTTCAATTATCTAAACACTCATATATAATATGTTATATGTTAGATAAATATAAATATGTAGATTGATTCTTAAAACCATGAATAATTTTGTCTCTGAAATCTCTTCCATTGCGTTGTTAAAAAGCTTCCGTACGGAAAGAGTCAATAACAAAGCATTCAGTAAAGTCTGTAATCAAGAGATGACGATGTACACATGTTGGTCATGTCATGACTAGAGATTCTCAGGGCAAGCTCTCAAATGACAACCAAAGGGTGACCCATAAAGAGGTTGACCTAAAGAAAACCGAAAGAGAACACTAAGGTGAATGGCAGTAACAGCAGGCTCCCTTGTTAAGGTTGAGAGGGATACCTGGTAATGTGATTTCTGTACAAAGTCTGACACTTAAGCAAAAATCATTGGACATAAGAGTCAAGAGTTTCTGCCTTCTTTGCCGTTGTTGACTAGAAACATACGAGAGAATTAATATTTAGCAAATGAGGAGTTTGGGTGTGTCTATCTCTTACCAGCTGAGATGGCCCACAGCTGATAGCTCACAACATGAACATGCAGGTTAACAGTTGCTGTGATGATGGCAGCCTTCAGAAAGTGCTGCGGAGTTAGAGAGTAGAAGTGGGTGCTATCAATGTTTGTTTGAAGAGGTGTCATTGCCCAGAACAAGACCTGTACACTGACCACCCCTATCCACCATAACTGCTGTTATTGATGTAATAGTGTAATTGTATATTTAGTATTGTATATATTTATATTGTAGTAATTGTATATAACAGATTTGAACTTCTGCCACAGTTCTTTTAATATCGTCAGCACTGGCCACATCACAGCACAGCAAATTGTGTTGCTCCCATTATGTTATGAATTTCCAGCTACACAGAATGAACTTGATTGTCTTCTGACCTCATTTTGTTGATCCACTGTAGCTGTAGCCACATACCCACATCGTTACTAATTGCAAGAAGGTATTTATAGAAACACGAAATGTTCATTGGTAACGATAATCTGTACTTGTCCTCTCTAGATACTGTCAAAGGAACTCAACTCTGCATGTATGTGCTGGAGGCTGCAGATGATGGCAAGTATGGTGTCTACCTCAGTGAGACAGACAACACCAACTCAATGTCTGTCAACACAGCTATGGTTGACATTGGCTATGCTGAGGTA